>JAMKYM010000864.1:0-40626 GCA_026541065.1 Canavalia ensiformis | reverse complement strand
TGTATCCTGGCACACACAAGTTACCGCATCCCACAAAATTCATTCCATCTAGTGATTATTCTAGGCCACATCAATTTTATTTCATCATTCATCCGAGCATGATCACACCAAGTACATAACTCATTCTAAAATGTTAAAATTGGGACAAGTTGTCTATTGTCCAAAATAATCATAATTTAAAAATTGATAAATACCTCAAACTAGGGAAAACATTTGCCGCGTAAAAATTCAAATTGAGGTAATCCTCGATTTCAAAAAGAAAATTCAAATCGAGGCAAACATTTGTCCAGGAAAATTCAATGTAGTAATCCCGTATTTTTGAAAAATCAAAATTCAAATAAAGGCATTAGCCCATGAAAACTAAAACTGAGGCAACCCTTAATTTCAAAGAAAAATTCAAAATTGGGGTAAACATTTGCCCGTAAAACTCAAATTGGGACAACCCCGTGTTTCGTAAAATTCATAACCTGGGGAAAGCATTTGCCCGTAAAAAAATTCAAATTGAGGCAACCCTTGATTTCAAAAAGAAATTCAAAACCGGGCAAACATTTGCCTCGAAAAATTGAAATCGTGGAATTCCCGATTTCAAAAAATCAAAAATCAAATTCAAACTAGGCAAAGGTTTACCCAAAGCAAAGTTCAAAATTTGGGCAATCCCCGATTTTGGAAACCAAAATTCAAACCGAAGCAAACGCTTGCCCAAAGTCCAAATTGAGGCATCCCTCAATTAACAAAACCTTCAAAACTCGGGCTAAATGTCCGCTCAATGTTTCTTTAAGATAAAATAATTATCAAATGCTTATAATATCTTCGAGTTCGAGGTAGAATTAGTAATTTATTTTAATTCAAGATAAACAAATTTCAAAATATTTCGTCCTCACAAGCATTTCAGACACATCATATTATTTTCCACACCCGCGCTGGTAGGTCATTCTCTTGCCTACCTTAATAGGCCATCACTTTTATGTCTCCATGCCTTTCTTCACAGGTCTTCATTTTTGCCTCGTCTTAACAGCCATCTCTTTTATATTTGTTCACCGTCAAGGAACTACAACTCCGACGAGACGACGAACTTCTAAAAATTGAAAAATGGATTTTATTGGTTATGTGGGAGTCGCCACCAAATTTCTATTTAAGGAAAAGATTTGGAAAAACCCCGACTCAAGGATGAGATTCGAAGTTCAGGAGTTCGCTCACAAGTGAGGGAAGGTGTTAGTACACTCTACTCACTGTTCCAAGAAACGAAGACTCTTAAACTCAGATGCATGATTATTGGAAAATAGTTTGATCCCTTAATTAATTTAAAATAAATAAGTTGATGGAGGTTAGCCCGATAGGATCTTGATCCTGCTCCTACATGATTCCTTATAAATGGGAAATTCAAGGCTTACGTAGTTTCGTTGATTTAAAGGCTTGACCTTCGATAGTGGTTTAAATTGAAAATAAATGTTTTGTTGTTGTTATTTTTGAAGACACTTAGAAGGTACAATCCCAATACCCATATGCACATGGATCAAGACAATTATGGCTGCACTTGGACCTCATACAGACCTCTAAACAACGAACGTAAGCAAAAGCTACCAGCCATCTTTTAGCGTCCATTGCGTGAGATCGGGAAAAGCTTGCAGATTTTTATTTGTTTGGAACCTGGGAAAGTGGAAACAATCTTAATCCACATGTGCACAGGGCCCAAGACAACAATGGCTCGCATTTGACCTCATACAGTACCTTCTAAACAACACAACAATGTAAAAGCTACTCAGCCTGCTTTTTAGTGCCCATTGCGTGAGATTACTTAAAACAAAAAGATTTTATTTGTTTGGAAACGAGGGAAAGGATGAGCAATCTTAACCCACGTGTGCACATAGGCCCAAGACAACAATGGCTGCACTTGGACCCATACTAGACACTCCAAACAACGAACATCAGAAAAGCTACCAGTTACTTCTTTAGTGCCCATTGCGTGAGATTAAGGAAAGCTGAAAAAGTTTTTATTGAAAATGCGTGGAATAAGAACGAGCCAGGTTTTTATTTTGTAAAAAGGAAAGGCAACCTTAATCCACATATGCACAAGGCCCAAGACAACTATGGTCGCACTTGGGCCCATACGAATCTCTAAACAACGAACAATTAAAAAGCTACCATTCGTGCTTAGAGCTCGTCAGCTAAGATTAAGAGTCACAAAACAGATATTTAGTTTTGAATAACGATGAATGAAAAGGATAAGACACAAATAACTATTTGAAAGTTAAGAGGGAATTTATCGACATGAATTTTATGCAGAATACTTGATGATCTTGAATTTATTTAGGAATTAAAGAATTTTATGAATGATTTAGGGATTTTGGAATTTTTATTTCTGGAATTTTTTATTAATTTCCTTAGTTTCTGAATTTTTATATTTTTTATTGATTTTTCTGGAATTTTATTATTATTTTTTTATTGATTTTTCCGAATTGCAAAGGGCAAAATGGTCATTTACACGTATGACATAACACGAAATGGGAATTTTTGGAAATGTTCAGGGCAATTTCGTGAATTTACATAGGTAAGGTGAATGGGGATTTCCAAATGTCTCAGGGGCAGTTTCAGACTTTACATAGTGGTGGACTGAAACTAGAATCTTGGAAATGTTTAAAGGGCAGACAGAATTTACATAGGTAGGGACAGTAATGGGATTTCGTAAATGTTCAGGGTAGTTTCGTAATTTACATAGGCGGTGTGGTTAATCGGGGATTTCTGAAATGTTCAGGCTTATCTGAATTTTGAAAAGTCGGGGACTCGATTCTGCAATTCTTGAAAGTCGAGGGAAATTGTTGGGAATCATAGAAGGGTCTCTTCCCCACTTCACTGCTGGCCAAGCTCCTTGCATGCTCATGGCTCGAACTCCGGTTTCCCTCAATGGAAGGGCTCCGTGGATGGTACCAACGATGCTCCTCCTTCCACGTCTCGCTACCCCGAGTCGACCATTGTGGTTCCCGGATAAGGCACTCGCTTTGCAAACGACGAGACGGCGTGGGGCACCCGAAACAGAGCCGATGCATGGACCCGATCCAGCACACGCGTCGCAGGAGGCTTCGAATCCCGAAGTGGCCATCTCCCAGCAAGCGCGAGTCATACGTCATGGCCCCCTTTACGCTCGTCCGCTTTCTTCTCCACGAGGGTCTTTGTTTCGTCTCCAGCGAGGGTGCGCGCCTCATCCCGATTCTCGCACTCGCGACTTCGTCCCAAGGCGTGGAATCGTCCTCCTACTACTTTGCCAAACTTGCAGAGGCATGGGTTCGCCTGGGAGCAGAATTTACTGCTTTTCCATCGGACTCCGCTTGGGTTTTCGCGAGCTTGGCCGGATCCAACACAAGCAAGGAGGAACTAAGCTTCGACTAATTAAATGACAATCGATGATATGAGTATCTCGCCTCGTGCGGATCTAAATCGATCATGAGGCGTCCAAAGGGGTTTTGAACATTAAGTGAAATGGTTCTTCACAAACCATGATCCATTAAGTAATCCGATTTTATTTTAGTGGTGTTATTCCATGTGACCAAGCAGAATAAGTACAAGTCTAACAGAGGAAGTTCGAAGATCAACATAAACAAGCAAAACACTCTGGAGTTCATGATCTCGGTTTTGAAACCTAACCCTGATGGCGTCGCAGGCAGCTTGCACAAGTGAATCGAACGCAGCCTGGGTCCTTTTCCCTAAGTGCGCTGAGGATGGGATTCTTGAGGTTACGCCAACCAATCTATGCTCCCGATAGCCAATGGTAAGGCTCTGAGGATGCTAAAGAAAACAACCCGAATGCCACCTCTCCCTAAAAAGTGGTCTCTGACGATTGAGCTAAAAAAGAAAAACCCGCCCCTCCCATGTGTGTGTGAGCCCTCTTTATAGTGGTTTCTCTAAAAACTTTTCTTCTCCCTTTTCTTTAATTTTCAGCATTTTCTTTAACTTTCTTTTGCTTTTAATTTTTGAATTTTCTTGACTATTATTTTTTATTTTGCTTTTTCTCGATTTCGATTTAATTTTGATTTTCTTTTTCTTTCGATTTTGTTTGATTTTAATTATTCTTTGATTCTTGATCTTTGTTTTCATTATTTTCTTTTAAAATTTCCTTCAAAAGTTTTGACTTCATTTTCCTATTTTTTTACTTTTTTCTTTTCCCCAAAATTCAATTTTATTTTAGACTTTTTCTGATTTTATTTTCTTTAATTCCTTTCATCTAATTTAGTTTAATTTTCAGATTCTTTTAATTTCCTAATTTTCAATTTTTCATTTTCAAATTTTATTTTTCTGATTGCTGTTTTCAATGTTTCTGATAATTTTTAATCTTTAATTTCCATTTTCTTTTACTTTTCCTCGATGTCCGATCTGCCAAAGTTTAAGTTTCCCTTTTTTATTATTTGATTGATTTTAAATTTTCTCCTTTTTGTTTTTATTTTTGATTTTTCCTTTTGTTATTATCACTTATTATTTTTGGTTTTCCTGATTTCTTACTTCTTCTCTTTTCTTCTTTTTAGATTTTTAATTAAAGTTTTATTTTTATTATCATTATTATTTTTTATTATTATTTATTTATTTATTTTTATATATATTTTTTTTGTAATTTACATTATTTAAAAATAGGATTAATTAGATTTAGTGGTCGAGAGCCCTGACGTATCATGGTTATTAGCTGCCCTCTTTACTTATTTCCCGCTCGATAATGTGAGGTGCACTCTCTAGATTATCGTAGATAGGGAATGAGTAAAGATGTGAACACATTATGTCCGAGGAGACTTAGAAGCCCGGAAAGTTGCTTGCATGACCTGGCGATTAGGCCAAGGGTGATGATGATGTGCCGCAGTAGCTGGCGAGATGGTCCGTGAGATCTGCGGCGTGAATGACGAGATGCCTCAGCAGGCTTTACTTGGCTGAGCAAGGAGGATCGAGGTGAGCCCGGTACTCTCGACGCGCAGCCAAGAATAAGAGGCCAAGGGTGCGAAAATAAACATGCAGAGTCTCGATATCGTAGGCTAAAGGTGCAGAAAATTGAACGTGCAGGCCCGACAACATAGTGCCGAAGGTGCAGAAATTAAACATGCGAGGCCTCGACAACATAGGGCCAAAGGTGCAGGAAATTAAACATGTGCAGGTCTGACAACATAGGCACAAAGGTGCAGGAGAATTAAACAGGCAGCAGGCCTCGACAACATGAGGACCAAAGGTGCAGTAGAGAATTAAACATGCGTAGGCCCACAATATAGCCAGCAAAGGTGGAGAATTAAACATGCGCAGGCCTCGACAATATAGGCCAAAGGTGCGGAAAACACGCGAGGCTCGACATCATGGGCCAGCAAGGTGCGGAAAATTAAACATGAAGAGGCCCGACATCATAGGCACAAGGGTGCAAGAGAATATAAACATGCAGAGGCCTCGACAACATAGGCCAAAGGTGCTGAAAACATGCAGAGCTCGACAACATAGGCCAAAGGCAGGAGAATTAAACATGCAGTAGGCCCGACAACATAGGCCAAAGGTGCAGGAGAAATTAAACATGCAGAGGCCTGACAACATAGGCCAAAGGTGCAGGAGAATTAAACATGCAGAGGCCTGACAATATAGGCCAAAGGTGCGGAAAAACATGCAGAGGCCTGACATCATAGGCCAAAGGTGCGAAAAATTGAACATGCAGTAGGCTCGACATCATAGGCCAAGGGTGCAGGAGAATTGAAACATGCGAGGCTCGACAATATAGGCCCAAAAGTGAAAACATGCAGAGGCTCGACATCATAGGCCAAAGGTGCGGAAAACATGCAGAGGCCCGACATCATAGGCCAGAGGTGCGTAAAATAAACATGCAGAGGCTCGAAAGATGGCTCTACGGTGGGCTTGAGAATGAAAATCGTCTGCTTTGTTTGCAAACTTCGACTTCCCGGCTTTCCTTAGCACCGATCATGACTTTCAAAATGAGCTAGATTCTCCCGACTTGTTTGTTTTGTCTCTGTTTTGTTGAAGCGCCCATCGCGTTTGTTACGTCTCGAGGGGTAAGAGTTTTGAGCTAGTGGGAATTTTGTAATCAAGAAAATTTTAAACTAACCTTGACCTTCGAAAAACATTAGCAAATAAGAATTGTCATTCAAAATTCAATGATAGGTTGTATTTTGCATATACATTTTGACAAAACAAAATACGATTGCTCTGAGGCGTAAGACAAAGGCTATGCTGAGGTGGGTATTTGGTGGTTCGATCTGGGTAGGTTGGACGCCTTTGAGACGGTCCGTGCTAGTATTGTACTTCGGCAACGACCGCTGTTCCATCAACCTTGCTTCCGAAAGAAAAACAGAATTTTGTCCTAGCTTAATCTGCTTGTCTCCGACTTCGATCGATTTGTCCCAAACCTGCCTCGCACCTTCCATTTTAACCATAATTGAACTTGGTTCTGCTCATCACTTTTCTAACCTCGGATACTTGCCAACTTTGTCCCAAAGATACGGCTCTAGGTCGTTATCTCGACCATCGCTTTTCCCTGCATGGACAAATGATGTCCGCTACTCTTTGGCGCTTTCTAATCGAGAGGGAACAACACCTCCCTCGCTCCTCTTATCGGTGCCGTTTTGCCTTGATATTTGCTTAGGCCACCCTTACGTGTTTTCGACTTAGCGGGCCTTCTTTTTTCCTTTTCTGCTTGAATTGCCCTAACTTTCGCCTAGGCCGCCCTCAGTAGGTTTTCGACCTAGCGGCTCTCTTTTTCCTTTCGTGAATTGCCCTAAATTTTGCCTAGGCCGCCTCTTGTAGGTTTTCGACTCATGGCTCTTTCTTTTTTTTTTTGTTTTTCTTTTTTTTTTTTTTTTTTTTTTCTTTTTTTTTTTTTGCTTGAATGGTCCTTAATTTTTGCCTAGGCCGCCCTTTCGGATCTTCGACCTAGCGGCCTCTTTCGCTTTAGGCATAATACTTCTTAACTCGCATCCGAATTAATAGGGTTAGGCAAGTCTTTCCGTCCATGTCAGCCAGATCAAGGCGCTCCTGAGAAAGCCTTCTTAACTATATGTCCGTGGGTAATTGGGAGACCACTTTCCTTGTAGCGCTTTCGCATAAAGTGCCAGCATTTTTGATCACCAAATCTCCTTCCCGAATTCCCGAGGATGAACCTTCTTATCGAATGCTTTCTTCATTCTTCTTTGGTATAGCTGGCCATGGCATATTGCCGCCAACCGTTTTTCTTCGATTAAGTTCAATTGATCCATTCTGGCTCGAATCCATTCTGCTTCTTCCAACTTAGCATCCCTCAAGACTCTCAGCCGGTGATCTCGACTCGATTGGGAGTACGGCTTCCACCCCGTACACCACTGAGAATGGCGTTGCTCCTGGCAAGGCGGATCGAGGTCCGATACGCATGTAGTGCGTAGGGGAGCATTTCATGCCAATCCCCGTATGAGAGCACCATCTTCCGAATGATTTTCTTGATATTCTTGCTTGCGCCTCTCGACCGCTCCATTCATCTTTGGTCTGTGATGTGGGATGAGTTGTGATGTCGATTTTGAATTGGTCGCATAATTCACATCATCTTCATGTTCAAAGGAACCGTTGTCTCAGATGAGTTTGCTAGGCAGCCCATTTCCAAGATCAATTTCTTTTCACAAATTTAACTTCACTGCTATCATGGTTACACTAGCAAGCATAGCGAGGCGCCTCGACCCATTTTGTGAAGTAGTCAATGGCAACCAGTATGAAACGGTGTCCATTAGATGCTTTGGGCTCGATCGGGCCGATGACATCCATCCCCCACATAGCGAACTACCAAGGCGACGATGAAATATTATTCAAAAGACGTCGTCGCATACGGACGTTGTCCGCACACTGCACTTGGGAAAATTTTGACATGTTTGAATAAATAGCTTCCAAAGTCAGCCAATAATATCCCAGCCAAGAATCTTCCTTGCCATGGCGTAACCACAAGCAGAGCTCGAAGGACCCTTCATGAACTTCTTTCAAAATCTTGTTGGCCTCCTCGCTGCTCTACACACTCCGAGCAAAACCATGTCGTGATTCCTTTTGTATAGATTTCTCCGTTGAGGAAGAAAACCCGCGCGCCCGTAGGGTTCTTTTGTCATTTTTGACGCTGTCGATTGGGAAAATTTTTGTTTTTCAAGAATTGCTCTGACAAGTCGTGATACCAAGGCTTTCCATCCGATTCCACCTCCACCGCTGCGCACGCCGTGTCCGGAACGATGTTGGATGTGGATGAGAGGCATATCTTCCTCATCCGATTTCAAACATAGATGACAGAGTGGGCTAGGGCACGCCCAACCGATTGTCTTCTAGGTATATGGGAGAAGGTAATCTCTTCAAATCGTTCTAGCAATTCCCGGAGACGAGCTTTGATAGGGCATCAGCTTTGCGTCTCGGTCTCCCACTCCCCTTTGACCTGGTGGATGACCAAGGGCTGAA
Source organism: Canavalia ensiformis (assembly GCA_026541065.1). Taxonomy (NCBI): domain Eukaryota; kingdom Viridiplantae; phylum Streptophyta; class Magnoliopsida; order Fabales; family Fabaceae; genus Canavalia; species Canavalia ensiformis. The sequence goes on along the minus strand of JAMKYM010000864.1, from coordinate 32,202 downwards.
TCACCAAAGACCTCGAGGCGCCCACCATAGCTTCGATCGTCGCTTGAATCCCTAAAATACAAGCTTCATACTCCGCCATATTGTTTCAGACAATCGAAAGCTTCGCTGCATTAGGTATATACCGTTTTTCGGGGAAATCGCATAACTCCAATGCCATGGCCCATCATGAGGCGCCGTCGGAATAGCATGGTCCATTTCTCCTTTCCGCCTTTCTTTCATTAGATATCACCATCAAATTCTCATCCGAAATTCCCGCATAGCCCGGTAATCATCTAGGGTCATGGTATTCACGAGTGCACGCCTTTGACAGTATTTTTGGGTCACGTACGTGGATGTCATATTCGAAAGCACCATTTGCCACTTTGCAATCCGCCCCGACAATGCGGGTTTCTCGAATATGTACTTGATCTGACCATCCCGGATATTAGCCACGTGGTATGACTTAGCATGTATTGCCAGCGATGCGCCGCCCATGCCAAGGCGCAACAAGTCCGTCTCTATAAAGAGTATCCTGCTTCGCAATTTGTAAACTTTTTGCTCGTATAGTATATCGCTTGCTCCTCCTTCCGGCTTTCATGTTGACCGAGCACACAACCCATTGACTGGTCTCCGTCACCGCCGATACAAGATCAACTACTCCCGACCGGAGGTACTAGGGACCGGCGGGTTCTCAAGCAAGATTTGATCTTTTCGAAAGTTTCTGGCAATCCTCATCCCAACTCATAGGTTGATTTTTGCGCAAGAGCTTAAAGATCGGCCGCATGTGGCCGTTAACCGGGAAATGAACCGGAGATGTAATCGAATCTTCCTCCTCCTTGAAAACCCTGATCTCCTTTTCTGCTTTTTGAGCTCGGCATGTCTATGATTGCCCGAGCTTTATCGGGTCAACTTCGATACCCTTCTTGCTAACAATGAATCCCAACAATTTTCCCGATTTCACTGAAAGTACACTTAGCTGGATTTAATCGTTAGCCTTGAATTTCCTGGTCTCGAATAACTTCAGATCCGTGATGTGGTCCTCCTCCGTCCGAGATTTGGCAATCATGTCATCCACGAGACTTCTATCTCTTTTGAATCATATCATGAAATAGTGTTACCATGGCTCTTTGGTAGGTTGCTCCGCATTTTCAACCGAAAGGCATGACTTTGTAGCAAAAGGTTCCCTCAGTCAGAATGTTGCGTGGTCTTTTCTATCCTCCCTCGCCATCTTAATCTGATTATAGCCCTCGAGAAGCCATCCATGAATGAAAATAAGAGAACGCGCAAAGGTTATCGACTCAGACATCGATGTGAGGGAGCGCAAAATCATCTTTCAATGGGCTCGATTGAGATCTCTATAGTCTACGCCACATCCCACCTTTCCGTCCTTCTTTGGGACCGCAGGACTATGTTAGCACCCACTCTGGTAATTCAGGGATGTACAAGAAGAAGCCGCAATCAAATTGTTTCCTCACCTCCTCTGATCTTTAGGGACATATCCGTTTCATTCTCCTCGCCTTTCGTTTGACCGGGCGACATCCGGCTTTCAGTAACTTGTGCTCTACCATAGAGGTATCCGTGCCCGGCATATCCCGATAAGACCAAGCGAAGATATCACCATAGTTCTGTAAGAGTGAGATCAACCGCTCGCGATTGTCTCCTGTGATTAGCGCGCCTATCTTGACTTCTTTCTTGTCCTCTTCGGTCCCCAAATTGATCAAATCAAGGGGGCCTCACGAGGTTCAATTATCTTGGATTCACGCTCTACTTCGCCTCAACATCTCTTCTGGTTCGCACTGAATTCGCGCTCTTCATCGGCTGATTGACAATACAAATGAAATCGCCCGATACAATACTAGGCACTGCTGCCGCAAGGCAAGTTTTGGTCAAATCTCGCATGTTGTGTCGTAAAGGAAGAATGAGATTCGTGTATATTGCACAGATAGAGATATAGTAGGGAGGGAAGAGCTGAGGTTTCTGGTACTTTCAATCGTATTTCATTCATCAAAAGTGTATACAAAGTATTTGAAAAGAATTTCACCATGACAATTACACAATTACATTTGAACTGAATCATCACCAAAGGTAGTTCAATAATTTCCCAGTTGCTCAGCTCATGCCCAGGAGGACAGGCTGTCACTAGATCTCCGATGCTCCGTGTCTCTTCCCCCTCTACAGCCGCTATCAAATCTGGGCTTTCGAATCCGGCGCTTCGGAAGCTTTGAGAAATATGGCATAGGGGGACCTTCCTTGACCGGGGCTTCAACGCTTTGTCTCCTTCAATGGGCTCATATCCTAACCCGTATCGCTTCTTATTCTTGTTTAGTGACAATGGCTGAGACAAGCCACCACTGTTTTGCCCTGCTTATTACTGGCCTAAACCCGTTTTCCTCAAGATTACTCGGGCCATCATCATGAGGGCTTTGGGGCGCCTTTGGTCAACCACGTCCCCCTCCTTAATGGTGGTGACATTAGCGACCTCTAAGGCTTGGAAATGGGTTTCCAAGGCCTCCTCGGCCGCCTCAATATATGGAGGGTTGGTGGGCTTACTGACCAGATAATCTTCCTTTCTCAGACGATGATCAACTTATCATCTCAGAAATGAATTTCAATTTGTGAGAGTCGATGGCACCGCCTTAGCGAGTGGGATCCAGGGTCTTCCTAGCAAGCAACTATAGGCTGGTTGTATGTCCATGATTTGGAAAGTGATGTTGAAAATCACTGGTCCAATCTGGACTGGCAGGTCAACCTCGCCTATGACCTCTCTTCTAGATCCGTTGAAAGCCCTTACCACCATTGAGCTTGGCCTTATGAGGATCCCCTGCGGCAGTTTTGATAGCTGGTTGAGGCATTACATTTAGTGAGGAACCATTGTCTATCGAACCCTTGCTAGAATGTGGTCCAGCACTTAACGGATATGTGTAATGCCCTATCGTGTCCGGCTCCCTCATCCGGAATCTCCTTATCAGCAAAAGTGAGGAAGTTGGCGGTGATGTTACGGCAATCCCTTCGAATTTGTCCACCGAGATGTTGTGGACTACGTGAGCCTCATTTAGTACCTTCGCAGTACTTTCTGGGGCTCCGACCATCATCGTGGTCGACAGCGATATCCTAGCCGGTATACGGTTTAACCGTCCAACACCGTATATTCGCTTTGTCTAATCATCTTGAGGAACTCACAAGCATCTTCCTCGAAACCGCCTTTTAGCTCCTTCCTCTTGTCGCGGCTGCTCTCAGTGGCGCCAAAGCCCGCTTAATATTGCCTCGCCGCAAGGCAGTTTTCTCCTTTCTTCCGCGGGGGAGTAGACGCGACCACTCCTGGTCATGCCCCCAATCCCGGCTATATTCACGATACTCGGAGTTAGGTCCTCCGAGGCTTCCTTTTCTTGTCCTTCCTCTATCTTGCCACCGGACACCTCTATGCCGTACTTCCAGGGCACCTCCTTGTTACTCTGGTATGGAAAAGGTCCGGGAACCTTGATTGTAACAGGCCTCATCCCCATTGGCGTTGGTAGCGCCGGCGCCTCAGTGTACCGGATGACTAGGGGCCTAGGGTTGGCGGGAAGGATTCACCGGCCATATTCACTTCTTCTTCTACCTCGATACGTTTATCGAGGCCCCGCTTCCTCCGTGGTTGGGCAAGGGTTATTTCCCTCGCTTGGCGCGTCTTTTTCAAAATTGAGCCACTTAGCGTTGATCAATTTTTGAACCCGGTGCTTCAAAGCCAAGCAGCTCTCAGTGGAATGTCCCACTACCCCAGCATGGTATTCGCATTTAGCCTCCGGGTTGTACCATTTGGGGTACGGGGGTTCCAGCGGTTTCATGGGACATAGTGCAATTAAGGAGTTATGAATTAATCGGGGTAACAATTCCGAGTAACTCATCGTTGATTAAGGACATAGTGCACTATCTTCCGTTGATTGTTTGGTTTTTGTGGGGATGAGCTAGAGTTGGTGTTTGGCGTCCATGGTCTGGGAGGTTGTGGAGGGAATGTTTGTGGGGGTTGAGTCATGTATGGAGGGTTTGGTTGGAATGGAGTAGGTGGGCTGAGGTTGGCTCGGTAAGAGGGTTGGTCCGTGGCCACCATGTGTGGGTGTGCCGGTATCAGTGGATGGCAAGATGCTTGGTATGCGGGTAGAGGTGCGGGCAGAGCATGGTTCGGACAACGGAGACATAACGGGCCTCGTCTCTTTCTTTTCCAAGAGTTATTTGTCAGCTTCTTCACGTTGACGCTAGCCGACGGTGTTATGCATGATCTTGCCTCGGCGGAGGCCATTTTTACGCTGTTCTCCGATCAACACCATATCGGAGAAATTGGCGATACGCTACCCACCATCTTGTCGTCAAACGGCCACGGAGAGTCTCCATGAATGTACTTATCATCTCTCGCTCCAAAGAATGGGGGTTGAACTTGGCGGCCAGCTCTCGCCACCTTGCTTGTCAGATTCTTTGAAGGATTCGCTCTCCTTCTTCACCATGTTTTGCAATTGGGTGCGGTCTCGGTGCCATCTCCATGTTGTATCTGCATTGCCTCGGAAGGAATCTCGCCAAGTCCTTCCACGTGTGGATGTGCACCCTCTCCACCTGGTGTACCAACTAGCCGCCGTCCTGTCAAGGGCCGTCTTGGAAGCAATGAATGAGTAGCTTGTCATCGTGGGAGTAGGCGAGGTCATCTTTCTACAACATCGTGAGATGGCTTTTTGGGCAACCGACGCCTCTATATTTTTCGAATTCTGGGGTCTTGAATTTGGGCGTATAACCACACGGCACGAGGCAAAGATCGAAGCTCGATCGTTCCATACCCGCTTCCTTCTATTGCTCGGACCCTTTCTTCCAAGTGTTGCCATCTCCCACTTAGATGGGCTTGCTCACCGGCCTCGGCCAGGGTCCACCAAGGGCTGGCCAGGACGAGGGGTGGTGTATCCCTCGGTCCTGGAAGCATGACCATAGTGGTGTGGTTGGTGGGTTTGTTGGATGGGTTGCAACGGGGATAGAATATGTAGGGTCTTCTGTAATGGTGGTGTTCATATGGGTGTAGTCGTGGTTGGCGTTGTGCGGCACGCAGTTGACTAAGATTAATGTGAGGAGGGAGAGACGGATTTGTGTGGTAGGGGTAGGTCGGTGGATTCGTGTATGTAGGATGAATCTGAGGCGGATAACCTGAGGTGGGAGGAAGGTAGGTTGGTGGGTTGATATGGTGAGGGTGAGTGGTTGGGTTGGTGTGTGGTGGCCCAACAGGAGGATTTGGGTGGTATTGATGAGTGGTGGGGTTGATGTGGAGTGGATGCGGACAGATTTTCACCCGCTTGGGATCCCTTGGAAGCCTTGCATATGATGAGGCTCATAGCCCTGGCAGAGTCTATGGCCACTCTGGTTCAGCCACCGCCTGAAGCGGCATTGATGTGGCAGTAGCCCCCGATGCCTCTGTCCCCGAGGGTCCCTCTGTGCCTTTCTCTAGCAGTTTCATCAGCTTGGCGACCTGGTCTTTCAACTCGGCCACCTCATTTCTCAGCTCCTCGTTTTGAGTTTCTAGCTCGCTCATGATTTTTGCTCGTGATCTAGTGCTATATGAATGCCGACGAAGTCGTGAGTCCGTTATTTTGTTAACTGCTCATTAAAATCACATTAGTTAGTGGTTAATTCTGACAAAAGAAAATTTGGACGCGAAATAAACATGGAGGGACCAGTTCCTCGTTGACTGTTATTATCGATTTGGTGCGCTTTCGGCGTTTTGAGCGTGAAATGGAAATTAATGCAGAATCATATGAGGAGCGGAATTAACTTCATTCAATCAAATCAAATTCAATTTACATTCTGCCCTTCCTGCTTAGCCAATACAATATATTTGTTCATTCTTAAAATCAAGTTTTTGCAAAACTGAATGAAATCCTCCACTTCCGGAGGGGTATGGAGCGGGTGTAATGAGGCTTCCGCCTTCTTGAGTAGCTGTGGTATTTCCTCAATCGCTCGTGTTTGCTAGATCGGCCGCCTCTCGAAACACTTGGTCCAAGATCGGGCGTGTCCTTATACCACTTGTTCTCGTCCCGTATATCGCCGATGCCTCTCTCGTTGCATCCGGATGACCTCTATGACGTCCACTTTTCCTCGTTGACCTCATTCGCCACGCCACGCCACTAGCATCCCGTCAATCGCTTTTTCATCTCCTCCACTCGCTGCGTAGGTCATTCTTTTCTTCTATGACATAATCTCGTTTCCATCCTGATCCGGTCCTTCACTTGGCGAGTTGATTCTTCTCTTCCCCGATTGCGCGGATTTTGGCCCTCACCGTTCTAGGGCATTTCTTAGTTGGTGGTTCTCTTGAGAGCGACGTCCCTTTCTTTGCCCTTATCCCAAGCTCTTTGTTGTCGCTTGCAAGTTAAGATGAACCCGAGAGGCGTGCTCACGTTCTCCTTTTTGCTGCTCTCGGATGCTTTCCATCGCGGCCTCGCCTTCTTGCTTTTCTCTTTTCAGCGTGGCACATTCTTGCCGTGATTTCAGTAGCTCCTCCTCCAATTGGCTGTTCTTTCTAGTCATCGCTTCTAATCTTTCTCTTAGGCTTTCAACCGCCTCATCCTCAAATACCGTGGGACTGGACCCTCTGATGTGGGGCCGAGGTTGGAATGGCAATTTGATCTGCTGTACCCTATTTTTGACCCATTGTTTGTATTCTGCTTTGGCAGCGCAGCTCCGGACCCCCAGGTCTTTTCCCTTACGAGTGACGGTTTCCCATGCTTCCCGGACCCTACAGAGACCTTCGACAAAGTCCCCTTCGTACTTTTAACGCGGGGTCAAGAGCTCATCCGATGGGGGTTCCCGAATGGGGTAGGCCAATTGCCTTTGCCCCAATATCGGGTTGTAGCTGATGCAGCCTCGGGTTCCCATGAGTGGTACATTTGGAAACCCTTTGCAATGGTAGATCAGCTCTGTCCTCTGTTGCCAAGCCGGTTGCCATCTGACTTGCTCTTCTGTCAAACTAGCAAAGTGGGCGGCCCATTCCTCATTGTTCATCGGCTTGATCTGGTAGCATAAGAGATCAGATATCGGACACTGCACCTTCATGTTCCTCTTGAAGGCGTGAGCGGTCACCCAAATGTATAGCGCTGGTAAGCAGCAGATCAACTTCTTCCCCTTCCCTTCATGGCAAAGGTTCAGCGTATAATAAACGTCGGCCAACAGAGCGGTGACAGGGTTTTCAGCCCTATTCTTTCGAGCCAAGAAAATGTCAACGGCGTTGAGGTCGACGAAGTCTTCTATACCGGGGAAGAGGACTAGCCCGTAGACGGTGAGGGCTAGCACGTCCATATAGGTGTCCCACCGGTGGGTATCAGCCAGATGTTGCATATGGCCCTCTAAGAATCCTCGAGTGAATCCCTTGGCCTGGTTCTTCCCTTGGTAATCTGTTAGCCCGTCGCCGGGTTGTAGACCCAAAGCTTGCGCGGCGGCCCGGAACGAAGCATGGTGCTCCAAATGGTTGTATGGCCTTTGCCCCTCCAAAGGCATGTCTAGAATTTGTTCAAATTCCTCAAGGGTGGGTGCCAACTGGAACTCGAGAAAGCAATGAGAGGGGATCGTAGTCTCGTACTCATTGCCGTGAGGGCACCTTCTTGTACTTTAACTTTCAGCAGCTTTAATACGTTGCCGTATTTTTTGACGAACGACATCCGCTGGATACTCGTCAATCTACTCCCGAAGGCTTCTAAACTGGTGAAATCTGTCAGCTTGATCCCAACCCGTCTTCTTTTTCTCAACTGCCCGGATTCCGCATTAATTTCCATTTCACCCTTTTTTGGACAGTCAATACGAGTCTGGCCTCTCAAAATGGAAGGAAAAGAGAAAAAACAAAAATAAACACGTTAGACGCTCGGTGAAAATGAAACTAGATGCATGAAGAAAAGACAACAGCCAGAATGATTTTATGATGCAAATGTGACATACATTCCCTCTTTTTTTCTTTTCTCCCCTTTTCTTCTCTTTTTGTTCCTTCACTCTTTTTCATTTTTTCTTTGCTTTCTTCACTTTTCACTTTTCATTTTTCTTTTTTCTTTATTTTTCATTTTCTCTCTCTTTTCTTTATTTTGCCCTTCTTTTCCTCTCTTTTTATCATCCCTATTGCAGAAAATATAAAACAAACCAAAATTGGTGACGAGTGCCCTCCTTTTATCCTATTACATCGGGTAACCTGTCCTAGGGGCCTATGGCCTTTTATGCATGAACCTCTCATAAGGTGGTCAGTAATCCTGAGGTGTAAGGGGCCACTAGAGCCAAGTTCCAGTCCGTAATGCTTGCCACAACAAAGAGAAAGCTACTGAACATGAGGGCATTACGAATAGGACGCACTCTAGCTGGGATGTTCGTGATAGTCAAACAGGACGTAAGCCCCAAAGTGACACCACTAGATCCCTCTAATCCTAGGCAGCACTCAGACCCGGGTACAGGGCCCCACTCTTGACAAAATGTATATAAAATGCATGGAGGGCACATTATTTGGGAAACCTGCAATTGGGGAAATCATACAGATATATTGCAGAATTTAGAGCAGTTATTATTTGTCTACCCTAGGGTTATGCATAAAGTAAGAATCAAGGAACAGATAGGCGAATAAATAAACCATGCAAATGGCAAGGGATCAAAACAAACACACATACAATTAAATAGGCCTGACTCTCTATTTGGTCCCTAGTGGAGTCGCCATCTGTCGCAACCGTAATTCCGACGAGACGACGAACTCGCTAAAATTTTAAAAATGGATTTATTGAATTAATGTGGAGTCGCCACCAAATTTTTATTTAAGGGAAAAAGATTTGGAAAAACCCGGATGAGATTTAGGTTCGGAGTCTACGGGTGGGGAAGGTGTTAGGCACCCCACTCGCTCGTTCAAGAACAAGACTTTGAACTCGAGTGTGTGATTATTTGAAAATAGTTTGATCCCATTATTAAGTGAAAATAAATAACTTGATGGAGGTTAGCCTGACAGGACTTGATCCTGCTCCTACGTATTCCCCGGTGCAATGGGAAACTCAAGGCTTACGTAGTTCTTGTTGATTTGAAGGCTCGACCTTCGAATGGGGTTTAAATTTGAAAATAAATGTTTTGTTGTTGTTATTTTTGAAGACATTTAGAAGGTACAATCCCAATACACATATGCACAGGGCTCAAGACAACTATGGCTGCACTTGGACCCATATAGACCTCTAAACAACGAACAACAGAAAAAGCTACCAGTTCATCTTTAGCGTCCATTGCGTGAGATTGGGGAAAGCGTGAGATTTTTATTTGTTTGGAAATTAGGGAAGAGAGGAGCAATCTTAATCCACCTATGCACAGGGCCCAAGACAACAACGGCTGCACTTGGACCCATACGTATTCTAAACAACGAACAATGTAAAAGCTACCAGCCATCTTTAGTGCCCATTGCATGAGATTAAGGAAGGCAAAAAGATTTTTATTTGTTTGGAAATGAGGGGAAAGAGGAGCAACCTTAATCCACCTATGCACAGGGCCCAAGACAACAACGCCGCACTTGGACCCATATAGCATTTCTAAACAACGAACAAAGCAAAAAAGCTACCGGTTGCCTTTAGTGCCTATTGCGTGAGATTAAGGAAGGCAAAAAGATTTTTTTTTGTTTGGAAACGATGGAATGAAAAACCCTAATCCACGTAAATATTTGAAGGACAACAACTTTATCAAGACTAAGGAATTTTAACAACGAGAATACTTGATAATCTCTAATTATTTAGGAATTAAAGAATTTTTATGAGATTATTTAGGAATTTTGGAATTTTTATTTTTGAATTTTTTGAATTAATTTATTTGAATTTACTGGGAATTTTTATTAAGTAAGGAAATTTTGAATTTTTGATAATTAATTTATTTAGGAATTTTGGAATTTTTATTTCGAATTTTTATTAATTTTTTATTGATTTTATTAATTCCTATATTTTTAATATTAATCTGGAATTTTTGAATTTTTTATTGATTTTCCAAATTTTATATTTTTTATTGATTTTCTGGAATTTTATTGGCCATTATGGAATTTCTGGAATGGCAAAAGGACAAAATGGTAATTTAAGGGTGAGGGGCGATTTAGGATTTTTGGGAAAAGTGGAAGGGCAGAATGGTCATTTACATAGGCAGGGACGAAATGGGAATTTCTGGAAATGTTCAGGGGCAGTTTTGTAATTTACACAAAGTGTAGGACAAATGGGAATTTCTGGAAATGTTCAGGGGTAGTTCTGTAATTTACACAGGTAGGGACGAAATGGGAATTTCTGGAAATGTTCAGGGGCAGTTCTGTAATTTACACAGGCAGGGACAAAATGGGAATTTCTGGAAATGTTCAGGGGCAGTTTTGTAATTTACACAGGCAGGGACGAAATGGGAATTTCTGGAAATGTTCAGGGGTAGTTTTGTAATTTACACAGGTAGGGACGAAATGGGAATTTCTGGAAATGTTCAGGGGCAGTTCTGTAATTTACACAGGTAGGGACAAATGGGAATTTCTCAAAATGTTCAAAGCAGTTTTGTAATTTACAGAGGAAATGGGAATTTCGGAAATGTTCAGTGTTTCGTAATTTACACAGGGACGAAATGGGAATTTCGAAATGTTCAGGGGGTAGTTTTGTAATTTACACAGTAGGGACGAAATGGGAATTTCTGGAAATGTTCGGGGGCAGTTTTGTAATTCACACGTGAGGGACGAAATGGGAATTTCTAAATGTTCGTGGGTTTGTAATTTACACAGTAGGGATGAAATGGGAATTTCTGAAATGTTCGGGGTTTATTAGCAAATGTCGTAATATTAAGGACTATTTTGCAAATTTTAAAGAAAGGGGCAAATTACTGGAAATTGCGAAGGAGGGTTCTTCTTCCTAGACACCCCCCCGGGTTCCACGACTTTCGCAATTCCTTCCAAGCCATGTCCTTGGGATTTCACCTAAATTGAGCTCAATTGGCCTTCTCCTTTCACCCGAGGTTGTTTTGGTGTTTCAGGTGTCGACGAAGACTAGCCTCAACGCCATTTCCGCCGCTTCATCTCCGTCCGTTTCCGGGTCGCTGGGAACACCCGATCATTCATGGTCGCCAATGAGTTGCTATGACCATGAGGGCGTTCGTTTTCACACTCAACCTTGAGGTGAACTTACTCCCGGGATCGACTCGAGTTGGGATAGGCGCAAACGGTGGAAGCAAACTCACCGCGCGTAGGGAGGTTGTCGCCCTGGGATAGCTTCGTGCTCGCCGAGAAGGTTTGCACTCGCCGCCGTCGCATCGTTCAAGAGGACATCGGCCCACCTGGGCTCTCGATGATAGCGCTTGGGCTACGATCTAATTTGGCGCACCATGTGGTGGCTTCCTAAGATTCTACAGATCGCTAACGCCACAACAACTATGTGTTTATTCATTGAGATTTATTAGAATCAAGGCCCCTTTATGGATCTATGCCATTTCCCATGGCCAAATTGATTTTCCGAAACGTTCAATTTATTATGGTTTCAGTTGCATTATGGTTTGGTTCAATCGTTGGTTCAATACCTTTTATCATACACTTCAAAAGCTTAAACAGTAGTCCCCACTATACCATCATCGTTCAGGCCAATCGAAAGTCTCATAGCAAGACAGATGATCAAACAAACATTCAATCAAATTTCAACTCGATCGGATTTAGAAGAGACGACGAAATTGCTGGGAAACAACAAATGGGGATGAAGCACGACCTTGATAACGCCAACTTTGTATTGTCCAATCGTGGTGCTAGATCCCACCTTTAACGACGGGAAGGTCGATCGACGAAATGATGAATGCTCCTTGGCTCCTTCGGGAAACTTTGAGAACGTTCGCCTTGAAATCTCGAGACCAGGTCTCCTTTTCCGAGAGCGAGAAAAAAAAACCACCGCCCCCTTCCTAAACCCTTCTCCCTTTATAGCCCTAAAACCCTAGGGGCTCTTTTTCCTTTTCTCTTTTTAATTTCCTTTAATTTTTGTTTTCTCTCTTTTTTTTTTTTATTTATTCATTATTTATTATTATTTTTATTGTTTTTATTCAATTTTATTATTATTCAATTATTTATTTATTTATTTTTTAAGGTTTTTTATTTGTTTATCTATATTTTCAGATTTCTAATTTTTATTTTTATCTTCAGCTTTTTAAATTTTTATTCTTACTTTCAGATTTTAAACTAATTTTTTATTTCTTTTTCAGATTTTATTTTTAATTATTATTAGTTCTAAGTTTAATTTATTAATTGTTTGTTACTTAAATTAGGGTTAAACCTAGCAACTGGGAGCCTCGGACATAATTGAGTGTTTACATAGGGTTCTTGGGTCAGAATCATGAAAGTAATGTGACTAACCTTGGAAAAAAGTGATGTGTTCTAGCGGCATGTCTTCCCCGAAATCAAACGAGACTTCTCCCTCCTCTTAGTTTTTCCTGGAGCATGAGCCAGAGTTTTCCTTTTCTTTCTCCACGAACTTCTCGTTACCTCAGCCTCCCATGCATCTCCTCATTCCATGTACCAACAGCCTCTCTAGAGAGGTTCTCCCCCATGCTTCTGTTCTTGTTTTTCCCCTTTCTTGATCCTCCCCCTTTCTTTCTCTCCTCTGTTTTCAATTTGTTTTCCTTTTTAATTTTCGTTTTTAATTTTTGTTTTTGTTAGTTATTTCTGTTACTTCCTTTTTTTCTCCATTTTAATTCTGTTAATTCCATTTTATTTTAACTTCAATTTTTGTTTTAGTTTTCTTTTCATTTTCTTTCATTTTCTTTAATTTCTAATTTTCTTTTTGTGTTTTTTTTTCTCTTTTTATTACTGTTTTTTCCCTTTTCCTTTTTCAGTATTTTTGGTTTATTTACTTTATTATTTTTTCAGATTTTATGTTTTAATTCCCTTTTCTTTTTCTTTTTATTATTATTATTTTTAATCTATTTTTTCAGATTTTATTTCTTTCTTGTTTTTTCTTTTTCTTTTTGTTATTATTATTTTTTTCTATTATATTTTTGATTTTTTTTGATAATTTAATTATTATATTTTTTGGATTTTTTATTTTATCATTTTTTCCGGATTTTATTATTTTTCTTAATCTTTTTCTTTTATTTTTCTTTTCTTTAATTTCTTATCTTCTTGATTTTATACTTTTTCTATTTATCGTTATTATTATTTTTTGTATTTTGATTCGTTTTTTAATTTCCCCATACTTTGTTTTGTCTTTTTTTTATTTTCATTTCTTTTTCTATTTTTCTGTTTTCTTATTTTTTATTTTCTCTTTTTATATTATTTTTAGGTTTTTTATTTAAATTATTATTTTTTTAGCTTTATTTTTAATATTTCTGTTTTCTTTTTATTTGTTTCAAATATGACTATTCCCCCTATTTTGTTTCTATCTTCTGTTTTTATTTTTGTTATCTATTTTTCTGCTTTTTATCTGTTGTTTATTGATCTTAATATTTATTTAAATTATGGTTTATCCACTAATTAATTTTAAAAACAGACCTCGGACCTAATTGAGTGGTTACACATGCAAGTTGATGTTATAACTAAAGACGGGTTTGTTAAACCTCTGTTATGCGATGTAAATTAATATATCACATTGTTCTGTTTGGATGTTGAGAGTGTAATGTAACCCCGTAAGAGCCTTATTTCCCTTTCGAGCTTAGTGTGACTCTGTAGTTCAAAAGCTGAATCTGTAATCTGGCTCAATCAATTTTGAGTTTAGGATATCAAGAAAATGTAGTGAGTACGCCACCATCGGTTCTTGCCGATGAATCATTGTAAGAATTAATGGAGTAATAGCACTTGTGGGTGACACTTTGGCGAGTTGGTTTACGGGAAATTACTATGTCAATCAGTAGTACCTTGAATACTATGCAAAGTGTGTTAGTCGATTCTTGATACGCAGTCTAGGGAAAACTCCATGACCTGTCCTGTTGAACGAATCGCTGGTTTGATATTATTGCATCGGGCGCTATCTTGAAGTGGAAGTTCGGAACTCCCCATAAGCATACATGCTGTGCCACATCCTTGTCCTAATATATTGATGGTTATATGGAAAGAAACGAAAGACTAGTCTTTAGAGCACCTCTGGTATCATACCTTGAAGAGAAACATGGCTCAAAGGTGTTGAAAGTACAGTCTTGGTTATAATCATTCTGATCTTGCACATAGATCCTGTTTTGCAAATAAACTAGCTAAAAGATATGTTTGATTAGTAAGCGATGAAGGGGAGGAGAGAAATTGATAGCTTCACCAACCGAGACTATTATCTAGCTCGCTCTCACCCATCATTATCCTGTATCCCATGCTGAGGACGATCCAGGGAAAGTTAATTCAAGGAAGAGTAGTATCACAAAGCATGAGCTTGGGATTGGTTGGAAGCATAAACAATGAGTACGTTTTGGAAGAAGACAACTTGAGATGGCTGCTTTATTGATGCATTGCATGGCAACTGGATATGTTATTTGTCTGAAAAACATCATTCAATGAGTTCTCTGCACATATAGGTGCACCTGTCTAGATGCCATGTAGAGATTTGTTGGCAAGACAGGAAACTAGTGATCTTGCAAATTCCCTCAGAATCTCTCGCCTAAGCTCCAAGTAATAAATATGTGCACAAAGATTCATCAGCAATCGCTACCGAGACAGGCACTCCCTGAGAATATCCTGCATGGGCTCTTATACTTGTCTTGTGCCATTTTGGAAAGGCAAGCCTTCCTTGGTTAGTCGATAGAAGAACCTATGGGCCATGGCCATTGAGAGAAAGTGAAGGTGAACTCGAACTTAGACCTTAATGAGAGATATCCCGTCTCCACCTTCACATGTTAACAAAGGAGATAAAAGTGCAAAAATAACCTACCATGATCCATGGTACGAAGGGAGGATGCTGTGGTTAATGGTGAGAATTATTATTCTCAAGTTGTTACAGGAAAAGAGTATGACTTTTCGCTCTATAGTTGGGTACAATACTCAGACAAAACATGGAGACTTCTTAAGACTGATTCAGTAAAAGACACCTTGAATTTTAGCAAAGATGAAGACAGGCTTCGTAACTACTGTGATTTTATGGGGTAATGACTTGCATGTCAAAGCCGATGCCGACATCCATGCAAGTATAATAGCCATGGGAGTACCCAAGAACCTACTTCAGGAGAAGAATACACAAGGGTCAATTTGCTCTTATATCATTACATTCTAACTATTGTTTTCCATTTGCAAATTTTTTAGCTTAGTGCCCAAGTAAAATCTCTAGTTAAGCCAACAAAGACCATGAGGAGAATTCGACGTTGGTTTCACCGAAGAATGGTGTAGTTGTTGCGTTTTGGGATCTCGTACTGTTGGGTTATTTTTTTTTATATATACATAAATTAGGTCGCAGATTCGCTCTTTTCCTAGTCCTTTCAAATGAAAAGCAAAAAGAAAGTTTCTTTCTTCACTGAGATTTTTCCAGGAAAAGGACAAGATAAAAGTTGTTGAATTCAGGGTCCGGGGTATAAGCAAGTTTTGAATCTCTACGTAAAATAAGCAAGGTGCATGCAAGCCTTCTCATGTGAGTCCACGGTGAAGTTGATGACTTAGCATGGGTTCCTTAAAAAATGAGCCACGATGTATTACTTGATTGGGAAGTTATGAAGTTGCACCTGGCCCATATGGTTCCGATTACATGCATGAAACCTCCTTTACATTCAGAAATGGGTGCTAGAGTCAGTGAGCATTCAACACCAAAAAAGAAATTTGCCCATTTCAAACCCTAAGATCAAGATCCCTATATGCATAAGTGGGGTATGGATGATTATACTCAATTGGCTACACAGTATCGTGAAATCAAGGACGAAGATTTCAAGATAGTTTAACCAATGTGATGCCCATGCACAACCGCTGTTCCCACTGCTGCAGCATATAATAGTTTTCAAGGTTTAGTCAACGCCTATATACCGAGTCCTTCATCTCAATACTCTCGGTTTATGTGGCCCATATGTTAGTCCAGGTTTGTTAGCGCCATGCATGTCAATTCTTGATGGTTTTCTGTGTGGAGCACGGATAGGGCAATCTTAGTCTACGGTCCAAAAGATATGGAGGGCTCGTTGTACACTATTGCCAAGATTTAAGATGATTTGTGGTAGTGAGAAGGAAAACAACAGGTTTATTGACGAGCCATGCACGCTGGAATTGGGCTATATTGAAATTAAAGCAAGTTACTTAACTAATGTGACACACGAATTATCAATGAGGTTTTTCTCAAGGGCTGATTTATAATTACGAGAGCAGCAGACCGACTCACAAGCCATGTAGATATAAAATTAGGTTAGGTTGTGGTAATAGGATAAAATTAAAATTATGGGGGGGGAGGACACCCGAATCAAGATTACCATGCCACATGCGTACTCATGCCTCCTTTACTGGAAAATCGATGGGTTAGTCACTTCTTAAAATAAAAAAGATGAAATAAACAACTCATCCAACATAATTTTCTTATTATTCTAAACAAATCAGGTTAGGCACAGTATGTCTCTTGTAAACACCGAATAATGTCCGAGGCTCCCTACGCTAAATTTATCAATTAACCCCAATTTCATAAATATATATATATATATATATATATATATATATATATATATATATATAAATTAAAAATCAATAAAAAAATCAGAAAAAAAGAAAAATTAATAGAAAAAGAAAGTTAAAATTATGGAAAATTAAAGAAAAATTAAATAAAGGAAAATTAAAAGAAAAAGAAAAATAAATTTTGAAAATTAAAAGAAAAAGAAAATCAAAATTCTGGAAAAAAAGAAAAATTAAATTCTGAAAAATAGAAATTTAAAAATCAAATTCTGAAAAAATAGAAAATTCAAAAATCAGAATTCTGGAAAAAAAAAGAAAAATTAAATAAAGGTAAACTAAAAGAAAAAGAAAATTAAATAAAGGAAAATTAAAAGAAAATTAAAATTCTAGAAAAAAGAAAAATTAAATTCTGAAAAAATAGAAAATTCAAAAATTAGAATTCTGGAAAAAAAGAAAATTAAATAAAGGAAAATTAAAAGAAAAAGAAAATTAAATGAAGGAAAATTAAAATTCTGGAAAAAAAAGAAAAGTTAAATTCTAAAAAAATAGAAAATTTAAAAATCAAATTCTGAAAAAATAGAAAATTTAAAAATCAAAATTCTGAAAAAAAGAAGAAAAATTAAAAATTAAAAGAAAAGGAAAATTAAATAAATTCTGGAAAATAAAGGAAAATTTGATAAATTAAGATAAAAATTAAAAATCAGAAAAAATAAAGAAAAATCTGAATAAAACTAAAATTTAATAATAAATAAGATAAAGAAAATCTGAAAAATCAAAAAACAAACAAAAGAAAAGGGTGGGTGGTTGTATGAAAGAAGAAGCGCGCTAAGCAGGCTCGAAGGCTATAAATAGGCCCTTAGGCTAGTGGAAGGGGACTTTTTTTCACCCTTTCAAAAAAGGAAAATCAACAGAAAAAGGGAAGCGTAGATTTGGGGCAATTTTTTAGCAGAAGAAGGAATCAGCTCCGCCAATTGAGAAGCTCGATCAGGAACTGGAGGAAAGCTCTAGCTCCGCGGAGATCCGTAGATTTGGGGCAATTTTTTAGCAGAAGAAGGAATCAGCTCCGCCAATTGAGAAGCTCGATCAGGAACTGGAGGAAAGCTCTAGCTCCGCGGAGATCCAGCAGAATTCTCTCCAATCATATCCATGTTAGCCAATCTCCTATTATCTCTTTCGAAATCAAAAGCAAATCCACGATGAATTCATTCATGCTCAGTTCCATTTAGGGATGATATGCACATTGCTAAGTTTAGGGGTATAGGTATTGAAGCATGATTCACGCTGGATGCTTGCATGTAGTCTGTGTTAGTTCACATATTGAGGATCTAATTAGTGTTTGATAGTATGCCTGTATGAGTCTGAAAACGTCACAAAACTTTAATCTAAAATGATGAGCTATTATATGCGCGGGCTATGATTCCCGATCGGGATGAAGAAGCATGATAGCATAAACCTCTTAGCCGCCGATTCACCCATGACATTATCCAGAGGTCTCTGAAATTAGATTTAGTAGTGGTTTCATGCCAATCAGAGACGAAAAATGTGATCGAGACCTTGATAGAAGTGACCGAGCACGATACAGTGAACTCGTGCGTTCGAATCGTCGCCTCATCCGAGCATGCTTCAGAGGACTGGATCACTGTGGCTTGAGTCGGCGCTCCCAGCTCGGTCGGTGGTGGTTGCAACAAACGGAATACCCGGGTCAGAACCGTCATCACTAGCGCCAGCGTTCCCTGTATCTCATCAGCGAGATGGCGAGCAAAGGGTGGTATAGGCGACCTCATCACCCTCACAATCTCGAGACTGAGGAGGTTCCTGTGGACGTACGACGATCATGCGGCCACGGGATCATCGAGTGGGCGCCGTGAAATGGCCAGGGCCTAAGGATCGCTGAGGAACTAAGCTCACCGACCGGCATTCAGACTACGGGGGGGCACGATGCAGTGCCTGCGACCACAGCCGAAGCGCACCTCCGAAGTCCCAGGCAGTTTCCGGCCATGTGGCTTCCAGCCACACAAAATCTGGCAAGCAGCTCGCCCCCGCCTGCTCAAGGTCAGTGAACGTGAAAAAGAAGAAGCCATGCCTCAGCATAAGAGATGCAACACGACTAGGGCCAATCATAATCAAGAGGGACTCGCCAACAAATTCTATTTGCGTAGAGGGACCCCTTCAATTTTCAAAAATTGCAAATTGTCCCCTGCCTTTTTCAAAATTACAGATCCGTCCCTTGCCCCCCCAAAAAGACGATTTTGCCCTTGAACTTTTCCCATAATGATCGAATCATCCCTGCATGTGAATTACCATTTTGCCCCTTCACCTTTTCAAAATTCCTAAATTATCGCCTACCCTTAAATTACCATTTTACCCTTGCCAATTGCAAAAATTTCTAAACTGCCCCTCACCCTTAAATTACCATTTTGCCCCTTCCACTTTTCCAAAAACTCCCAAAGGTCCCTTACCTCTCAAATGACTCTTTTGCCCCTCACTTCTCCATAATTTTCAATTTAATTCCCAGAAATTCCATAATTGCTAATAAAACTCCCAAAAATTCTATAATTGCTAATAAACCCTCAAAAATTCCATAATTGCTAATAAACCCCCAAAAAATTCCATAATTGCTAATAAAATTCCCAAAAATTCCATAATTCCTAATAAAATTGCTTCCTTCCCAAAAGCACTCTCTCCTTCTAATAGTTAAAATAAATTTTCCTTTTTCTGTTAAAATAAAAACTCTCTTCTAAAAAATGTTTTGGGATCCTTCGTCTCACACAATGGGCTCTAAATGGGGGGCTGGCGTTCACCTTGCTATCCAATGTTTAGTAGTCTGTATAGGCCCCATGCTGCCGTAGCCGCCTCAGGTCTTGTTCATGAGTGGACTAAAGGTCCTTGCAAAAAATAGAAAACGAAAAACTTCTTCAAAATATCATCTTTCTTTTAAACACTTCCGAATGTCAAGCCTTCATGAACTAGAACTATGTAAGCCTTGAGTTTCCCATTGCACCGGGGAATACGTAGGAGAAGGATCAAGTCCTGTCAGGCTAACCTCCATCAAGTTATTTATTTTCACATTAATTAAGGGATCAAACATTTTCAAAAATCACACACTCAGTTTAAGGGTACCGTTCTTCGGAACGGGCGAGTGGGGTGCCTAACACCTTCCCCACTCGTAACCGACTCCCGAACCTAAATCTCTTCCTTGAGTCAGAGTTTTTTTCCAAATATTTTCCCTTAAATAAAAATTTGGTGGCGACTCCACATTATCGATCAAATAATCCAATTTTCAAAATTCTTAGCGAGTTCGTCGTCTCTTCGGAATTACGGTTGCGACATCCCTTAAAGGATTTTTTTTCTTTCTCAAAAGAAATTTAATTCAATTTACTAATTTAAAAAACTATATTTTTATACATTGAGTCTTACGCAATGAGCTCTAAATACGAACTAGTAGCTTTTTCTACTGTTCGATGTTTAGAAATTCATAGAGGTCCCAGTGCAGCCTTAATTGTCTTGGACCCTGTACATATGTTGACTAAGAATTCCTTTTAAACAAAAAGATATTCCAGAAAACATAGTTTTTATAAATTCTTGGTCTCACATAATGAGCTCTAAATAGGAATTGGTATTTTTTTCTGCTATTCGATATTTAGAGATTCATATGGGTCCCAGTGAAACCTTAGTTGTCTTGGGCCCCATGCATATGTGGACTAAGAATCCTTTTTAAATAATTTCAAAAAAACCTCATTTTGGAATCCTAAGTCTCACGTAATGAACTCTAAACACGAACTGGTAGCTTTTTCTGCTGTTTGATGTTTAGAGATTCATATGGGTCCCAGTGTAGCCTTAGTTGTCTTGAACTCTGCATATGTGGACTAAGGATTCCTCCGAGACATCAAAAAAGATTTCAAAATCATCCCTCAAATTCTTTACCTCCGAAGGTCAAGCCTTCAAACCAGAATTACGTAGCCTTGAGTTTTCCATTGCACCAGGGAATACGTAGCAGCAAGATCAAGTTCTATTAGGCTATTTTCATACAAACCTATTTATTTTTATTCTAAATTGAAGGGATCAAATAGTTTTGAAAAATATCAAAATCACACACTCAGTTTAAGGGTACCATTCTTCAGAATGGGCGAGTAGGGTGCCTAACACCTTCCCTACTCGTAACCGACTCCCGAACCTAGATTCTTCCTCAAGTTAGGGTTTTTTCAAATCTTTTCCCTTAAATAAAAATTTGGTGGCGACTGCATATTATCAAAAAATTAATTCTTGTAAAATTTTAGGGAGTTCGTCGTCTCGTTGTAATTACGGTTACGACACTTAGAAGTTTTCTTTTAGATGGTGAATGATATTTCTTAAGTTTTTACTTTTTGTGAACTTTAATTTACCTGTCTTATGCATAACCTAATCATATTATGCTTAAATATTATGTGTTAGCAAGCTTTTAACTTGATTACATCAATTTACTAATCCATGGCCAAATGATTCCCATGACATTTGTTAGGTGTCTTTAAACTTTAATTCATTTCTTTTTTCTTTGGTGAGCACTATTATTAATCCTTGATCAATATTTTAAATTCAACTCCCCTCAATTTACCTCAAGTTGGCCGAATATATGAACAAGGTTCCTAAGATCTTCTAGTTCTATTTTGTTCATCTTAGTAGATGATTTCTACTAATTGAGGTTTAGGCCATTAATCACCACCTAGCTTATAAATTTTTAATACTTTTTCCTCCCACTTAGAAGTCATGGCCAAATGGTCTATAACACTTTTTAACCCCATGGTTTCTTCCAAGCTAATCAATTTATGCATGCCTAGGTTTGGAGTTAAGCCATAATGAAAATTTTAACTTCCTTTCACTACACTCCTTCTTTTATAATTAACACTAAGCTGGCCCAATACCATTCCTAATGTTTAAGGCATCTAATTTTATTTTTATTTGACTTAAGTTAGTGAATCCTTCTAGTTAGATTTTAGGCCATAATTTTTACCAAGTTTAGTTAAATTTTAAGGCTTTTGTTTTACAACTAAAGATCATAGCTGAATGTTCTTTTTCTTCCTCACCACTCCATGGTTTATTTTTAATTATCAACTTGTGAATCCTTGAATCTAGCCTAAGTTTTCATTGTGCATTTCACTTGATTTTACCAATTTTGGATACTATGGCCCTAGACACTTCTAATCCTTTATTACATATTTAAATCTTTCCATTTACCTAATAAAGGTTCTTAATGCACCATTAACCAAATTTTAATCTCATTTCCTTTTAATTAATCTAAGGTAGCTGTGAACACCTAATTATGTCCGGGATTAAATTACTATTTAATTAACCAAATTTAGAAAATAAAGGTAATAATAAAATAAATAAAAAAAATAATAATCACAAAGAATAAAAAAAAAGAAAAATAAAGGAAAATATAAAATATAAAATACGAGTAAGAATAATAAAAAATAAAAAAAAGGGAGAGAAGGATAGACAAGAAAAAGGAAAAAGAAAAAAGAAAAAGAAAAGAAAAAAAAAGAAGAAATAGAAAAATCAAGGAAAAAGAAAAAAAGTTAGTTAGTTAGTGGCTAAAGTTAGTTAAAGGATGGTGCCTATAAAAAGAAAGAGGGGGAAGAGGCTTTAGCTCGGTCTCTCTCTTTGGGTGGTTGAAAAAATGGAATTGCAACTCAATATTTTGGCTTGGCTTCAGAGACTTGGATTGGCGATTGGGAGTTTCTGGGAGATCCCCTGGATCTCCTTTACCCACTCTAGGAATTTCCATTTTTCCAAAGAAAGAAAACCTTTGAAACAGCCTAACAGAACCTTTTCTCAAGTTGATCCTCTCTCTCGACATGTTCTCTTCCTCCATTTCTGCTTCTATAGCTTAAGTTAAGATTTGCTTTGCTTGATTATATTTCTTTGCCACAATTAAGATGAATTGCAAATAAGAGCGTTGTGTCGTGAAACATTCTTGATGATTGATTAATTTTGTGATCTCGCTTACATGCAAATCTCAATTGAAAGCTCTTAACCGAAGGATAAGAAATTTGAAATGCAAGCTTATTGATTTAGTATGATTATGTAGTGGTTTGTCTATGACTGAGAAAATTAGGATGAAAATGAGTTTATGTCGTTTCAAAAGAAACAGAGAACGTCATTGAAAATACGACCATATCAACCGCTAGCTCTATTTTCTCTCATGTATTTCCAATTATTTCGGTTGCTAGCTTTGTTTGCTCTCATGTATTTCTAGTTATTTCAGTCCGTTCATTATGAATGTTTGCTTTGGAGTTCCTTGTCATGAGAAATTATCATGTATCCAAAGATCGATCTCTTAAAAAGAAATTTCCTTGGTTCTTTGCCTTCTGTAAAATGAGTTTACCTAGCATATTATATGATGCAAGTCTGATTGGTTGACAGTTACATGAATCCGAAGATCAGCTTTGTTGCCTTTAGACCGGAAGTATGCTGCTATGATAGTGGGAGCTTCGTCCAGTCCCATCTTAGCAGTTTTCTGAACGTATCATGACTGAAGAAGGTCTCAGGTTCCGCAGCATCTGTTATGTTTAAATCAGAGGGGTGGCTAGGGATTCCAATTTATCTGTTCTAACCCCTGCACTATCTGTTAAAGTTACAGTTGTTGTTGAATCTATTTTTTGTTATCTAGGACCTGTCAACTCAAGTCTAGAGCAGACTGAGACATTGAGCGATCACGCTCATGTCTTGAGGCTCCTATTCCAGTTTTCTAGGAACTCTGCCTATCCATGCAAGACGAATCAACAGCCCCAGTAGGCATGTTGATCGTAGAAATGAATTAATGGTGGAAGCTCCCTTGAGTTTAAGCAGGAGTATAGTACCAACTACTGAAACAGGTCTTCAATTTATAGTCATGGAAGGCTGATACTTGACTAGTTGGAGTCCTTACACCTGGTACTATGGGCACAGCAACGTCGGGACTTGGGTGGTATTCTGTGAACAAGCTTCATGATTTATATGGGAACTATGCAACGCTACAGTGATCTTGTGGCCCCTCGAGATCCATTGCTCGAGCTCTAGCTGATGAGTATTTGCACAAGAGTCCTCTTGTAATTGCTACCGAGATTGGAGCTCCATGTAAACAGCCTTCACGAGCTCTTATGCTTGTCTTGTACTAGGTGGAAAAGGCAAGCCTTCCATAGTCAATTGATGAAAAACCTATGGGTCATGGATATTAAGTGGAAATGGTGACTTGGACCACATTGTGGGAGGGTCTACCGCGTTGTTTCCTGAATTTAATTTTTGGGGAAAGTTTAATATGTTGCACAACAGTTCATCATGTGTGTCGCAACCGTAATTCCGACGAGACGACGAACTCGCTAAAATGTTTGAAAATAATTAGATTGATTAAGTTGTGGAGTCGCCACCAAATTTTTGTTTAAGGGAAAAAGATTTGGAAAAACCCTGACTCAAGGATGAGATTCGAAGTTCGGGAGTCGGTTACGAGTAGGGAAGGTGTTAGGCACCCCACTCGTCTGTTCCAAGGAACAGTACCCTTAAACTGAGTGTGTGATTATTTGAAAATAGTTTGATCCCTTAATTAATTTGAAAATAAATAGGTTGATGGAGGTTAGCCTGACAGGACTTGATCCTGCTCCTACGTATTCCCCGGTGCAATGGGAAATTCAAGGCTTACGTAGTTCTGGATTCTGCAAGCATACAAAGTCGGGAAGCCCCTGTCTTCACTAACTCCAGAAAACTCTATTTTCAAAATATCTATTTTAATTTTCTAAAATGTGTGCAAGCGGATTTTAACACAAACAGGCAGCCTTCTCTGCTGTTCTGTGTCTTAATTCGTGCGGATTCAAATGCGGCTTACGACGATTTGAATTTTGCAAGCACACAATTTTAGAGAATCACTGTTTACTAAATCCACCAAAAATGTAATTCAAAATATCTGCTTAAAATGTGTGCAAGCGGATTTTAACACGAACAGGCAGCCTTCTCTGCTGTTCTGTGTTTCAATTCGTGTGGATTCCAAATACGGCTTACGACGATTTGGATTTCGCAAGCACACAATTTTAGAAAATCATCATTCACTAACTCGTTAAAAAAAAAAAAAAAAACAAAAAAACAAACATCTATTTAAAAAAAAAAACTCTGAGAATCGTACAACGGATTCTAATGCGAACAGGCAGCCTTCTCTGCTGTTCCGCGTTATAATTCGTGCAAACTCACTCACGGCCTACGAACGTTTGGGTTATGCAAGTACGCAATTTTAGTCTATTCAAAAATCAATCCTATCTTCAAATCACCCCTCTACTTCTTCAAAAGATCAAAAAACCAGAACTACGTAAGCCTTGAATTTCCCATTGCACCGGGGAATACGTAGGAGCAGGTCAAGTACTGTCAGGCTAACCTCCATCAACCTATTTATTTTCAAATTAATTAAGGGATCAAACTATTTTCAAATAATCACACACTCAGTTTAAGGGTACTGCTCTGAACAGCGAGTGGGGTGCCTAACACCTTCCCTGCCACTCGTAACCGACTCCGAACCTCGAATCTCATCCCTTGAGTCGTGGTTTTTCCAAATCTTTTTCCCTTAAACAAAAATTTGGTGGCGACTCCACAATCAAATCAAAAAAAAATTTATTTTCAAATTTTAGCGAGTTGCCGTCTCTCGTCGGACTTACGGTTGCGATGTATGGCGACTCCACCGGGGACTTTGAGAGTCAAACCCTGTTTCAAATTGAGTGTATAAATGCATGTTGATCCCTTTTCTATTAATTCACATGTTGTTATTTATTTCTTATATTCATGATAATTCAAGTTTGTATGTTTCTCACCCTAGGGTAGAAGACATATATCTATTGTGTTTCAAATTGCAAAGTTATTCTATACATTCTAGTCTTACATGCATAACATGAGTGGGGCCCCTACACCCGGTCCGCAAAGTGAAAACCTAAAGACTGAGGTTTAGTGGTGTCACTTGGGATGCACGTCCGTTTGACTATCACGAAAACTCCAACTAGAGTGCTGTTTTTTCTTAGTGCCCCGCAACCGGTAGCCTTCTCTACAGTTGTAGCAAGCACTAGGAATTAGAACTTGGCTCTAGTGACCATCATAACCTCAGGATTACAAACTACCCTTCAGGCTGAGAAGCATATATTAGAAAGACCTTAGATCTATGCCACATCACCTCACATATGACACAAAAAAAGGGGGCAAAAACATATTTATTTTGGGAAAAAATACAAAATATTAAGATTTGAAATTGATTTAGATTAGAAGAAGCCAAAGAAAATTTAAAACTAAGAAAAGGAAGAAAATAAACAGATTTGACAAATGAAATAAAAAAATTAAAGAAAATTCAAAAAATAATTTCTTATACTAATAAGTGAAACTGGGGAAATTTTTGCCTAAACCAATTCAAATTAAGATTTTGGAACATAAACATATACAAATCCAAAAAGTAGAGGAGAGTTAGAACATTTGAAAAAGAAATAGAAAAATTAAATTACTAAAATAAATGAGATTATGGAAAATCCAAAAAAAAAAAAGAAAAAAGGAAATTGAAAACAAAAAATGCTTTTAGGTTTGAAAGAAAACTAGGGAAATTCTAGCAAAACCAAAAGATTTTTTGTTTTAGAAAAACTAAAAAGTACCAAAATTACTAAGAATCCAAAAAGAAGCCAAAATAAATAAAGATCATTCAAAATGATCAACTTTCAAACCTCTAATTATTTGTGCATCCAACATTGCATTCATCCATTTGTTAAATAAGTTTATCATCGATTTTGAAAATTATCCCCACCTCCCTCATTTTAATATTCACTGAAGCATTAACATTTTTATCATTCATTGATTTTGGCATTCACATTGTTTCTCAAAAATTAATTTTAATTTAACAGAAAGATTAAAAATTGAAGGTGACAACTTTCAAAGATCCTTAGAACCCGCTCCAAATCAAGAATCATGGATGAGTTGGAGACAAAACGAGAACTGAAAAATGAGGTCAAATCTAAAGGAAAGAGGCCAAGCCGATGGAGGCCATCCAATCATCCAAACAAAAAGAGGCAAGGGAATCTCTACCGGGAGAACCAAACGACCTGTCAGCATTAACCATGCCTCCACCAACCCAAGGGGTTTATTATGGGTTTCCTCACCACCATACACATACACTACCCCAAACACAAGCTCAAACACTAACCCAAACGCATAACCTACCGCCAAACACCATTCCACAAGCATACCAAACGGCTGTTGGGGGAACAAATCCTATGTTCACCCAAGGGCCTCACCCTATGTACATACCATTTTCTCAAGCTCACCATATGCTAGAGGAACACCCAAGCCATCCTTCAAATGAGGATACTGAAAAGTGGAGAATCCTAGAAGATAGAATCCGGACGATCGAGGGAAGCGCTTATGAAGCCAAAAATGCAGCTGATCTGTGCCTGGTTCCAGACGTGGTCATCCCTCCAAAATTTAAGGTTCCTGAATTCGAGAAATATCAAGGAACCAGCTGTCCAAAGAAACACCTTACTATGTACTGCAGGAAGATGTCTGCATGTACCTACGATGAGAAGCTGCTCATCCATTTCTTTCAAGACAGCTTAACAGGGGCAGCTGCAAACTGGTACACTCAACTAGAACGGGCACACATCCGTTCATGGAGGGACCTTGCTGAGGCTTTCACGAAACAATATCAGTACAATACAGAGATGACCCCTGATCGGACTCAGCTCCAGAATATGGCCAAGAAAGGAGAAGAGTCCTTCAAGCAGGATGCCTAACGCCGCGAGAGTTGGCCGCCTCAATAAACCTCCCTTCTTAAAGGGAATTGGTCAAGATGTTCATGGACACACTCCAAGATCCTTTCTATGACAAGATGGTCGACAGTATAACTTCTAGCTTCTCCGATGTCGTCATCATTAGAGAAAGGATCGAAGGTGGCATGCGCCGGGGAAGGATCGCACAAAAGCCCACGGGGACAGTCAATACTTCCAATTGGTCTGGGAAGAAAAAGACAGGAGAGACCTGCAATGTGGCTTCTAATCAAGGCCAATACATTCCTCAAATGGCACAGTATGGTCCAACTGGCTTCCGACCACCACCATATACACCATACACACCTTACACACCATATCCCTACATCGCTACCACCTACCAAACACCATACCCTCCTACTTACAATTACGCGACACAAGTCCGGCCACCAACACCATACACGGCCCAAACACAAGCCATAAGCCAGAATCCTAATCAAAGCCAGAAAAAGGAGAGGAAGCCCGTCCAATTTGACCCTATCCCAATCTCTTACACTGAGCTACTACCTGGCGATCCAAAACTCGCTGGTTGCGCCTTATCCTCTGAAACCTCAAGAGCCACCATATCCTAAATGGTACGATGCTAACGCCAGATGCGATTACCATGCAGGGTTCATCGGCCATTCTACAGAGGATTGCCTAGCTTTGAAAAGAAAGGTACAAAGCCTAATCGATGCGAAATGGCTGGATTTCGGGAGGCTTGCTCCTAATACAAAAAACAATCCATTGCCAAATCACGAGAGCCCATCAACCCGGTGAAAAAGATGGGAGAAGCACGACAAGTTGCATTGTACAAATCCAAGCTATCGAGGATACTCATCCAAAATTGTCGTACTTTTCAAAATCAATATTTTGTAAACAAATCTCAATGAATAATACAAAAATTACATTTTCATGTTTCTTGAGCACGTGCTTTACATTTTGACTTTACTTCTAAAATTTATCATCCTTTTCATCACTCAACCTATTTCTTATTCCTACACCGAAACAATAAATACCAATTGGTGAGGATGCCTATGTTGCAATAAGTAATCTTGAACGTCGAGTTAATCAAGCTCAAAGAGAACAACCCAATGAGGAAGGACAATAAACAACTAGGGATTCTAGATCACCATTCAAAGTGTGTTGTCAAATAAAATATCTCATTGAATCAAGTTTAAATCCAGGCAAAATTTAGGGATGCAAAATAAGATCCGTTGAATTAGAAACCAAATGACCCCGGCAAGATCGACATCCAACTACATAAAATTCAAGGAAAAAGAAAGCCCGCTAGGTCGAAAACCTTAAAAAGGACCTAGGAAAAAGTTAGGGCACAACCAAAATCAAAAAAAGCCCGCTAGGTCGAAAAACCCTCAAAGGGCGGCTCTAGGCAAAATTAGGGCACAATCAAAGCCCGCTAGGTCGATAACCCTCAAAAGAGGACTTAGGCAAAAGTTAGGGCACAACCAAAATCAAAAAGCCCGCTAGGTTGAAAACCCTCAAAAAACGGCCTAGGCAAAAGTTAGGGCACAATTGAGTAAAAAAAGCCCGCTAGGTCGACAATCCTCAAGAACGACCTAGGCAAAAGTTAGGGCACAATCAAGAGCCCGCTAGGTCGAAACCCGTAAGGGCAACCTGAGAGCAAAAGCTTGGCAATACAAAAGACTGGCCGGGTTGAAAACTCAAAAGAACAACCCAGGCAAAATTAAGGTCAAACTAGGGAATTCCAAGACAACATGATATTCTCAGACTTATATCTTCTTAAATCAAAGGCAAAATTTTGCCATTTCTCAAAAGTTTGGCTAATTTGACAATCAACATTATGAAAAGCAGCATTGGCATTTTTCATCAAAAGGTGCCATTTGGGCAATCGAACCCACCCCTTTCATCATCCTTTTCCTTTCAAGTACACCACCTTAAAACATACAACCTCAAAATTCTCTATCTCCTTCTTCTGACCATCCAGCATCACTTTGCACACCTCAAAATGCACATGCCACAAGGAAACATGAAAAATGTAAAAAGAATTAAAAAGGGATTAATTTTGAAAAGTCATGACAAGTCGGATGAATCCTCGACCGTTGCAACACAATAGGATTGTTTCCCAAAGATTCATCTTCCTACCAGCCATAACGTCATCAAGACGTAAGGAGTGTGTCTTATTCAATAATACTGACCACTGTTGGGCCTCAAAGATCCTGACAAAAGCAAATTTGTAACTGACCAAGAAAACTTCGTAGTTGAGTCAATCCAACTTGTCCCCGACTCTTGATTCTTTTCACACCCACTGTGGAGTTGTCGAGGAAGGATGTGTCACAAAAATCAAAAATCAAGAGAAACAAGAATATTTTCATTTCATAGTTTGCATTTATCCCACAAAGACTGCTTCATCAAATAACTATTTCAAAGCATCAAAATAAAAACCCCCACATCATTTCGCATGCATCCAAGCATCACAAACACCATATTCTTTTTCATTCATTCAAACATCATAAGAAGCATTTTGTCATTCAAGCATTTCATAACTCATCTTTCAAAAACTAATTAAGACCTGGGTAAAATTGTCCGAGTTGATCATAATTAAAAGACTTCCAAACTAGGGCAAATACTTGCCCACACAAAAATTCAATTTGAGGTCATCCTCGAATTCGGAGTCAAGCTCAAAGTGGGGCAAGCGCCTGCCCATTAAAATTTAATTTGAGGTCATCCTCAAATTCTCAACCAAGAACAAAATTGGGGAAAACACTTGCCCAGAAAATTCAAGTTGAGGCAATCCTCCATTCCTCAACGTTAGAAAAATCAAACTGGGGCAAATGCTAGCCCACACAATTCAATTTGAGGTCACTCTCAAAATCAAGTTCAAACAGGGGCAAACGCTTGCCCACAAAAGTTCAAATTAAGGTCATCCTCGATTCCTGGATCAAGTCCAAACTCTGGCAAACATTTTTCCAAGAAAAATTTGAATTCAAGAACAAAGTTGGCAATCTTTTGCCTAGAAATTCAAGTTGAGCGATCTCAATTCCAAAATTTCATAAATGAGGGAGACATTCACCAGATAATTCAAATCGAGATACGTCGAAAAATTTTGAATCAAGTTCAAACAAGGGTAACACCGGCCCACCAAATTTCAAACTGAGGTCATCCTTAAATTTTCAGTCAAGTTCAAACTGGGGCAAACATTTGCCCAAGAAAATCCAAGTTGAGGCAATGCTCAATTCCTCAACTCCAATCAAGTTCAATAGTGCAAAGTTGCCGAGAAAAACTCAAGTCAAGCTCATCTTCAATCTCATCGAGGCTTAAACTGGGGCAAACACTTGCCTAAAATCCCTTCAAATCAAGACATCCATCAATTATCAAGAATCCTCTAAACTGGGGCAAAATGGTATCTCAAGTATTTTCAAGAAAATAATTATCAAGTATCTATCTTCATTCCACCACATCAATAGCGGACTGCAAGATTCCCGCCGTCTTCACAGCTCATTTCTCTCCCGTCAACAACAAAGGCTTTCCCTTCGATACCTATCCTAATAGATTCTTGTCTTTTTTCCTTTGCCTCTATTAATAGGTCATTCATGCTTTGCCTGCCCCAACAGGCCATTCTTTCAAGTTAGTATAGATCACTTTACTTTTCCTTTGCCTGTCTAGCAGGCTCGCATCTTTCCTGTCAACAACAGGATCTTTTTGTTTTTGCCTGTCTTAACAGGCTTTTATCTTTCCTTTTGCCTGTCTAGCAGGCTTATTATTTTTTTTTATTTTTTATTTTTTTTTATCAAGAGTCCATCTACATTCATCCTGTCTTAGCAAGGTAGTTTTCGTCATTCATTTTACCTATCTTAACAGGCTTCTTTCATTCCCCTTTGCCTCTCTACTAGGCTTGCATCTTTCCTTTAAACAACAGGATCCTTTCTTTGTTGCCTGTCTTAACAGGCCTCTTTCATCTTTCATTTCCTTTCCTCGTCAGATCCTCCCCGTCAACAACAGGATTTCAAGCATATTTAATCTTCACACCCGTCAGCGGTGTTTGCATTTATCCTGGCAACAACAGGATGTCATCATTTGCATTTTCCCGGCAACAGCGGGACTTCATTTGCATTCTCCTGTCAACAACAGGACTTCAAGCATGTCTATTTTTCTGTCACCCGTCAAGGTGTGCATTTATCCCGCACAACAGCAGGATGTCATCATTTGCATCTTCCCGCAATACCGGGACTTCATTTGCATTCTCCTCACAACAACAGACTTCAAGCATGTCTATTTTTCACAATTGCCAAGCAGGTTTGCATCTTATCCCGGCAAATGCCAGGATGCATATTTGCATCTTCCTAAATGTGACTTCATTTGCATTCTCCCGTCAACAATGTCAGGACTTCAAGCATGTCTATTTTTCTCGTCACCACAAGTTTGCATTTATCCCGGCAAATGCAGGATGTCATCATTTGCATCTTCCGCAACGGCGGACTTCATTTGCATTCTCCCGTCAAATGTGATATCAAGCATGTTTAATTTCTTGCGTCTTTTCCCGTCAACAATAGGACACAAGCTTGTTTAATTTACGTCCTTTTTCCTAACAGTCACAGGATCAAGATTTGCATTTTCCTAAGAATGGATACCAAGCATGTTTAATTTCTTGCATTTTCCCGGCAACAACGGGATATCAAGCATGTTTAATTTTCCTGCATTTTTCCCGGCAACAGCGGGACCCCTTTCTACATTCCTTCCTGCAACAACGGATGCCCTCAAATTTACTTCTTCGTGATCTTTGGCCTATTTAGGCTACAACATCGCTATTTTTCAGATCCCGGCCTATTCAAAGCCCCCGCACATTTATTTTTCTCAAGCACCCCGGCCTATTCAAAGCCCCAAAGACGTTTATTTTTCTACACCCAGCTTATTCGAGCCCACCATGTTTAA
>JAMKYM010000863.1:0-277171 GCA_026541065.1 Canavalia ensiformis | reverse complement strand
CTTAATCAGAAATTTTAAATTCAAGTTCTGGATATATAATTGTATTAAAAAATTACTTTATATGAACAATATTAATTTCAATAGAAAATATCTCTAATCTAAAAAAAATGCAGAAGGCAAGATTTAGTCTCTTTGGTTTAAAGAGAAAATCAAAGTTGCAATCTCTAGCTAGCTATACCATTATATAAAGGCAATTCCCATGGGGTTTGGTATACATATTTTATTCCATATTGATCCTTAAACTGCCTGCCTCCAGAACTTACATTGGTTTAATGGGTTTGCAGGTGTTTCTCAGTGAAAGCTAATTAATAGTGCGAGATTCTCATTCAGCTGGTATTAACTAAGGGGAACAAAGTAAAAACACGAAATATAGCACTAGCAAAAATATTACAAGTAGTATATTGATTTTTCTGTAAGAGAAACTATTACAAAAATATAAAATTTTACATCTTAATCAAAAATTCAAAAATGCAAACGACAGGCAAAAATGTGGACAAATAGGTACGATAGTGCCTGTCTTTCTACTAGTAACTTATAATTTGGGTATTATCATGTCGATAGTAATAAGTGAGCTCTACCGATCACTCCTCAACATTTGTGGCATATGCTTTGATAACTATTACCTTCAGAATACAATGAAAGCCATCCACCAGCACAATCTGTGCATTTGGTAAGATCGGATGCAACAGTCACACATCGTTGTTCCGATGAACTCGAGACAAAAATCAAATTTTTTAAAATATTTTTATCATAAAGTTTCTTTTAATAATTTATTATCAAATCATTTTGGCTTCCATCTCCATATATGCAAGTTAACTTTAGTTACTCGTATTGAAATCTCACGTGTACCTAAGAATATCTTTAATCCACCCCAACCAATTTCTCCATATTCTCCCTCATGAACACAGCCTCAAACACATTTTTACTTACCTTTTATTGAGATCAATATGACGGAGTATGTTAGATGAAGCTGACCAATAGCCACCATCAGTAATGGAAAGGAATGCCTCTAAAAGTTTCTACAGCAGCTGGTGTGCTGTGTGACACCTGAAGAAGTTAAAAATAAAAAGTTACACATGCTGAAGATAGACGTACAAAAATACTTTGACCAGAAGCAAAAGATTGCTGTTTCAATAGAAAAACTACAAAACCGGATATTTCACTGTTATACTCATTAAGATCTATCATCTATTATAAAATTGCGTTCGCGTTCTGAGTGCTTAGGTAAAGGTTTAATTTAATCATATGATAATTAACTATGTAAAACAAAAAAGCTTAGCCTAAACTCAGTTTGAACATCTTTTATCATCTTAATATTAAAAAGAATATAACAAGCCAAAGAAGATAAAAAAAAGTACAATAAGCTGATACAACCTTTCACAATGTGGTTCCTCTGGAACAACCATGAGTTTATTTTCCCTTACCTTGTGTTTGGATATATATATACACACGCACAAAAAAGGAAAACTGTTTGCAACTTATGAATAAATCGACAAAACTAGAAGTTGTGCTGACAACCATATATAGAGAATACAGTTATAAAAAGTTGTGCATTTTTTAAATCAGAATTGCCTCCACAAGTGAACATCGAGGAGATTAAATTACATTGAGAACAATAAAATATGATTATTATTAAATCTCCAATATGATTTAAAAAACATACACACATGCCAAAATAAAAGAAGCTTTGTACAAACAGCTTCCATAACAAGATGATAATAATTTTCTAATTTATGTTAATAAATTCATCTAACATCTGGAAATATAAAGAAAATTACTAACTGGCCATTACAACACAACTACATTCAGTGTACGAAGCTTCACCAACCCCTACATGATAAAAAGCACCAATATCCCGATTGGTGAGATGACTTAGAACACCATGATGAATTGCATGCATGGGCTACTGCCCAAATTTTCATGAACAACTCACGTTCAAAACCATCCAATCAAGAAGTATAAAATACCAACTAGCAATGAAATAATATACAATAGTTTGCCTTGCATCCCCATTGCTACACCCCTGCTATGATGCATTAGACTGCGTTTGATAAATAAAAGATCTTCATACCTAGATGATAGGAAGCACAAAAATGAACAAGAACCAACATAGCATCACAGGGCGAAGCAATACTGAGCCACAAAGACATAATGAGTCAGCAAAATCTCAAGACTTAACCGAGCAAAGTCATCACTGCAGTTTAATGAGTGAGGTGAAGAAAAGGAGGAAATGTTAAACAGCATTTATAACCTGCGGGTATGCTT
Organism: Canavalia ensiformis; assembly: GCA_026541065.1. NCBI lineage: Eukaryota > Viridiplantae > Streptophyta > Magnoliopsida > Fabales > Fabaceae > Canavalia > Canavalia ensiformis. Next base: position 274,906 of record JAMKYM010000863.1, on the reverse strand, counting down.
CTTTGTTACTAGTGCATTCCTAGCCAAGAGAAGCTTGATCTCAACATCGCTGAACTGGATCGGAGCCTGCACAAAGCTAACATGAGTTGGATACTATGGCAACTGCACGTTCAAGAAGTTACCAATCAAGCCAAAATTCACGCTTTGGAAACCTCTGACCTACAGTCTTGCACCAGAATGCTTAGCAATTTTGTTGTGCTACAGGCAAAAAATGCAGAAAGCTTTACCTGAATAAGAGATAAAGACAAATACTGCATTTAAGAACAAAAAAAAAGAAAAAGAAATGAGACAACATGTTTGTACCAAGAAACGTGGTCTGCGACCTCCACAGACAAAACCAAATGAAGCAAAGACAACTCAGTAGCACTTACCAAGTGGATAACATCAATGCTCACATCTCTAGCTTCCACACCTTCGATGCTTACCAGCCAAGGATGTTTCCAGGACATCTCAGGAATTTACAGGTATTATGTTAACAATTTTCTACGAATCCCTATTCAGAATATTGAATTTAAGCAATTTGGCAACAATCTAGGCGGAGCTCTGAAGATGAAGCATGATGCGAAACCAGTAAAATGGCTCGAGTTTCAAGATCTCGATCGTGGTAAATCATTTAAACTTTTTCAAGAACCGAGAACCTTGAGTTGGAATCTGCGCCAAGGACCAAGGTCAGGATGTCGTTAAAATATATGAAAGCATATGATTGACAGCGTAATAAATATGAGTTTTGGATTTTGGGTCAAATTTGCTATAATTAATATTCGTTCTTAAATGCTAGCATATCCGCTTTGTCAGTTGAATCGTCATTACATAGATTTCTAATGAAAAAAGAAGGCTAAAAAAGAACATAAAGAGGAAAGCTAATGAGCAAAGACTAAATACGTTTGTGAGTGACACATACTTCCCTCCTATTGAACTTTGTACAATAGAACATGATTTTACTATTACTTTTAAAATAGAACTTGATTCTCATTTACCTACAATAACTAAAGTTGAAAAAGAAAACTTCTATATACACGTTTTGATTTTTATAAGAACAACTCCAACCCAGAAACAAAGAAAAGTTTCTTAACTTTTATTTAAATATTTTTTATGAAGGTCTCATACTGCCACATCATCTTTTTTTATTTTTAACCATCTAAACAATTTTTTATTCCAACCCAGCAACTCTTTCTTTTCCATGCTCACCGTCTTCTCTCTCCCTCATCTCACTTTCTCTCAACTTTCTCTGGTTCTTTGTTTTCATTTGGACTTTGGACCCACAAGCCAAGCTTAAAGTGAGTTGCTTATATAAGCAACTGGTGCTAAACAAAATTTCCACATCAGCACTCTCCAATCCAGCAATCAGTTAAGTATCTGTTGCTTTACTTTAGGATCTCATTTAGCACCTCCCGTTGGAGATGCTCTAAGATAGTATTACAATTCTTACAGCTGACATTTTTGGCCCCTCTTCTAAAAGTAACATTAAAACATGATTTTTGGGTCACCCCATAGTCTTTGACATCAATCAAATAAAGTACTAACAAAAACTAGTTATGTGATCAACCATTTACACACATAACATGACATTTTACTGAGTTAACATCTATCTGGCTCATTAGTGACTTTAATTTATTTAAATACATTATTTTATTACTTTTTATGGGAGATCAAAATCACATGTAGTTAGAATATTTTTAATTTTGTGGTCACAGCAGTTATTTTTAGGAATCAAAGGTGGTGAAACAGACTGAAAATAAGGCATTAAGCCAAATTGAACAGTATGTAAATTCATTATGAAAGGCTGGTTTACAATGATAAAAAATACACTTATTCATAATACAACACCTATCTTATAACTAACTAACTACGGACAACAAACTATCAACAAACCAATAACTTCCTATTTTTAATAGCCCTCCACAAGCTGGTAATGGTGCAACAATTACCAACTTGAAAATATAACTATCAAACATTATGTTTCAAGAAACCAAATCTAACTTAAGCACTATGTCAAATAGTTGCTATGCAAGCTCAATACACCCTCATCTCTGCACAACTTGTGAACTGTACCCATCAGAAAAGCAATAGGAGGTTCATGATTGACAGTAATCCATTTTCTTTGCAGTCTCCATCTTTTCCTTTTCTTGTTGCACTGGCTCTGCTCTCAGAGAAAGCTGCAATTCTCAATTTTCAAAATCTTTGTGCTTGGCCCCTCTTGGAGAACTTCTACATTACTGAGAATCCGTGATATATAAGGAGACAATAGTGCAATTTCAACAGCACTTGCAAATCACTCATATCCAATCACCAACCCAATCCCCAAATGCAAAAGCATTTGATGGGATCAATACCAATTTTTTCCTCAAGCATGACATTCGTGCTGACAGCCACCATATTCTTTGCAACTGCAAAGGGCCCAAGTGCAGATGAAATCCATTCTCTAAGAGTTTGAGCATTCAACATGGTTTCAGTTGTTATAGAAGTCTTTGAAACAACCACAACGAGCATTGTTTCAAGATTTAATTTTGTGATATTTCTAGCAGCGTCAAAAGGATCAACATGTGCAAGAAAGTGCAGCTGACTAGCCCTTGCAGATTTAATAGCTTCAGGTTCTATGCAATGGACCTAAGAAGCTGCCACCAACACTAATTGCAACAACGTCTTCAAAGCCTTTCCCATAGCACCAACCCAAGATCCATTGCAAACCCACTTGGAGAACTCCTTGATCTTGTCAAGAACTTCCCAAACCTCGGATAACATTTTTCCCAGCATCCTCCATCCTCATCTCCGTATAACAGCATCTCTTAAAGCACAGTGGTCAACCTGAAGCACTGACCTGTTTTCCATGCTGTTTATATGTTCCCTGTTGTACATGCGTTTAATCTTTCCTTTGAGAGATGCAGCCTCCACTAATTGAAAGAGCTTTTGGATAGTTTCAGGAGTGGCCTACTGCCTTGAATATTCAAGCAGAATGCCAGCAAAGTCAACCAGCATGGACTGGCACCACTTATCATCGCTCAATAGATTGCATAGATGCATCTTCTTGATGTCCCCACATGTGGCTTCAAGTCTTCCGTTGGAGAGTGTTGGAGATGAGAGTGGAGGATGCCATATGCAGAGGCTGCAAAGAGGATGAGTCACTATGTGCATTGGATGTCTTGTGTTGTTTGAACCACTAGCACAAGAAACTTATCAGATTTTGGAATTTCTTCATCCGAACTGAAGTTGTCGAAGTCAAAGGGAAACAAAGCAGGCTTCCATTCCAAAACTTCTTAATAGAGAGCGCTAAATTTATCAAACTTGTACATATCAATGTGCAACAGATTAAACCTCTTCTCCTTCTTGGACAACCTCCATAGATATGAGATAATGGAGTGATTGAGGAGAAAAGAAAGGGGGTAAAAGATAATTGAAAAAGGAGCATGACGTGGGAGAATAAAGGATTTTGCAAAAGTGCTGATGAGCTCCAATGGAGCTCTAATACCATCTAAGAAATCGAAGGTGGTGAAGAAAACAGAGAATCAAGCATTAAGCCAAATTGAAGAGTATGTAAATTCATTATGAAAAGATGGTTTACAATGATACAAAACACACTTATTTGTAATAATATCACACTTATCCTATAATCAACTAACTACAGCAAACTATCAACAAACTAATAACGTCCTATTTCTAATTGTGACGTTGCAACTGTTGTGGACCAATTGCTTCTGACATTATCTGCAATTAAGGCCTAAGTCAGTAGCAGCAGTCATCACAATCATAACAGAAGAACTAAAAGTACGATTAAGCCAATCATTTTACCATACATGTTACACTGAAACATACCGTAAGACATCCTAATTTTTCATTTTATAATAAATTCCACAGTCCGACATATATAAAGTCGAATAGCTAGTTTTCAAGAATGAAGAAGCTTACACGTTCCTATGGAGCTTTACCTCATTCAAATTATCGAAGACGAGCTTAAAACCCTAACATATTTCCAATCCGATTGAAAAAACTCAACTGAAATAGATAAGTATGAGAAAGAGCGAAAGAGAAAGAGAGAAGGAGCTTACAAATTCAGCAAAAGCCTGATTCCGATTGGCGCCAACATTGCACTTTGTGTAGACGATCTTGCCGAAGGGGCTACACAGGTTTATGAGTTGTGGTCGGTGCAGTCCCATGGAAGGTTCCGGAAGTGCAGCACCTTCGACGGTGTTTGAGTATGCCGAAACTGTTGCTGGCTTGGGGTGGACATTCTTCACAGATTTGAACGAAAAGTTTCAGAGCTATTCGGTAATGATTCTGATACATAGGGAAAGAGTTGTAAAATAATCAGAATGTGAGTATTAGTAGCCTGAGAATTTTTTCACGAACAAGCAAAAATCTGAATGTGATAATAGTCAAAGGTCATTAAAATTGTTGCAATGGCCCAACAATATATAAATTACCCAATTAGTCACATTTTTATCTATTATTTGATGAACCGATCAACTAATTAAATAAATTGCATTTAATTTCCTCTTTATTAATTCTTTTTGTAAATATATATACCTTTATTTTCTTGTGTTGGAAACAATGTTATAAAACTTTCGCGTGGGACATTGACTTGGTTGTGATATTGGATTGATGAATTACGGGTTAGACTATTAAATTACTAGGTGAATTAGTTTACATCAAAATTTGTAAAATTTATATTTAAAATTTTAAATATATAAATTAATAATATTTATAAAGTTAAAATAATTTAATTTTTAAAATAAAAATAATTATCATTATATAAATATTTAATTAAATAAATAAAATTTAAAATTTTATTATAATATAAGTTAAAAGATAAATTACATTTACATTTTTAAGATTAAGTAAAAAAAAACATTTAATATCTTTTTTTCTAAATTATTATTTTTATTATCATTATCTTTAACAACATTCAAAATTTATTAATGTTGAATGTAAATAAATTTTTTTAATTTTTATATAATAAAAATGTTCTTACCATTTAGTAAGTCCTATCAATAAGTTCAACCAATTTAAAGGGGATGAGAATTGTAGTTTATCCATAATAAAAAATTTGTTTAAAAAATTCTCGTTACTAATTATTATTTTTTTTGTTTATGATTGAGTGAAATTAAAAGCTTTAAATTAGAAATCAATTAAAAATAAAAAAATCTAATTTGGTTGTTTATATTTTATTGATTAAAGATAAAATCTTTAATGATCACTTTATCTTGTACTTATAATGGAGTTCAAAAAAAAAAGTAAGTAATGTACTTTTTTCTTTCTTATCCGATGTTTACTCTTAGGCACGAAGGAAGATCTTCACAACAAATTCTATCAATTGTTATTCTTTTTTATACAAAACACATCATCATTATAGAAAATGTACTTTGAAAAAAAAATTTCATTAAAAGTATGTGAGTAGTCATGTGTTTGATAAGTTAACATCATTATTTTTGATAAGGGTACAAAGTGTAAATGAGTTATAGGAATTAAGGGTACTTTGTGTAAGTTTATCAAAAGAGAGGGTATCAAATTCTTTTTCACTTAACCTTAGGAGCCGCGAGTATAATTTGCCCTAAGTTAAAATATAAGTTTAAAATATAATCAAATAATTAATATTTTAAAATTTTACTAAAACATAAATTCACAAATAAAATGTAGAATGTATATCCAAGGAGTTAACACTTCGAAAATTTTTCAATGACAAGCTTGAATAGAGTTAAATAATGGTTGGGATAGAGTTTAGATTATTGATAAAATATTAATAATTTTTTGGCACAACATAGAAAACGATGAGGTTTGAACCACAACTCTTATGTAAAACTATTTTAATTCTCAACCCTTCACCGTTAAAACATGGATTAAGAATTTGAAATTCTGAAAACATAAAACTTCTATTATTTGGCTTTCAATTATGTTTTTAATTTTGATCTTTTTTTTTTAATGTTGACATTAAAAAATGTCATTTTAGAAGAGATGTTTTTTATTCTTTTTAAATATTAATCAACCTAGCCAAGTTGACCGATTCATAAGTTCATCAATTTTTGCAAAAAAATAAAATTGTCGGAGTTAATAACACATTCAATCCAAAGAACCATTATAGCCAATAGATTGATCGATTTTTAGTTTAATTGACTTGGTTGAGCCAAGTTTAAGAACACTAGTTGAAAAAGAAAACTATGTTAAAACAATTAAAGATTTAGATATACAACTATGGTAATAGTAAAAATGTTGGTGATAACAACTAAGTGATCAATAGACATTTAATCCTTGGTCATGCATATACATGTATTAATATCTTGATGGCTCAACATCTATTAATTTGATTTAAAGCAAATTACACTTATGAGATTCATAAAAAAAAAACATATGATATATTTTCCTTTGGAACTATTACAATTACCATGTATATCCTCAACGATGTTAACAATTTGTCAAAGTTAAATGTAGAAAGACTTAATTACCCTTTACTTCTTAAATGACCAAAATAATCCCACCATTCATACTTTTTTTATTCATACAGTAAATTAACCCTTTATTATAATTTTTTATTAAAACTTGGTACATGTTTAATTATCATAATTGTTTGTTAATGTTGAAATAATACAAAACTAAATTTTTATGCTACTTTGTTTAGTTTTTTATTTGATTATGACTGTTAGAAAATTATTTGATAGATGATATATAAATTGTTGATTTGATTGTATTTTATTATTTTAAATTTAATTTATGTATATTTTTAATTTTTAAATTTTTAAGTAATCTTAGTGACAACATTATTTTAGCTATAAAAAATAATTCATAGATTTTCACACTAAATTGGTATAGTATAAGGTGCAACCTAGGTCATCTCCCAAAGACCATTTCATATTCTTAAGCAAATAAGGAGAAAGTTAGAACAAGAGGATTTTGGAAAGATTTGATATGAAGTTCTAAATGCAAAATACAGAATGAAATTAATTTCACTTAACGATTATCAACTCAAAGAATTGAGATGGCTATTTTTCTTAACTAATCATTGATCACTAAAAATCATGCATTGTGTTTATCAACCTAGGATCATCTGAAACTCCAAAATGATCCTTGATTCTCTCTTGAAAGCCTCTCAGATTTAATTGATTATGATCAACAAAGATTAGTAACCACTTAATCTTTATCTAAAATATTCCATGATCAATTTAGTTGAAGTAAGCTAATAAAATGAAAACCTTCATTCGATTACTTAATTTCTACTCTTTAAAACTTTTTTGGAAAATGATTTACCAATCAAAAACCAATTATAAATCAATTGTAAGTCATTAATCAAAATCGTCAATGAATCAAACTTTAATTAAAGAATAAATTGAAGAATATAGTGAACCAGAGTAGAAACCACAATAAGCATGTAAATAAAGATCAAGACCTCAAAGTTAAAATGAAAATAGCTTGAATCCTTGAGATTGAAACTACAAACTAGCGCTTCCATGAAGGAGGCAAACTAACAACAAAAAGAAAAACTAAACCTTCCATGAAGGAGGCAACTAATAACAAGAAAAACAAGCCTTCCATGTAAGGCAACTAACAATAAAGAAAAACTAAGCCTTCCATGTAGGAGCAGAGCTAACAAGAAAAAGAAAGATGGAAAATGGTATTGGAGTTAATCTCAAGGGTTGTGTGTTCTCTCTTGTAAACCCTTCTATTTATAGAGGATTTGTGAGGCATCATCTTCAAGAAAGTCACCAACTAGGATATTACTTTCCACCTTTTATTGCTTTCACATGGGCTTGTTGAAAATGCAAAATTGTACTTTTGAATTTTTGTCACCAATTAGCACAACAATTTTGACTTTCTTTCACCGCAATTTCGGATGTTCACATGTCCGAATTAGAGCTTGACTTCTGAACAAAGTTTGGCCCATCTTGACTGTCCAACAGATTTGATTTCATCTCAATATGACTTTTGTATCTCAAGATATGGCCGGATCTTTGCACAGTTTCCAATTCCATCATCAACTATCTCATCTTTTGAGATAATTTCGAGTCTAAACATCCCATTTAGGAGTCTGCTCTTAACTGTGGAAACTTCTTTGAAAGCTTTCATTCAAGACCGTTTCATGATTTTTAGATGTCTAAAACTCAATATACTCAAAATACTATAATAGTGTCATTTAATCTGGTAAGCAAAAATTCAATTAAACTTCGTAAGAAACCAAATAAAATATGACAAAAGAACCACTTAATTGAACATATAAAAGTCTTAATGAGATAAAAGTGGAATAATTATTTATAAAATTTATGCTATCAAATTCCCTCACATATCTTTTTGCGTCTCGAGGCGAACTTAACTTAAGTTAAGTTGGATGACTTTTTTTTTTTTTTTGAAAGAACATCAAAGTTTTTCAGTTGATTTCTCAAAATTCACAAAATTTCATGAAGCATTCTTTCATCACATTTTTGAAATTACTTAGAAAGGCAACTTTAATTTGAAAAACATAGATTGAGAAAGATAAAACCTCACATGTATACTCTGAATCTCTCTCGGAAGTGTTTGATTTGGTAAAGTGTTTCTCTCAAATTTTAATCCATAGAAAGATGAACTATCATAAACTTGTATCTTCTACTTCTTTACTACTATGTACACACATGCAGTACTTTAAATCAAGAGGTCTTTATTTTGGTTTATAGGAAGGATTGAAAAGATGAAATGATATAATGAAGAGAATGCAATGTTAGACAAAAAATGTGGTAGGATTGAGAAGTGGTCAAGTGTGGTGTATATAATACTTCTTCATTTCTTTTTTCTTTTTCAATATAATAGTTTGTTTTTCTTCTTATTCATTTTTTTCAACCATGATATTGATGAACACAACAATAATCTCCCCCCGGCGACTTATTGAAAACACTTATGGTATGATAAATCAGTATTCCTCACTCTATGGTCAAACAAAGTTTTTTTTTTTTTTTGTGGTGAGCTAAAAAAAGAAAAGGCTAATGGGCTCAAGAGGCTGATCAAAGGATAAAATTATATAGTTTGGTTATTTGGCCAAGTGGTTTGTTCAAAAAACAATTGCCTCAAATCATTTTTTCTACAATTCATGTGAAAATGTAACTTCAAAAGAATAAATGCAAGTTCTGAAGTAACACATTCCATGGATGAAAATGAAATCACTACAAAAAAAGAAAATAATAATAAGGCTCAAAATCTCAATTAATATATTTATCAAATCTAATCTATCAGTTCAAATATGTGTTGCCAAACTAATTAATCCTCCGGAAATGTAAATCATTTTTAATTATTTTATGAAATCTAAAGAAAAACATACTTCCACATTACAATTTTTTTAATCATAAGATGCGTATCAGAGTCAAGTGTAAACTCTTATACCATCTTTTAAAAGCAAGTTTATGATTCTAACTAATTTTTATTTTTGGGTTTTTTTTTTTTTTTTTTTTTATATCGGACAAAATATCCTCACACAACCTATCGAATATTGTCTGATGTCTTAAATAGAAATTATATATGAGGAAAAGAAATGTGAAAAACCCAAAGTAAGAAAAAGTTATAGCGAAGTGGTATCTGGTTCTCTTTTGTCTCTGCCATCGATTTGGTTGGTTCACCGTTTTTGCATTTCATTCTATATTCTAAAAATGGTGAAAATTTCAAATAAATTGAAAAGAGCAATGTAAATGACAAACACCTAGCATGAGAATGAAACAATAGTTGTGATTGTGGCTCCCATCTTCCTCTGTTTCACGTCCGATGCTTGCTGAAAGCATATTCTAGAGTGAGGATATGCTTTGCTATTCAGTTTTTCTTGTAAATTGACAAAAGAGGTCTTTTAAATTGATTCCCCGAGACTTCTCGCGTGCTTTTTCCTTGGAATAGTTCAAACAAATCAAGAATAGTATATAAAAAAATTGTTAGAAAGGTTAAAATTTTATACAAACTCCTAAATAAGCCCTAAAAAACTAAGATGGTCCCCAGCAAATAAAATTTTTGACATTCTCTAAATTATGTATTTTTATAAAAATAATTTCTAGATTTTCCCAAACTATTGGTATATTAGCGCAAGGTGGACCTAGGTCATCTCCCAAAGACCATTTTCAGTTCTTAAGCAAATAAGGAGAAAGTTAGAACAAAGGGATTTTGGAAAGATTTGATATGAAGTTCTAAATGCAAAATACAGAATGAAATTAAATTTCACTAACAATTATCAACTCAAGGAATTGAGGAGAAATTTATTTCTTAACCTAATCATTGATCACTTAAAATCATGCATTGTGTTTATCAACCTAGGATCATTTGGAACCCCTAAAATGATCCTTGAATTCTCTCTTTGAGAAACCTCTGAAATTTAATTGATTATGATCAACAAGTTAGTAACCACTTAATCTTTTATCTAAACCAATTTCACAATCAATTCAGTTGAAGTAAGTAATAAAATGAAAACCTTGATTCAATTGAATTAATTTCTATATTTGAACTTTTGGAAAATGATTTTTGAATCAAAAACCAATTATAAATAATTTATGCATTAATCCAAAATCGTCAATGATCAAACTTTGATTCAAAGAATAAATTGAAAATATAGTGAACGAGTAGTGAAACACTTAATAAATGTAAATAAAGATCAAGACCTCGAAGTTAAAATGAAAATAGCTTGAATCCTTTGAATTGAAACTACAAACCTAGCCTTCCATGAAGGGGAGGCAAACTAACAACGAAGAAAAACTAAGCCTTCCCATGAAGGAGCGAAAACTAATAACAAAAAGAAAAACTAAGCCTTCAATGTAGGAGGCAACTAACAATAAAGAAAAACTAAGTCTTCCATGTAGGAGGCAAATTAACAAGAAAAGAAAGAAAAGATGGAAAATGGTATTGGAGTTAATCTCAAAAGGTTGTGTGTTTCTCTCTTGTAAGCCCTTCTGACTTATAGAGGATTTGTGAGGCATCATCTTGAAGAAAGTCACCAACTAGGATATTACTTTTCCCGCTTTTATTGCTTTCACATGGGCTTTATTCAAGAAAATGCAAAACACTTTTGAATTTTTGTCTACCAATTAACTAACAATTTTGACTTTCTTTTCGCTGCAATTTCGGATGTTCACATGTCCGAATTGAAAACTTCTGAACAAAAGTTGTAGCCCCCGGATCTTAGCTGTCCAACAGATTTGATTTCATCTCAATATGACTTCTGTATCTCCAAGATATGGCCGGATCTTTGCCTGCTTGTTCAAATTCCATGTCAACAACACTATCATCTTTTGAGATAATTTCAGAATCCCTAAACATCCCATTTAGAGTCTGCTCTTGCTTTGTAGCTGTGGAAACTTCTTTAAGCTTTCATTCAAGATAGATTTCATGATTTTTGGATGTCTAAAGCTCTATTATGCTCAAAATACTATCGTTGATAGTGTCATTTTAATGTAGTAAGCAAAAGATTAATTCAATTAAACTTCATATGAACCCAAACTCATAAAATATGGCAAAGACCACTTAATTGAACATATAAGAAGTCTTAATGAGATAAAAGTGAGAGATAATTATTTATGAAATTTATGCTTATCACTTAGTTTCTTTAATTTTATTGTTAGATTTAATATTTAAAATAAAAAAATAGAAAAACATAAACTATAAAAAGATATCAAGAAAAAATTCATGGGAGAGGATCAATTCCAAAAATTTTAGTAGCTAATGTATCTTAAAAGTATTATTTTGTATTATTATTCGATTTCGTTATCATTATCTATTAGACTGTTTCAAATTAATAAAATTAAATATTTATACTATTTTTAAATAAATCATTTTTTAATGTATTTGTCTTTTTTATATAATTCTTAGTTATTATTTAAATATCAAAGAAGAAAAAAATACATTTTTTCTTCAGAACTCATAATTTAAGATTTTTTTATCATAAAATTGATTTTTTATTTTAATATTACGTACACATAATACATATTTTATCATAATTTAAACAATAAATAAAAAAATAATATTTTATTCTTTTATGTTGAGATTTTGAATGGATTCAGGTTAAAAAATGATTGTTCTATCTATTTATAAGATATTATATTAATATCTATCCTTTTTATAATAATAAAATTCTCTTTTATATTTTCTAAAAATAAAAAAATTATAATCATTACATTTAAAATGTAAATAAATATAAATTAATGTAAAAAGATAGATATATATCTTCTCATTTAAGTTTAATAACATCGAAGAATAAATATCCTAAATAAAGTTACTTTTAAAGTATTTTCACACAGGTTGTAATAGTGTCTAACACATTACTTTTTACATCACAACATATAATAATTGTAATGTATTTTGTTATGCAGGTTCACAATAAATATTTCATAAGATTTATCTAGATGGGAGGATGTACCAAATTTAATAGTACATTTTACAAAGAGGTAAATTGTATTATTAAATATGTCATACATTTAAAATTAAAAATTTAAAAGTGTGATGTATTTTAAAATGTATCACACAGTGTAACACATAAAATTATCATTACACGATCTGATTTGACAAATACAACTAATATAAAAGGCATGTAGAATCTTCTACATGTTTTTTTTTTTCTCTAAACTTTTTTAACTTTTTTTTTGTTTGATTTTTCTGCAATTTAAATAGCTAAAGATTAGTAACCAATTAATTTAAAATTTATTGATATATTCTTAGTTATATGTTAGTTCTAGATAAATTTAGAAAAAAATAAATTGATTACATAAAATATTAAGTAATTTAAGTAATGTAGTCGAACTTAGTAAAGTTAAAAGTTATATAACTTATAATTTAGTTTAATTGAATTAAGTTAGGTTTTGTATTAAAAATTCTTATATAATTTAAGTAAGCTAGCTTATTTGATCAAATTTAGTTTAGTTATTGTTATAATAATTAAAAATAATATCTTTCATAAAATTTTAAATAAAGTTAAATAGAGTAATTTATGTCATAAAATTGAATTTAGTTAAATGTAAAAAATTTACAAAGTAATTTTTTTATAAAATTTTAAGCTAAGTTGATTAGGTTAGTTTATGTGATAAAATTGAATTAAGTTAAACTTTAATAATTTACAAAGCAAAATTTGCATAAAATTTTAAGTAAAATTAATTATGGTAGTTTATGTCATAAAACTAAAATAAGTTAATTTTTATAAATTTAGAAAGTAATATTGCCATAAAATTTTAAGTAAAGTTAATTATTAGCTTATGTAATAAATTTGAATTAAGTTAATTAAGGTAACTTATGTGGTAAATTTAGGTAAGTTAATTTTAAAAAAACTAAAAAATAACTATTCACGAAATTTATAATATATTGAATTAGGTTAGATTATATCGAAAATTTTGGTTCAGTTAATTTTAAAAAAATTAAAAAATGATTTTTTTACAAAATTGTAAATTAAGTTAATCAACTTTGTTTATGTAGTGTAATATACTAAAGTTAATTTTTAAAAATTGATAAACTAATTTTGTCATAAAAGTTTAAGTTAAGTTAAATTAGAATTACTTTATGTCATAAATTTGTCTTAATTTAAAATTTTAAAATTTAGATTTTAATTTTAAAGCATAAAATTGTAAGTTAAGTTAATTAGAATACTATATGTCATAAAACTGAAAAATGTTACTTTTAAAATTTTTTGAAATCATTTTTGCATAAAATTTTAAATAAAATTAATTAGGATAGTTTATGTAATAAATTTGAATTAAGTTAATTTAAAAAATTTTAAGCAATAATTTTTTATAAAATTTAAAGTTAAGTAAATTTGGTAAGTTCATGTCATAAATTTTAAGTAAGTTAAATTTTAAAAATTTAGAAAGTAAATTTTACATAAAATTGAAAAATGTTACTTTTAAAATTTTTAGAAGTCATTTTTGCATAAAATTTTAAATAAAATTAAGTAAGAATGATTTATATAATAAATTTGGATTAGTTAATTTAAAAATTTAAACTGTAATTTTAATAAGAATTTTAAAAGTTAATAAGATTAGTTCATAATAAAAATTTAAGTTAAATTTTAAAAATTTAGAAAGTAAATTTTACACAAAATTTTAAGTTAGGTTAAATAGGTAGGTTATGTAGTATATTTGAATTAAGTTAATTTAAACTTTAATTTTTTTTATAAAATTTTAAATTAAATTAAATAGACATCATAAAAAATTGATAATGTATAAACGTCATTAATAAATTAATAAAAATCAATATTAACTGCAGTATAAGCAATGACATGAGAATAGAGATATTTTAAAAGTTGAAATGGTTCACGTTATAATAGATCAAACAACCTGCACAAGTTATCTAATACCCTCTCTCGCTTAATTATGGGATTGATTATTCTTAAATGATGAAAATTGAATAGGATCATCTAACTTGGTGAGAACAACCTTCATCTTGATTTTTCCAGATTGCATACATTAATTTCTTACAATAACGCTTACGATTATCAATCTCAATCTTTGTTATTGCTTCCTTTAAACAATATATTCAACTAAATCAACTATAATACATTTTACAAAAGTGGTGATTGAAATATTACATACTGTCTGAATACTTTATTCATTGTCTACTGGAGTTGATTTGTCATTACTATATCTCATTTTCATTTTTCATAAAAGGCTAGCTCATATGTCCTTTGATATATTATCAATCCATCTAACAATATCAACATTATTCTATTTAAACATTTGAAGTTTACGATCAAATACTTCTTTACATGTCATGTAACCTGTAAAATAATTTTAAAGCAATGATCATAATTGACATAATTAAAAATAAATAATGTATAAAATTATTAGTTGACATGATCTAATTTAAGTAATTTTTGTTTCAATTTTTTACTTTTAAATTGATGATTGAAATTGCTTGCAATATGTCATATGCAATACACATGATAAGCATGGAGGGTTGTCATTCCAAATACGGGTTACTCACAACTGATTTTATACTTTAATGTCTGTCTGATATTAGGCAAATTATGTTCCTTTAGGTAACGTACTCTCTCAACAAAGATAGAAACCAGCTCCATGAATTCAATGTCTCACCCTCAACTATGGTAAAAGCAATAGGTAGCACATAGTTATTACTATCTTGAGTTGTTATCAGTAAAGTACCTCTATATTTTTCATATAAAAAAATTCAATCAATTTGTATGACATTTTTGCATTATTTAAATGCATGATAACACTTTCTAAAATTATAAAAAACTCAAAAAAATAATTTCAAGCTTCGTTCTGAACTTGATCACCAGTTATAACTTCTTCTGTTTCTAATTTGTACCTCAACCTTAGTATATAATGAATCATTATATGTAATCATCTAGGTAATAAAACATATGATTCATCTCAATCACCAAAGACATGGATGATTGCTTTTTGTTTTGTAATTCATATTTTCTTGTATAGGACTTTATACTTATATTGATTGAGTATTATTTCTTGAACTAATGATATATAAATAGATGGTTCTTCATTTACTATACCTGATACATAACTTTCATAAAATTATAACTCCAATTCATGTGATACAATATACATAAATCTTAACAAAATATGAATAATATGCAAAAAAAACACATACCTAATATGCATGAATAGATGACATTTGAGTCCAATTTTTTATGGTCTTGTGAGAGAGAATCATTTACACAATTACGTTGATCCCCCTATGTTTTGATACACCATTTATTAGATTTTTTTATAGCGATGCTCTCATTCACCATGGACAATCACTAACATGATTAGGACAATGAACAAAGGTATGTCCGTTTCGATTCAATAATAAAAAATGTTTGGTGCTCCTTCATTGACTAATGTTTCAAAGTTAATTACACTTTTTTTTTTGCTATTAAGTTGTAAACTGATAAACAATTCTTCTCCTATGATCCAATTTAGAGATGTATCGGTAGTACAAAAGTTTATTTCTTCATCCGAATATTCCAACAAAATGTTCGTGTAGTAAGAACTACTATTTCAAAATGACAAATCTTTTTTGAACATAAAATATTAGTTACTAATTTTTTTACTGTAAATATAACACAATCATTTTTTCAATACATTTATTATAACTCTATTACCTAATTGAGTTCTTTCTTGAATAAATACACCAAGTGATGTAGACGGAACATGATATGAACTTGAACTGAAACTCAATTCAATTTGTTCATCATAATCATTGCTGTTATCCAAATTTTATCAATCCAATTCATTCTCATTTAAATCATTGTCTTTCTCATCGGTATATTTATCTATTCCGATAAATAATGATTTTCACAGTCATCATCAAATAAGTTTATAACTCCTAAAAATATTAAGTTATTAAATTTAAAACATAAATAAATCTAATGCATTTAATAAATAATATTTTCAATAAATTTATACCTCTTAATATAGTTTTATCATCTTCAATGACTTTTGTGTTCTTGAAATACAAGTATCAATTTCAACATACATTTTAAGTAGACACATTAGTTATTGTTGCTCAAATAAAACCAAAAATCTTCCAACTAAAAATGAAATTACTTGGTTTGGTAACAATTTTAATATTTTAGAAATTTTTTTCTTTAATTCGTTTAAACTTATATTCTTACCTACTCAAATTGATTTTTATTTTCCTTAAAAAATGAGACCTTCTTTACCTTCAAATATTTTATCAATATAAAAGATGATAATAATAATTTTATCCATATTAAATAATAATAAATATTAATTTTTTTTTCAATATTACACTTCACAAAATACAAAATTAACTACAACTTCTAATAATATTTTCACAGCTCAAAAAATTAAAATAACCATAAATATAGTTATCCTACTAAACCACAAAGAATATCCACAAGCACACTTACCCCCTATTCTCACAGGTTATAAAATCCAAACCCTCTCGATTATAAAATTAGCATTGAGTAAAGATCAAAATATATATATATATATATATATATATATATATATATATATATATATATATATATATATATATATATTACATATTTTTAACTATGTTTGGCATAATTTTTAAATATTTACAAAACACATAGTTTAATGTGTTTTATGAACTTGTCTTATCACTCACCAGTATGATGCATAATTATGTGTCAGAGGTGGGTATAAACACAAAATATTATACATCATACATGCATTGCATCATATTATGTGTCACACTTTTGGTGTCTAGATAAATCCCTGCAACATATTTATGTCGTAGTTATGTCAATGAAGGATGCATTATTTATTGTGAGTATAGAAATATTTTTAATCTCCAATTCTCTCAAAGTTTTCTTAATATATTTTCTTATTATGTCATCTCTGTGATTAGAAATTATAAATTTTTTTTTATAAAATCAATTGTCTCCCTCACCCTCCACCACCATAAATGATTGTTCATTTAACATTACAAAAGTTTTAAAGGCTTTTTTATAAGCTTCTAAACTGAATCTCTAACTTGTTACAGCCGAATCAGACCCATCTTCCTTTTATTAAGAGAAAACTTAAAACTATTTGATTAGGATCATGACTAACTTCATAAATAAACTTGTTACATGATTTTAGATGATTAAGCATGTTTAATATTTTATAATTCTTATTATGATAATAGTATTTTTTTGTTACAATATTTAAATGTAATAGTAGATTTTGAAAATTTAGTTTCAAACAGGCACATGAAATGGTCCCATATAATTAAAAATTTCTTAGGATCATTAACATTACATGTTCTCTTTTTTTACTGTTGGAAACAATATTAGCTTCCTTAAATAGATTACTAAGCTGACTTCTACCATCATCTCTTGCAGTTGATGTAGAAATGGTTATAAAAACCTCTGCAGTTAATGCTTCATTATTTGACTAATGATTGTGCTAATGACTTCCACCATAACTCTTGTTTGCATAGAATTTGAGACTTTTGTAACAATTCCTTCAAGTTATAGTATTTTATTCAAAGTTTAGTATTTTATTTTAAAAATTAAATACAACATTGTTCTATATACAATCCAATCATTATTCATTCTTATATATATAGATATAATTATAATTCACAATCATAGATAATTGCATAATCATAGTAGTAGCTAATCACTAATCAAACTTAAGAGTTCAAGAAAAAAAATAAAAAAATAATGTTTCACATACATATCAAAATTGCATAGTCACAATAAAAAAATAGAAAAAATTTACAATCATAATAATAAATAATCATTATAAAAATTTGAGTTCAGAAAAAAAAAAGTTTAGATGTTCAACTATAATAAAAAAAAATTAACTTAACTTAGAAATGGTGTCTAGCTACAACTTAAACTTCTTCTTCATTTCCTATTTAGTTATGTTCGAGTCTAGCATTCTCCATTAACTTCATTCCAGATCACACTTATAAAATATACATTCACATACAAAATTAAACAATTAGAGATGATATCATAAAATAAATTTATAGTAACACATGATAAAATTA
This sequence comes from Canavalia ensiformis, assembly GCA_026541065.1. NCBI lineage: Eukaryota > Viridiplantae > Streptophyta > Magnoliopsida > Fabales > Fabaceae > Canavalia > Canavalia ensiformis. The sequence goes on along the minus strand of JAMKYM010000863.1, from coordinate 256,510 downwards.
GAAACCAAAATAAAAGTTCCACACCGCATTCATAATAAGAAAACCATACCCAAAAATTAGGTCCACAATAATAGAATCATACATATTTGAAGATAGTCAATGAGATAAAAAAAATCATAATCTAAAAAAACAATATAAAATAAATAAAAAATAAAAACATAATTTATGAGTAAAAGATACTAACGTTTATGAGATTCTTTATTATTACTTTGATGAGAAGATGTACAAAGGAAAACGGAGAAACAAATTTTTTTTTTTCGATTTAGATGATCTTAAAAGAGAGATTTAGAACTAGAGTATGAGTAGGAAAAGAAAACTTGAAAAAGGAGGACAAAGAGACAAACAATGACGCTGCGACGACAGCTCAAAAGTTGGAGTCTTCGAAAAATGAGAATGGGAGGGTGAATAGGTGAGAGGAAAAAATGAGAGGATTTTTATGCTTTAGGGCTTTTAGTTACTTGCTGCATTGTTTTCAACCCTGCCCAAGTATCTCCAACACTAATACTTAAATAAAATTGAGTTATTCACATGCATGACATGATTGCCTAATCCAAACCACCTTTTCTTCTTATATTTTGTCAGATTTTTTGAAAATGAATTACGTATCAATTTTCTAATCATCCCTAATTTTGATAAGTGTGAAATCACCATAACCTCCATTACTTGTTGTAGACATATATAAGTTCTTTAAGACAGTTATACCAACAAAGAGATTAGAGACAATTCATTAAAAAGGATACAGAGTAAATGAAATATAAAGAAATAATAATAGAATAGGGAGGTTGTTAAATTGTGTTATTACACTTGTGTAGAGAAGGATAAACCCATAAATATAGCTAATAGAAAAGAGAGAATAACTATATCCTAACAAACAACATTTAATATAGCTAACAAACTAACTTATTATTTTATTGTATATGTTATATTCTAAAGTTTTGAACATGATTTTTTTTATCAAAACTAAAATAGGTAAAGGAAAAAAATAGTGTTAAAAAATTAATAAGATAAACAAAGCAGACAAGAAAAAAAGAATAAAATCAAAATAACAAGTAGACAAAGGTAAATGGTTTATCATTAGACAAATTTGGTTGTTCAATCAAACTAGTTCTTTATTGTCTTTTTAACTGCACTTTTCAAGTCCAAATTTGTAATTTCATAACAAATGGATTTCACTTTGGTGAAATTATGTTTCCATAAATGCTTATTTCAAGTTATGACAACAAATTGCGGAAACCATGATTGAGCAAGTTCTAAGTTCAAGGCAGTTAAAGGAAATCTTAATAACGAATGCATGAGAGAATTCAACTATTTAATTAATATGGTTTAACATTAAATAATTGAGACTATAGTTATTTTAGCAGTATTGACCAATTCTTACAATCCTTTAAAAAGAACTCAAACTAATTTCTTCTTTAGAAAGAAATTTTGTTTTACCTTGTCCCATAACCAATCAATTAGGTAGCGTTTGTTTCTCTAAAATCAATTTTTGTTCAAAGTCAATAATTATCCTCCATGCGTTAATCAATTGAACAGTTTTTTTTATCTCGTTTTTCAAATTTGTTTTGATCTAATAAATTGAAAACACCTTTTCATTCAATTAAATACATTTTATTAATTTCGCACATTTTTTATTTATTGTTTTGTACATCTTATTCTTAATTGATAGCCTTCTGTTTTCATATTCTTTATTTTTTGCATAATGCCAACAATTAATATGACTGTTTCAACTTTCAACCGGCTATTGTCTCTATTTCTCAATTAATTGAATACCCAAAACATTAAATTGATTGACTCATTTTAAATAAGGCCATATTTGTTTCTTGACTCGTGTCAAGATTAATCTCATTAATCCAATAACTTTTTAAGAATTTATTTATAATATTATATTGATACCGTTACCATAATACCATTGTTTTCTAATTTTAATTTTTTCATAATACTTTATTAATTTTTTATGTTTACAATATTAATATACGCATAAAAAATAAATATTATTATAAATATATTATGTAAAATAATTATCTATTATAAACAGATAAACTATCTATCAAAAAGAAAACAATTAAATAAATAAATTAAAAAAGACAGAATAATTAAGAATTAAAAAATGAAAAATAAAGATAATATAAAAAAATTATCACAAATATTAAACTTTATTACATCTTTCCATTTATAATCATTATGATCAGTTAATAAAAAAACATTATTATTAATATTAAACAAACAAAATATCTTATACAGTTTGGTCAAACATCACTGTAATCACAAATTTGCTCTTATTTTTAACAACTCATGGTTCTTTTTCTCTCTTTCTCTACTTTTTCCCCTATATGAACAATAAAGAGTAACAGAAAGAGATACAATTAATTAACATGAAATATAAGAATGGGTCGGGTATAACCCAACCCTAAAGTAAACTGTGACTCTGTCAATATTCCTTTTTCTCCTCAAACGACGACTTCTCTCCTGCGTTTCCTTCAACCCATCATGTAAGCATCGCATCGCTTCTTCTCTTCCCAGATCTCATCGTATTCTTTCTTTTTCTGTAAACAAATTTCATCTCACTTACGAACCCTAAACGTCGACGTTTTTCCTCAATTTCCATGCGTAGCTCATTTTCTTGGGATGGATCTGAATTTTCTGTTCCATACGTGAATCTCCATGTTAGCATGTCCTGCAACGCTAGCTAGTTAATAATTTTATTTATTTATAATTTTCCCCTAAATTAGATTGTTTTAGCATGCTTATTTGGAATCGGTTGATGAAACATTAAAATGATAATTTTTTCGTCACCGGAACATGGAAATATCGATCAATTTAGTATTTCTCATGAAACTAAATTGATGTTAAAAAAGGCTAATTAATTTTTTTTTTTATGTTTTCCTAACAAAATTGGTAATTTCTATCTTCTGAAAATTAACATGATCGGTCTTAAATTTTTCGAGATCAAAATGATAGTTTACTTGGATATTTGGTTAATAGCTTGTGTTTAATCTCTTGTTCGTATTTGCATTTAAAATGATTGGTTTTTGGCATCTGCAGATTATCTAGCTTTTCTTGTAAAGGCTCTGAATTTGATTCAGAAGCTGATATCAAGTTTTTACTGTGATGGCTGGGCAAAGGAGTGGTTATGGTAAGCGACCCCACCCTCAATCTGATTATGATAATGGAGCAAATAAAAGGAGGAATCATGGTGATGATAGAGAGCAGTTTGTGATTGATTCAGAGGACTCCGTGTACCGTTATTTGTGCCCTGCCCGAAAGATTGGCAGTGTTATTGGTAGGGGAGGGGAGATTGTTAAGCAACTGAGGGTAGAAACTAAGTCCAAGATTAGGATTGGTGAGACCGTGCCAGGTTGTGAGGAGCGTGTTGTAACTATTTACAGCCCCAGTGATGAGACTAATCCCGTTGAGGACAGTGGCAGTTATGTGTCACCTGCCCAGGATGCGCTGTTTAAGGTGCATGACAGAGTGGTTGCTGAGGACTTGCATGGTGATCAGGATGATGAAGGGGGTCACCAAGTGACTGCTAAGTTGTTAGTGCCATCTGATCAGATAGGTTGTGTTATTGGAAAAGGTGGACAGATAGTTCAGACCATTCGGAGTGAAACCGGGGCCCAGATTCGTATACTCAAGGATGATCATTTACCTGCATGTGCATTGAGCTCTGATGAGCTTGTGCAGGTAATCTGGATGGAACTTTTCATACTTATGTTCAATCTATGACCCTTTTCAGTTTTTTGCTTCGTTATTAATATAGCAATTTATCAGGGTAGTAGTTTAGTTTCTATCTTGATGGCATGATTTTGTGCAAATATTAATGCAATAGTTGGGGTTGACCAATTTTGTACTTGAATTTTCTTTATGAATTTTTGGATACTGTTGGATCTGAATGGAAAGTGGAAACTATATTCATGGGTCTATGTTTATAAGGTGTTTTCTATTGATTTTTAAACTCCAGATTTCTGGGGATGCCACGGTTGTGAAAAAGGCTCTGTTTCAAATTGCATCCCGACTTCATGATAACCCTTCACGATCTCAGCATCTTCTTACTTCTGCTGTTCCTGGTCTATACCCTGCCGGTGGTTCACTCATTGGTCCAACTGCAGGAGCTCCAATTGTGGGGATAGCTCCTCTTGTTGGTGCTTATGGGGGATATAAAGGTGACACTGGTGACTGGTCGCGGTCCATGTACTCAGCACCAAGGGATGAGGCATCTTCAAAGGAATTTTCAGTTCGATTGGTTTGTCCTACAGCAAACATTGGAGGTGTGATAGGAAAAGGTGGTGTTATAATAAATCAAATTAGACAGGATTCAGGGGCAACAATCAAAGTTGATAGTTCAGCAACAGAAGGAGATGAATGCTTAATAATCATTTCGACAAAAGAGGTGAAATGTTGATTGCCCAGTGGGCCATTTTCTTTTGTTCTCTAAGTTTAATTCTATGGTAATTTGTGCTGTATTTGTGATATTTTCTAAATTATGCTAGTAACCATTTCAACAAGAGAGGAGAAATATTGATCACCTAGTGGGCTATTATTTCTGTTTGTTCTATATATATATATATATATATATATTTGTGGAATGATTTGTGCTGCTTTTTGTGATATTTTATAAATTGTGCTAATACAGTTCTTTGAAGAGACTTTCTCTCCAACAATAGAAGCAGCTGTGCGTTTACAACCTCGATGCAGTGAGAAGGTTGAAAGAGATTCAGGAATCATCTCTTTCACTACCCGTCTACTGGTATCAACCTCGCGAATTGGTTGCCTAATTGGTAAAGGGGGATCTATCATAACTGAGATGAGGAGGCTTACAAAAGCTAACATTCGCATTATTTCGAAGGAAAATCTTCCTAAAATTGCAGCTGAAGATGATGAAATGGTGCAGGTAAGGGTACTTTCATGCTTTGATCAGGTAATATCATCTTTGATAAAATGTCCTAACATTCTCTCCTACAACATTGTCTGCCCCCCAATCCCTTTCTGAGAAGATTTCTGGAGACCTTGATGTTGCCAAGGATGCCCTAGTGCATGTACTTACACGGTTGAGAGCAAATCTTTTTGATAGGGAGGGTGCTCTCTCTGCATTCCTTCCAGTTCTGCCATATCTTCCTGTTTCAGCAGATGGATCAGATGGTCTAAACTATGACAGTAGAGATGGTAAAAGACACGGACGTGGACATTCCTATTCAAGTGGGTATGGAGGCTCAAGTGATTTAGCAGCTGGTGAAATTTATGGAAGCTATGGTGGTTCACAGGTACTTCTATCTAACCATACTTGAGTTTAGGAGAATATTTCCATGTGGCTGAGTTCTTCAAATTGTTAAACCATTATTTCTTGTTCCATGTTTGTAATATTGTTTCATACATCTCTAGCTTGGAAGCAGCAGTGCTTATGGGGCTTATGGAAGTTATTCTTTGGGACGGTCTAGTGCTGCTGGGTAATCAATCCTTCCTGATGTCTAACTTTTTTGCTTGAGTTTCTTCTTTCTTTTCTTATTCCTTGTGGTTTTCATCTTAGATAAATATAAGTTATCTGCTTTGATGATGAACCTAGCATAAGATATCTGTTGTTGGATCTTCGATTTCTGCTCTGATCTGTTTTAAGGACTGAAGGGTTTGGTTGGATGCTACTATGAACTTCTTTGAAAATTGTGTTATGGAAGCTTCTTATAACTTTACTATAGATTTCATTTGTGCCTGTTGTGCAGTACATTTATTTTATAGAAAATTAGAAATTAAATGTTTTAATTTTTTCCTTTGTGTTTTTTCTGGCGTTTGTTTCAACAGATTGTATTCTATTATATGGTACTTAGAAATATCTTTACAGAAACTGCTTTCTTATGTTTAGTGTTCTAGTCTACAGAAATTAACATCTAGTCCATTGTTACAATTTGTGACTCTTACAGGGGTAAAATGGCTCCCTTTTTAACAAAACAAATTAAGAATATGACGGGAGGATGGATTAGTCATTTAAAAAAATATTTTAAACTTGAATATCCTTACTTTGAAATGTTTCCTAGAATGCCATTATCCTGAATCAAGTTATTTTACATTCCTAGTTTCTTTATTCTTTCCTGAATCACTCTTACTGATATTTTGTTCCGAGTGTTCCTAAATTCATCAAGTCTCATTTGGTAATGGTACCTGTTTCCAGGTTGTCTAGTCAGAGCAGTGCTTCTAGGAGGAGAAACCATGCTTACTAAACTTCATGAGTCTCTGCAGGTAGAATGCAATTTTCATTAACACATTTATCTTTTATCTGGCAGCTTCCTATAATTTAGAACAGTGTCGTTAGTATATAAGAGATTGATATCTTAACCTGACCAGTGCCCATTTAGAATTCTGATGCTATTGTTTTCCCTTTGTTCCCTTTTCCTTACCACCCAAACAGCTGAGATCTATGAAGCCCGCAGCCTGCCTACTGCCTAAACCAGAAGACCAGATGAACCAGGGTTTGACAAACTTATGGCCCACCCTGACGCTTCTACTTAGGGGACCAAACTTATGTGGAGACTATTGAAACTGGCCATGTCCATTTTACCTTAATTCCCAAGCTTGATAACTTCTGCTCCCAAGAACCTATAAAGCTGGCTTGCCTTTGCTTCTGTTTTTATTATTCTGGTTCATTTGTCTTTAGAACTGAAAAACACCGTGTAGCTTTGATCATCCAGCAGTTGTATACTATTTGTTGTTTTTGGGTTTTATTCTCATAGTTCACTGTCACATGCTGTATGAGCTTTTGTGGTCATTTGAATTTCATGTTTATTCCCCCTAAGTTCACCTTATATAAATCAAAATTTGGTGGAGTTTTGGTGTGATCTGTATTGCAGGTGCCATTATTAGCCTATAATACGTCATCCTGAGCAGGTAAAGGCATGTTGCATTATTTGACTCTGAAAATTCATACTTATGAATATTGGTTTGAGTATCTTACACGACTACACCTTTCAGTCAAAGGTATGAAAGCTGTTCTTAGTTATGTTGTTAACTGAACTGCTGAAGCTCTTAGAGGAAAGGAATTGATTGGAAGACATGTATGGACTTTGGTGATTCAGAAAAAGAGGGTCTGCTTGATGATTTTGTTTTGAAATCAAGTTTTGAAAGCTTGAAGATGCTCCAGTGGCTATGGTAGTTTGAAGTGAAAATAGAACATTTATGAAAACAAGTTAAAGAAAACAAGTTAAAAAACAAAAACACCTAAAATGTTTTCTCAATTTCTACTTTAAAACCAGATTATGAGAAACCAGTTTTCAGAACAATTAGAGAAAAAATAGAATACCCAAACTGTTTTTTTTAGCATTGGGAAACAAAAACTGTTTAAAAACGGTAATCCAACAGGCTATCTTTTGGCTCATTTCTTTTCTCATTTGCCAATATGAAACATGCTTGGATATTTCAATTATTAATGCTGCGCATGATTTTTGTTTGAGCTCAATTAACATTCTGCCGCATTGAATTATTTTTATTTTTAATTCTGATTGCTATATATCAATTATATTTGCTGATTCAGAAATAGAGGGTCTGTTTGACAAATTTTGTTTTGAGAATAAGTTTTGAAAGGTTGAAGATGCTCCAGTGGCAATGGTAGTGATGGTGGCCGTGGCCATGGTAGTTTGAAGTGAAAATAAAACATTTACTAAAACAAGTTAAAGAAAACAAAAACATTTAAAATGTATTCTCAATTTCTACTCTAAAACCAAATTATGAGAAACCAGTTTTCAGAACAATTAGAGAAAAAATAGACACCCAAACTGTTTTTTGTTTCCTTTTTAGTTTTAGAAAACAAAAACCTGTTTAAAAAAAACAGTAATCCAACAGGCTGTCTCTTGGCTCGTTTCTTTTCTCATTTGCCAATATGACACATGCTTTGGATATTTCAATTATTAATGTTGTGCATGATTTTTGTTTGAGCTTAAGTAACATTCTGCTGCATTGAATTATTTTTATTTTTAATTCTGATTGCTATGTAGCGATTATATTGGAGGGCTGCTACTCACTGAAAAGTGTTTACAAAAGACATTTGCTCTCAGGCCACTGGATCACCAGCATAGTTCATTGATTTGAATTTTTTGATATGTTGTCAGTGATCCATTGGTCCATGCAAATGCACGCTTAATTTTACTTCTATAATACTGTTCTGAAGTACAGTCTGAAAACAATGGCCCAGGGATGCAGTGACCCGAATTTCTTTGGGAAGTTTGGTGTCTTTCACTTTTCCAGGTAGCTGAATGAGAAATCTAATGTTAGCATGCTAATTTCTGTACTTTGGTGATGCCGGGAGATACTTTGGATGAATTGGAAATCGGTGGCTAATATGGTAGATAGTCTATAATACTTATTATATTTCTTCTGTGCAACTCATATTTGGTAGGCCCTATTGGGTAAATTATTTTTGTAGCGAACTGGTAATGATTCCGTTCTGATTGGTGCCAAAATATCAGGACTAGATCTGCTTTATGATTTGGTTCTCGGTACTGTTCTATTTTTTTTACTGGATGCTTGGTATATTACATCGATCGGCAACTGTACCATGTTAATTATTTTGCGGACTGTGGAGGGTGAGTTTGATTAGATATTTCGCTATATTCTGAACGTGACTTGAGGGTTATGACGGTTAGTCTAGAAGGTTTATGGGACTCCATGTGGAATTAATTTGTTTTTCTTAGGTGAAATTTTGGCAGTTTAATTACTTCATTCTGTTAGGTGAATAAAATTGTGATTGAGGTAGTGTTTGGTGCATCAATAGAATAGAACTTGTTTCAATTTTTTGGTTCCACTAAAAAAGGTTGAACCAAAATGAAAATCTGCTACAAATTGACTCCATGTTCTGTTTTATTCCCATCTTTAAAATGTGCCAAACATAAATTAGAGCTCATGTTCTGTATCATCCTGTTCTAATCAAATGTTACCTTGTTTACTCTCAACTGCACATGGAAATAATGGATTTGTTTTATCTAAAGCAAGGAGACATGTAAAGTGTTTTATAAGAGTGTATTTAGTGTTGATTTAAAATAGATTAAGTTTATAAAGTATTTGAATTCATGTTAATGGTAAATATATTTACTTTTGCCCCCTTATATTTTGCGAAGCCAATTCTAAATTAGCTTGTGGTTCTCACTCGCTATTAGTAATTCATGATGTCATCCCTTCTTCAAAGATTAAGGGCAACAATGATGTTGTCTCTGTCAAGAATGATGAATGTTTTTAGCATCTTTAACTATGGACCGCAGGTTTGTAAACAAGGTAGAAGATAGAGATGAACGAATTTACTTCAACATTTTTCAGTTGGCATAAATTAAATGTATATGTAAATATAGTCGATGATTCTCGTTAGCATAGAGAGGCTACCAGGCTGTCCAGACTACGCCATTACTGTATGCAATTAGTATTTGTGGTTGTAAAATAAAAGTCAGCTGATTTTCTACCAAATAAAGTGAAAGTAGATTCGAATGACGTGACTTCTAACTGGTAATATTCGATAATCAAAGTAAACAATTTAACTAAGTTGTCAGGGGATTTCAATTTTTCAATAAACTCAATTTTGCTGACGATGTGGTGTTTTCTATCGTACATCAAGTTTAGTTGAAACATTAAAATATTCCCTTAATAGGGGACTTCATGATAAATTGAAATATATGGATTCAAGAGAACATAAATGGATTAAAATTAAAAACTTCACTGTTAAAATTAATTAGTCCTTTATCATTATTCAGTTCAAGTTTTCATTTCAAAGTATACTTTTTAATTTAAACTAACATAATTTTTACATCTTAAAGAGACCATGGCATAAAAACATGATAAAGATGACGTATAAGATCCTAAATGAGAACGTAAACTCATGAAAGTTGTTTCTAAAGCGATATCTAACCAATAGAAATAGCTGGAGAGCTTGGTATCCAATCATATATGAACACGTAATAACCTGTGTTTTGAACTATGAGCACAGGGATTCTATCCTTTATATATGGTAAGATTCACACATTTGCCAGAACATTTAAGCCGGATATCTTTATGGCCAAATGTAGTAAATTAGATCTACCTAACTCAGTGCACCCAAAACACTTTTTTCAACTTGATCAATAGTACAAGTTCACCCAGTGAGATGCTGTTCATTGTACAAAGTCTAGTTCTTCTCTTAAATGAGTCATAGAGAGGCTACTCAGAACTAGGGTGATGGAGGGTGGGGATGCATCTAATAATGAAGTTCTCATATTTCTTGGTTTCTTCACCCTTGCAAAGTCACATCCAACAATAAGAATCCTTCACAATACTCATCTTTTTCTCATTTTCCTTTAGATAAAGGACGAAAATTGGACAGTTATAGAGCTGCCATCTCTGCAACAATTGCTAGGTCTATTAATGCTTTAGGTTGGCATGCCATGTCATGTGGCATAACCAATTTCTTTATATATACTTATCATAGCCTTTATGTTGCTTCAAACCTCATTCGTCTGTTTCCTGCCAAGAAAGGCCTTAAAGTCCAATTGGCTTCTTCTTCTCTACCAGTAATCAGAGTCCCCCAATTAGCATCCTTGCTTGTTTGTTTCTTTTTGTCAAATAAAGGGGTCTTTTCTCCTCATTCTAATGGGGAAAGTTGTGTTCCCCATTTGGGAAAAAAAGAAAGTTCCTGCAGTCATATAGTTCTGTAATTATAGCAGTGATGGGGTCTATTTGATTGGTTACACTAATTTGATTGTGTACCTTGTTTTCTGTAACAAGAGTGATATTATTGAGGCTAGTTCTGCTTATGATAATTGAAATTTCATCTAATGTCTAGCATGTGGGAATGAGATCATATGGTGCAGCCAAGGATGACTTGCCGGCAAGATTCTTTTGACATTGGGAAGATCTAACCATCATGTTCCATTACCTTGTTATGCTGCCTCCACACTCAAATGTTGTAACTACTCCGGCAAGTCGTCTCTGGCTACATAAAGGCCTCCTTCTCTCATGCTGGATATTTGATGATATAGCCATACACATTATTGGACATGATCAATGGTGAGACTGATTATTGATGCATAAATGCTAGCTAAGAACAATGTGACATAACTTGGACAAATGTATATAAACTGCTTCAGCTAGGAATTCATTTAAGGTTGATTTTCACCTTGGTTTTTTTAACTTGGCTGGATTTTGCAGGTAGCAATGTTCAATTGGTGTTCAATTTCCCTGGGCTTGTGAAAATTGTGTATCAATGGTTCAAGTAGTTACTAATTTAATGTTGCTTCAAATTTTAAAAATCAACTTTAATATTTTACAATCATTTCCATCATACATCACTGCCTTTATTATTTATTTCATTTGCAGTGATCATACATCATTGCCTTTATTAATTATTTCATTTGCAGTGTTTTCTTTTTGAGAAAAATTAGTTTAGCTTACTTGTATTTTTTTTTTTGGTTCCTTGTCAAGACTTAAATATTAGAAATATTATTTATAGTGATATGATTCATTTTAAGTGAATGAATTAGAAGATGAAAAGATTAATTGGACTGTTTTAAAAATTAGGATAGAATAAAGTAAAAGAATTTGATACAAATTGTGATATGTCGAAGAATATAGAAACTATGAGTGATAAGAAACAATGTTATTAGAGTAGTTTTTTATCCAAAAACCAAGAGAATCAACTTCCACGGCAATGAAAATTCTCTAAGAAAAGTATTATTACTTATCAAAAATTGTTTTTACAGTAAATTTCTAAATCTTATTATAAAGATAACTTAATTGACCTTAATTAGAAGAAAATCTAATAAAAAGGAAACAAATATGATATTCTAATTAAAGTAAAAATTGATCTAAAATTTTAATTTGATTTTTTAAATAATTTAAAACAAATAAATTGTAAATCAATATCAAATCCTAATATAATCTATAACATATAAATCTTATCACTTAAAATCTTCAATAATACGACTATATAAATTAACCCATATTAGATTTAGATAATTTTCTTAAACTTCGTTGATGAGATCTTGAAATATTTATTCTATACATTTAATTCTATTTTTCGTCACAGGACCTCTCATTTTTTGTAGAGAATCTTTTAAATGATTTCTCTTACTTAAGATGATGCTTATGTTCACATCATTTCCCCTCCTCTGAAAGGATTTATCCTTAAATCTTGAAGGTCATTTGCATCAAATAAGATTAAATAAAAACATTGAACGTGCCACTCACATTACCGTAGTTACTGGAAAGGTCAATTCTATAGACATTATAATTGATCATTTTAATCACTTAAAATGAACCATGTCTTCTAGGATAGTTTAAAACTTCTTTAATTTGGAAACATCTCCTTTCGCAAGTGAACCCACGTCCAATCACTAAGTTCAAATACCGCTTTGGTGTGCGCTTTGTTTGTCTGCCGAGCATATGAACATAGTGTTCATTCTTCTTTTTAATATTAACGCAAACCTTGACATGTAATTTCTACACAAATTTAGTCTTTTGTTTTCTATCCAAGTTAAAAGAATCATTAATAGAAAATGGTAAAATATCTAAAGATAATAAAAGATTAAAACCATATACAATCTTAAAAGGTGAAAATTTCAGATGAGGCAAACAATTCTCTCAATCTTTTAAATTTTTTTGAATTATAGTACGTAATAAAGTGTTTAAAGTTCTATTCACAACCTCAGTTTATCCATTTGTTTGTGGATGTACTAATGTAGAAAATAACAACTTAGTCCCTAACCTACCCCATAAAGTTCTTCAGAAGTAATTAAGGAATTTAACATCTCGATCACTTATAATAGTTTTAAATAAGTCGTGCAAATAAATAATCGCTTTGAAAAATAAATCAGTAATACGAGCGACTTTATTAGTTTTAGAACAAGTAATAACCTATTCACAACCACAAAAATACTATCTTTTCCTTTTAGAGTCTTAGGCAGCCCCAATACAAAATCGATAGAAATATTAATCCAAAGATATTTAAGAACGAGTAAGGGTGTATATGAACCATGGGACATTACCCTAGATTTTGCTTCTAAGCAAGTAATGCATTTTCACAAATAAGTTTAATATCATGCTTTATTTTGGGCAAAAAAAATATTTATGTAAAATATTATAAGTTTTTTAAATATCAAAGTGTCGCATTAATCTTCCTCATGAACCTCTTTAATAAGCATTTCCCTTACGTTACATTTAGACACATAATTTATTTTGTTTAAATAAATATCCACCATGGTCAAAACATATTTTTCACAATTGTTCAAATTCAATATCATCAACATACATTGTTTTTAGTAATTCAAATTCAAATAATTCGGTTTGTAGAATCATAATACTTATGAGACAATGCATCAGCTACAATATTTTCTTTTTCCTTTTTGTACATAATAATATAAGAAAACATCTCAATAAATTATAGTCACTTGACATGTTTTTTGTTGAACATACTAAGATGATCAAAATGGATGACAAACTTCCTTTAATATTTTTTTTATATTTTTATTTTTCTTATTTCACTTGTCTATGGAATACTTGGTAAATAGAAACTTTAATGTTGTAAGAAATAGAGATATAGTTATTTTTTTGATTTTTTATTAAAGAGATTTTATAGTGTAAGTGATAGAAGCGAAAAAAAAAGGATAACAAAAGATAAATGAAAACAAGGATGGTGGAAAACAAGAAAGACATGAGTAAGATAAAACAAGAGATAAATGACATAATTTTAAGAGACAAAATTTTGATACCAAATGATATGATTCATTCCAGGGTGAATGAATTAGAATGTGGAAATGTTAATTTGAACATTTTGAAAATCAAAATATCATAAGGTAGAAGAATGCAACCCAAATCGTGATTTGTCGGAGAATACCGAAGTTATCAAAGAAGAATGTGACTCTTAATGTAATATGATGGAAGAACTAACGTTATCAATGGTAGTTCTTTATTCAAGAACCAAGAAAATCAACTCACACAGAGATAAATTTTTTTAAATAAAAGTATTATTATTCATCAAAACTTCTCTTGTATTGGATTCCTAAATCTTAGTGTATAGATAACTTAATTAACATAAACTAAAAAAAATCTAATAAAAATAAAAATAAAAATAACATTCTAATTAAATTACAAATTAATCTAAAATATTAATTTAATTTTTAAATAATTTAAAATAAATAACTTATAAATCAATATCAAATTCTAATGTAATTATAACAAATCAACATGTAATTTGTATAAATTAACCTGTATTAAATTTAAATTTAGATTGATATAATAATTTTCTTAAATTTTTTATAAGACAGTAGAACTCTTATTCCATAGGTTTGATCTGGTTCTCGTTACAGTAAAACTTCTCTTTCTTATATTAAATATAAGCTCTTGGAAATAGAGCTGTTCTTTTGATGTTTTCAATTCTAATCCATCATTTTTCATTGCTTCTTTTGCTGGGCTGTAATATCATTAGGCCCTTAATTTTGATGACATGATCAAATTTTGAATGCAATAGCAAATAACAACCACTATTGGTTTTGTTTGTGCTACAATTACTCGGCTATTTGGTATTGAATTCAGACTTGGCAGCAAACAACACAACTCAGCAAAATTGAACCGGTTTTCAATTATTCACAAACGTTTAGTATCAGTTACACCACGCAAAATTTTAGTAGAGGGTTGTTATGCATTGAATAGAGATAGAATTCTCTCAAAATAATTGAGCGAAACAGGGATTCTATTTTTAGAAAAAGCATGCTTTTCATCCATTCACTTTATGCAGTTATGACCGAACATAAATTTAATGTCAACTGTTTAGACATGGCTTTCCAGTATCCACAATCAATGCCCTCACATGCAGAAAGGTTTAAATCTAATTTTTATTTGAGCCCTTTTCTCATAAACTAATTTTCTCTTCTTTTCATTTTTTTCTCATAAAAAGAATGTGTAGAAGATAAAAGTGTACGTTTTAATTTGCTCTCAAATTTTACTTTATCCTACAAGAAACTTCCCAAACAAAATCTTGTGTTTAGAGTGTGTGTCTAAAATAGAAAATCAAAAGAATTATGTACCTATAAAGGGATATATAACCTTGTCGATTCCTCCTTTAAATAAGAACCAAAAAAAAAAGAGAAAGAAAAACACTCTTTTCTATTCTAAGGGCTTTTAGAAATGTTTGACCAGCTGCAACACTTACAGATCAAAATAAAAGGCAATATATAATTCTCAATAAACATATTTGTGACAAATATAAATATATTGTAGCTCAAAAATTACATTATTTTGCGTTCAACCTTTCATAGGCTAAGATTTAATTTACAATCAAAACATGGAAAAAAAATAAAATAAAGAAAATTTAGGTCTATGGAGGAAGGAGAGACTGAAAGGGAAAAGGGTAAAAAAGCAAGGATTAGAAAGATATGAGACCTTCTCCTACAAGCAAGCCTAACATGAGGATAAGGAGACCAAGTGTGATGCATTGACTTGGTGATATGAAGGTCTGTGAATAAGCAAGTAAGGTGAGTGCTGCACCAATTGATCCAATCATAAGAGCCATCATGTTCTGCTTCATTTTCTTTTATTCACTGATTTCTTCTCTTCCTCCTTGTTTTTTGCTTCGGATCTGCACCGGTAGATATCACTCTTTGTCAAGTTTTGATGGTTTCCAGCGATTTCTTTGCTCAGCACCAATCTTGGAATCTTATATAGTAGCAAGTCAACGCTTGTGTGGGATGATGGTAGCTAATAAAATATAATTATTAGTTTGATCTTTGATCCATTGGGAAATTAACTATAAAGCAACTTGAGTAATGATATTTTACTAGGGGGTGTTCTCATAAAACAAAAAATAAAATAATAAGCCAGCACAATAGAAAAGGAAACACATGTAACAACAAAAAATTTAATGGAACTATTTTTGAGGAAAAATGTTAACATCAGTCTCTGAAACTGATTTTAAACAGTTAAAAATGATAAATTTTTATTGAGAATGAAATACTTATTATATTTTATATTAATTTAATAAATTATTTTAAATATAAAATTACTGATTTCAAATATTTAAAATTAGCCCTAAGAATATAGTTAATAAAATAATTTTTTAATATAAAGGGAGGTTCATAATAAATGTTATAATGGAGAAGAAGAGGGGTAGGGCATGTTGCAAGAAGTTGAGCATGTGCACTCACAATTCAGGTCCTACACAACTTAACTGTTGTGGTGACTTGAGGGAACAGTGTATGCTTAATTATTAGTTTTATGCAATTGAGGTGAATGAAAATCCTTTGAAAATAGAAAAGGCACTTTTGTTAATATTCAACTAAAAGTATTGATAGTGAACTTATTTTGTTCTTAACATGGCCTTTCAATATAGATTGAGTCAACTTCTTTCAGAGAACATGTTTTTGAATCACAAGATGACATGTGAGACTTATTCCTATTTGGGTGTAGACAGATTTGCTTGATAGAGCAGAAATCAAGGGTTCTTTCATGTTTCATGTTGTTTTTGTTTTGTTGTTTTGCAAAATTATTTTATAAAATAATATTTTTAAACTGTTTGTTAAGAAAAAAAATGAAAAAAATAATCCATTTGATAACATTGATTCAAAAAAGTTTTAAAAATTAAAAATTTAAAAAATTATTGGATAAGTTTATTTTGAAGATTAATATAATCTGTATACATCTCTGAAAACGAGTATCCTTTGTTTAAAAATTGTTTTTTAATTTTTAATTTTTAATTTTTTAGAGTCCTTGATAAAAAATATATTATCAAATATTTTTTATAGATCAAAAGTCATTTTTTAAATAATTATCAAAGAAGCTCTTAATAACTTCACAGGCCATGTTTAAAAAATAAAATTTAACAAACTTGATTATAAGCTATACTAGTTTATTTTGATAATTTATTAAATCTTCAACTTGTAGGTTGCTTCTTTTTTAAAAAAATTTAAAGCCTAGAGTAAATTACTTTAATTTCTCATTTACTATATGTACTTCACGGATTTCTATTTTTAAAACTTACACAAAAATGTTCTTGTTTTTTAAATATGCAAAAGCTCTTCTTACTTTATAAATATATTTCATTTAAATTCAAGAAACCTTTATCTCGTATGAAATTTACAAAGATATTTTATTATTAATCTTAATTCATTGCATAAAAACTATTTTATTTTTTAAAATTACACAAAACCTTTTACTTTTTAAATACATTGCAATTCACTTCTTCTACTATTAATATAAAAATTGAAATTTTTAAACATTTAATTAATAAAAATATAAGATAATATTTAAAAATTAAAAATTATAATTTAATATCCTAAAAATAATTATTAATGAGAATATGGTTTATTTATTTAATATTTTATTTCTCCAAATTTAATTTTAAAAATTAGTTTTATAATATCTTATTCATAATTCATTTGGTTAAGTTTTAATAAATTTTTATTGCAATAATTTTTTAAATAATTCTTTCTATTATGAAGATCTAAAATCATAATAAATTTAATTATTTATTTTTATGTTCTTTTAATTCTTTATCATTTATAAAATAAAATTATTTTTAATTTTAAATAAATAGAATAAATTATGTGTATTGAGATGAAAGTTTGAAAATAATTTTATCAATTTTATAAAAAATAAATATTTTTAGTTTTAAGATGTATGTTTGGTTGAACTAGTTAATAAATTAGTTAAAATATGAAAAATAAAGTTAAAATTAAAATATAAAAATTAAATGTTAAAAGAATTCGTTGATAACTTAAAATTGATAAACTAATAATTAAATTAAAATTATTTATTAAATTAATTAATAAAAATAAAATAATAAATAAATATATAATTAATTAATAGATTAAAAGTTAAAAATTTGTTAACTTGTTAGTAAAAAATATATTTTTACTAAATAAAATTTAGTTTTTTAAAAGTATAATTTTTTAATTTTCACATAAAAAATTTTAAATAAAAATTTAAAAGTAATTATTTTTATGGTTTTAATTCCTTTTATCAAAAGAATTAATATTTTAATTAAAAAATAAAATAAATAATATAATAATAAAAACAAATAACATATTAATTAATAATTCAAAACATAGTATTTCAAAATAATATAAAATAATAAATATATTAAATTAGTAATATTTAAAAAATTATATGATATTAAATTTATAAAAATAAATAGATAATTAAAAAGTTATATTATTAAAATATATTAAAGATAAAATTAAATATAAATTAAAAAACTTAAAATATTTAAAATAATTTTTTAAAAATATTAGTAATAGTTCAAAAAATATTAGTATCTATTTAAAAAAATTATTTTATTCAATAAAATTAAAATAATTTTATAAATTTTTTAATTAATAATTTTATCTTTCAATTAATTAAAATACATAGTTAAACACTCCAACATCTATGAAAGAGAGAGTTTGTGTAAATTTTAAAAATAGAAAAGGCTTTATATACAAGGTATAAAGTAAAAAAAATTTAAAATAAATTATTCTAAAACTTAAAATTTCAACTAATTCTTTCAAAATATTTTTCAATTAATGAAAAAAAAAAAACACGTGCAGACAAGCTTTAGTACGATTCAGGTAAAAATTCAACCGAAAAAATCATTGCTTATATTAAAAGAAAAAAATGTAACAAATACACATTATAACATACATATATTTATATTTAGTAATATATTTAGGTAGATTTGTTGGATATATTTTTTTATTATATATAGGATTATCAAAATTATATATTAAAATCTACACGGTTCCGTCTATAAAAAATGTCAATCAATTAATACAAATAAATTAAATATAGGTTAAATATAATGATTTGTCCCTAAATTATTTAAAAAAATTAAATGTATTTTTATACTTTTAAAAATTTGTAAATAATCCCTAAACTTATAATTTATTTTTAATTGAGTCAATGATCAAATTAATTTAGTTTCCATTAAATAAAATAATTTAATTAAAAATTTTAAACAATTCTGAGATTAATTCACTAATTTAATTATTTAAAAAATTTTAATTAGGTCTTTATATTTAACAAAATCCTAATGAAATACTCATGGAAAGTGATAGAAATTCCCAATTAAAATAATTTACAAGTTCATAAACTTATTTTAAGGGACCTATTTAATTTTTTTTTAATATTTTTATTCTATAGATTAATTTAACCAAGTAAAATTTAAAGGAAATGGTATTAAAAAAAATATTTATGCATATAGGATTATCAAAATTATATATTAAAATATACACGGTTCCGTCTATAAAAAATGTCAATCAATTAATACAAATAAATTAAATATAGGTTAAATATAATGATTTGTCCTTAAATTATTTAAAAAAATTAAATGTATTTTTATACTTTTAAAAATTTGTAAATAATCCCTAAACTTATAATTTATTTTTAATTGAGTCAATGATCAAATTAATTTAGTTTCCATTAAGTAAAATAATTTAATTAAAAATTTTAAACAATTCTGAGATTAATTCACTAATTTAATTATTTAAAAAATTTTAATTAGGTCTTTATATTTAACAAAATCCTAATGAAATACTCATGAAAAGGTGGATAGAAATTCCCAATTAAAATAATTTACAAGTTCAAGAACTTATTTTAAGGGACCTATTTAAATTTTTTTTAATAGTTTTATTCTATAGATTAATTTAACCAATTAAAATTTAAAGAAAATGGTATTAAAAAAAATATTTATGCATAACCTTAACTAGATACTACATATCTGAACCTATTCCAATGGCTTATAATTTATTACAAAGAATCATTATTATAATTTTTTTAATGATTATATAAGAACTAAAATTTGTACTATTTAACAAAAACAAAACTTTTATCATCACAGAGGAAGTACCACGTTATAAAATGACTTAAATAACAAAATAATTTAATCAACTAAACGACACAAAAGGTAATTAATAATTAAAAATTTAACCTTTAATATTTGAAAATATAATAAATTTTTCCTATAATTTTTTTTATTTGTATCTCCATCAAAAGATGTTCAACTAAATTCTGTTATGAGTACCATATTATTATATATATTGAAAAACTTTCATACATACAATATAAATTATAATTTTTATCGGTATTTACACTAATAACCTATATATTTTAAACATATATTTTGTATCTTATTTTTTAATTAATCTTACGAGATCTTTTAATTTATTATTTTTTAAATATAATGATATTTTTTAAAAAGTAGATATAACCATGTTGAATATCAAATAGATGATTTCATTGTTATATTTTTAAAAATATCTCTGATTGAATATTAATATTATAATAATATAAGATATTAAAACTAAGTGTAGAAAGGGATTGATAATCAAATATCAAAATTTGAAAATAATATACATTAAGGTTTAAGAGGATGTTATACTAGACTTATTTATCATGACAACATTATATGAATTGTTACATGAATATTATAAAATATTATCAATTTCATAATAATATATGTATTCTTTTAACTTAAAGTTATTACTATATTTATATAAAAGTTCTATATTTTAATTTCATCAAATGTTACTAATAACTAGATGATCATAGAATTGATGATCGAATATAAAATAAATTTGGTGAAAAAAATGTGAGAATATACATGAAATTTATTGTCCTATCCAAGTGAGGGATATCTATAAATCAGGTTATGAAATGTATGACTATGATTATAATGGTAAATATAAGTTATTTATTTCTTGAAGATATGTTCAGATGACAAAACAAATTAAATTACACAAGGATACACATGATGTACTTTATGTTCAATTAGATATATAAAAAAAAATAGGCCAAACCAATTGTATAAACGTTTTCATAAAATTAGTTATGTTAAATTAATAAATTTTCAATATTTGTATGAGAGTAATATATTACTAGTTATTACATACTGTTTATGATATTTACAATAAATATTATAATCAAATATAAATTTTTTTATAAGATCATATATATGAAATAAGCCCACTAGAAAATTTAATTCTCGTTGAAATAAAATCTTACCTAAATGAGCTAATAACTCAATCCAACTTTAAGTTTATTTATGCACATGCATTAAGGTTAACCAAAATTGCGTACAGGAGCATTAAGTTTTTTATATGTATAAATGAAGTATTAAATATTCAATCACACAATCACATTCTTTCATTCATTTACTAGACCAATAATATATTGTAATAAAAGTGCTCATATTTTTGTAAAAATGTGGCTATTACAGCCTATCTTAATTCATTTTGTACTTCTATTTTATAAGTTTAAAACATATACATTGCATGGGTATTGAGAACTTGTTGTTCCGTTGTGTTTATTTTGTGAACGTTAAGTAATATAAAAAATTATTTTGATGTCATCACAAAATAGGTTGTTTGTATCAATTTTTTAAAATATATAAATGAGTTGTTAATATCACAAAGCTTAATTGAATACGTGCTAGAAGTTAGAAGATATTTTATTTTGCTAATCTATTGCTAACTTACTCTTATAATGTCTAGCAAGGAAGCAGTACGAATTTGCGATAGAATTTTTTGTTGAATCAATTTCTTCGCTGATTCGCAACTGAAAAAAATTATCTCAATTTTATCATAAAGTTTTAATTTATGATGAAATATTTGTCGATATAATCATTGTTAATTTATCATTATTATCCGTAAAAAATATTTATTTAATCCTAACAATTTAACTTATATTTTTTTAAGCTAATTTATATCAGTAATTCATCTAATTTGTTGTATTTTTTTATTGTTAACATTTACTAATGAGTTTTCATATTTCATTGATAGTTTATGGCAAATGTCTTGCCATTTTTTTTTTCTAATGTCACAAATTCCTTGCTAATATTTTATTATTTTCTATCATTAATTTATCATAAATAATTTGATATATTTTAATTATTTTATTACCGATATTTTTATTTAAATTATAAATATTTTTTCTATTGTAATCATTAATATCACATAAATAAAAAGATATATATTAATCTTAATCTTAATTTGTTTAAAGAATCTAGTACTAATAAAATAAATAAATTTTTAATAAAAATAAAATATAGTTGAAATCAAAAATCAAATATCAATGGGCATCAATAAAAATATTTTAAAAATAATCTATCAAAATTTAACATAACAATTTTAATCGTGAAACAAATAAACAACAATCAAAATTTTAATATTCTCTTTCAATGATATTTTTTTTGTTAATTTGAATTTTTTGTTTTGATTTGTTTATCTTCTTTGATACTTACTTTTGTAATTATATTTTATTTAATAGATAATTTCTTAGTTTAAAGTCAAAAATCTTAAATAATAGAAAACTAACTAGGTCTCCATACAAAATGACAAAATTTTATTTACAACTTATGATCTTAGATGATGATAAAACATGTGTAGCATCATTAGTAATCATTAAATTGTGCCTAGCATCATATACTTTTTCCATTTTGATAGGGTTTGCAACATTAATCATATATTCTCACTAATTATAAAATAGATAAAATTATCTTCTTCATATTTCTATGTTATAACATTGTCATCAGATTTTTAAATTAATAAATGAAGAAAATATGATTAATAAATTTATAAATAATATCTAAAGATACAATATATGATGATTAATAAGATGTTTACAAAATATACATAATTGTTGCCAATTGAACAATAAAATACAACATATTATTTTTAAAGTAATAAAGATAAAGATAATGATGCATGAGTATGATTTAAATATAAAACTAAGAAGTAGTATGAGGTATAAACATATAATTTTTTTAACACAATCACAGCCCATAAGCAAACCCAAAGTCTTTAATAGATATTCTAGAACATATTACACTAACATATCTGAGTTTTAAGATAATTATGCTTAATATCCTTACCTTTTTAGAACTGACACAAAATTCCTGAATTGTTTTAGTTTTGTTACACTCTTTATCGTTACGATTTCAATGATGTTAATAAAATAAACAATAGTAGGTCATGTGTCATGCACATCTCCATTAAAGAAATTTTGTTTAAAAAATATCTCATCCTTAGCTATGGACGCTTTCCCTAACCCTTGATTGCCTTCCTTCCTTTTTCTCTTACCTTTTTCCACATCTCCCTAAGCCATTCTTTTCACTTTTCTTCACCACTTAAAACCTTTTTATAACATTATAATCCTTCAATCACGAAGAAGAACGAAGTGTCTTTACATTTGTATCCTCATGGAGGATCCTAAACAAATCAAAATTGAGGAAAAATAACTTTTAATTTGTGTTATTCTCTTACATATCAATAATATTGGATTGAGTTAGGTCAGTATAGGATGGAAATATTTCTTGATTTGTAATGTTTGACACATTTTCCCTCTTCGTGGATGCTGTTATAAGTCTTGTTCTATCTTTTTAATTAGGATAACTTTGAGTGTTAGGTTCAAATAAGTTATGAGCTATTTCTTTTTTTTTTATTCTCTATTACGCAGTATTTTTTCAAACAATTTTTTTTAAATCCATCTTATATTTTAAAGGATCCATTTTTCAGGTGCAAAAGTAATCTTTACGTTGAATTTCTTCTCATGTTGTCTCTTTGACAAATTTTGGCTTTAAATATAGAAATTCTCTTTTACAAACAACGCTTTTAGGTTACATGGTAGAAGGGGAAATATAGGAAAGAAATAAGATTTTCTAAATGAATGGGCATACATGAGAGGTTGTGAAAAGATTAGTGAAAAGTGATTTATGTAATGGTCTAAAAGGTATAATGGTTTCGATAATAATTGAAAAAGGTAATTTAGTCTTTACATTAAAATTTAATATTGTAACTAAATAATTTTAGTTACAATTCGTTTCTGTAATGATAAAAAAGGCAAACATACAAATGTAATTACATTAAAATTTAAGAATATTTGTATAATTTACCTAATATTTTATTACAAATCAATTTCTCTAAACGAAAACACATATACTCTATTCAAGATTATTTAAAAGGAACTACAAACACGTTTAACATGTCTAGCTAAACAAAAATTTCTATCAAGCTAAATATTTAAGGATCTAGGGAGGCATCACGGGAAAGAGATTTGGGAGTAAAAATAGATAACATAAATTTGAAAAAAAGTTGACAAGCAAGAAAAGTTTAGATAAATTTTCATACTTTTATTATAAAGATACTGAAGAAATGAGAACAACATGATTGAAGAGTTTAAACTACAAGTAATGAAAGAGGAATTTTGATAAACAAGCAAAGAATGAGATATATAGAGTTAAAAGCAAGTCTATGAAAGCAAATGAGAGTGATAAAGAAACTTAGGACAAAAACATAGTCATCTTGTTTTTAATTAAAAGAAGAAAATTTCATTTTCATTTTAAATATTAAATATTTATTAATTAATTATTTTTTAAAATAACTCATATATAATTTTTATTATTATTATTGTTATATAATTTATTTAAATTTTACAAATATATGATATTTTTAATGTTATGAAATTAATTAATTATATTATGTTATATATTTTTATAAATAATAACTTAGATTTATTTATTAATTAATATTAATTTAATTTTTATTTGTTATATTAAAAATTAAATTTAATATAAAATAATATTTAGATTTATTTTTATTTTTACAAAGGATTTGTAAAGAAAAAATTTCTCAAAAATGATTAAATTAAATTTATTCATATAGGAATGGATTTGTAGGAAAATTATTACCTCATTAAATTATAATTACATTTTTTTTATATTAGTAATGTAACAACCTCTATCAATGTAGATTTCAACTCATTTAAAACATAGGTGATCTAGGTTTGTATTATTAAGCTAGAGATACAAGATTTATTTATGAAATTTGAAAATGAACAAGGCAATCAATAATTATGAGCTTCATCACCTCTCATAGCTTTCTATCATCTTTACCATAATTTCATTTTATAGAGGTTGTTTGTATTCTTGAAGTGTTAGACTATTCTCCATTGCTTAAGCCAACATCCATCTCTGCTTTTGGTAAGGATGTTCAACATCACAAATTCACTATGGATTCATGATTACGTAATACATATCAAAAATATAGAAGAGCATAGTAAGATATTTTCATTCAAGTAAAATCCTAAATAGTAGTATACTACATTAAAATTTAATATACCTAACATATAAGTTCTTTAACAATCATAAATAACTATTATAAAATCAACCTTAACTTGCATTACATGCACAAGGTTATTCCATCATTGTATGTATAAATCATACACATCAATAAACTTCATACATAAACACACAGATCTTATTATCTAATACAAAAACACCAACAAGGTTAAAATGAATGCAATCGATGCACATGTATTATTCTACCATTCTCATCTCAAATTTCTATTATGACAGATTTAGGTTAGGCTAACATTTATTGTTATACCATAATAATTCTTACTAATCTAAATTTGGTCATCCTACAATATGCATATGTATGTGAACCCAAAAATCATCACTACTTTATCAAAACAATGGGGGGTACTGAGATCCAATTTCTCAAATCGAAATGTGTCTTTAGTAATACTATCATGATTATCATCATCATTTTACATTTCATATTTCTAAAAAATCTAAATTTGACCAACCAGTAATAATAATCATCAAGATCTTATCGAGGTAGCTAAGTCCAACTATAGTATTTCTGGCCACAAGGAGCAATCACAGGCCATTGAAAGGCTCAATCATAGCTCACGTACCTTCTAGGCTAAAACATTACCATTCTTATGAATTATGGTCTATTTCTATGATGAGCTGACCCATAGATTTTTTGGCTGCTCCATTTAAAGGGCCTCACAAACTATCTCCCACATTGAAGATTTTCAAAAATAACATTTTTATGCATATAATCATGACAATCGATCAATCATTTTATATACCTCATATCCTCTTCAAACGAAGGCCTCTCCATTTACTTAGAATGCAGGACCTTATTGTCCTCTTTCATCTATCATGTGGGTTTAACTTATGTTTGTCGATACAACTCAAACTATTATTAAGTCATACAAGACTTTAATCATCCTATCATTATGAAGAAATTATATATATATATATATATATATATATATATATATATATATATATATATATATATATATTTCTTCATAAGAAACGAGATTTTCTTTCTCCACACATCAATTTATTTTTCTCTAAGAGCAATACATATAACTGATGGTTTTGAACTTTTAATCCATTCAATTCAAGCATGTATAACTTTTAGTTCTTAAGTAAGTTGTACGTCCTTGCTCAATATATTGTATGGTTGCATCAATTCAATGTTGCATAGTTATGTGGATTTCCATGTACAATCATGTTCTTCATGTTTTGCACATTCATGTTGAACTTTGGTAAGCTTGTGTTGATCTCCAGTAGTCTAATACTTCCTTTCATTTTATCCATCTTTGTCTTTATTATTTAGCAGGATCTTGTTGAAAGTGTGCATGGACATGCTCATTCATTTTACAGGATCTTGCTTATTTGTACTTTTATTTTTAAACATGATTGTACAAATTTTAGCATGGCCTTATTAAATTTTTTATTGGCACGACTATACTAGATTTAAGGATAGTAAATTTTACCATGGCACAACTGATAAGTGTACAATAAGACACTTATTTGTAACATAATTCAATGTAATTTCAAGTAATTGAAGCATAAAACACCATTAAAACATGAGAAAATGACATGAAACTGAATAACCCATGCATAATCTGGAAAATACAGTTTTAGAGCCTTTTAAGTGATAAATTCTCATAAATTTGATGTGTTTTAAATTCTGCAATCTGTTACAGGGTTCTGTGTAGGCAACACAACCGGACTTACATGGAGCACATAAATATTTGAAGGAAAAGAAACAAACTGTCAGTCGCATCGCATTGGCAACGCAGCTGTACCACGTTGGACACGTGACGCTACATGGTAGAACCTATAAAAGCCAAGAACATAATGCAAACAGGATATCTTTTGATCACACACACCTTTGGAATTTAAGAGACACAGAACAGAGTCGCCTTTCTGCTATCTGTTACAACAGAACCTCCTAATTTCTGGGTTTGTTCTGGGTGAAGGAAGAAACCCTAGGTTGTGGAAAAGGGGTGCAGCCACCGGCAGCCGTCTTACGCATGACCCCTTCTTTCTCTTTTGCTTTCTTTCTTTATTATTATGTGTAACTAGATTTCTGTTAGGGAAGGAGGAATTCATGACTGAACCTATGTAACCCGGATGCGTTATATGTATTCAAGATTATTTTTCCTTAACGTTGATTATTCATCTCTTTGCTTAATGCTTCTATGACTTGGTCACTTATAGATTGAACCAAAATTCTTCTTCGCAATTGGGAAATTGGTTTTAGAATTGGAACTGAGATTGAATGACATAATTGTGAAGGCTCTAGGGATAGAGGTTAACGATTATGAGATCGTTTAAATTCTTAAACGTAAGGCTCACATCAAATTAGGAATTACTAAGGGATTAGAATTCCTAATTTGAGTGAAGAATTGATGAGTCAAGGGATTGACCTTCAATCAATATTTGTGAATTCGATCTTCAATTACATTTTATTTTGAATACATGTAATGATTCACTGTTACATAGGGGAAGTTTTGGTGAAATCCAACCCAAACACCTTTCATAATTTGAATCTTTTTTCATTCATATCAGTTATTGAGTATTAAACAGTTCTGAGTTCATTTTGATTAGTTTTATGCATACTGGAATAGAATTCCAGCCCAGCGACAGAAACATGTAATTCTTGTTATTTCCTGTTTGCGTTGCCTACACGCGAGTATTTGCATTGCCTACGCGCTCCCATACCCAAGTTCAATTAGTGGACTTGTAGGAATTTAATACTTGAACCAAATCCCTGTGGAGACGATACTCTTACTCACTCTTTACTATGTAAAACGATAAGGTGCACTTGTCTTTATACGGTTTTACACCAACAACAACCTAACTAAATTTTTTCTTAGAATGAGCTACACTAAATTTACAAAACCTAGAAGTTCATACGAATTGTTCTTGGCACAATCATGTTAACTATTAGTATGACCATGCTAAAATCATAAACTCAAATTCATAGAATTTGTTTTCAACATAGTCATGCTAACTATCAACATGACCATACTAAATTCACAAATTAAAAAATTCATACGATTTATTATTAGAATGGTTGTGCTAATCATCAGTACGACCATGTTAATTCATAAATATAGAAATTCTTATGAATTTTTTCTTAGCATAACCATGCTAAATTTAAGCATGATGGTGCTATAATGTAGGGGGAAAATAACATATTTGGAAGTACCTAAAAACTCCTATTAACTACAAATTTAATAACAAATATCAGAACATATTAAAAATAATATTTTAGGCATTATTATATATCAATTATAATTTTCTAAGAATCAAATAAATTTTAATTTAAAACTAGAAAAATTCTAAAGTTACTCCTAATTCTATACGAATCTTCTTCCCTTACCTAGACTTGAAGCCCGATATAGGTTTTATTTTTTGGGATAATCTTAATTAATCTTCCAATTCAAATATCAATTTAGTCACAACTTGGACAAAATTCTATAAATTCAACAAAAGAAAGTTTTCTCCTTTTTTTCTCTGGTGTTCCCCTTACTTTAATTTACACTTCTAATTTGCAATATGTAAGGTGGAAAAGGTGGGTCCATGGTTGCATCATATCACAATATGGTAGCTTACATTTTGTCACCATTTCATTTTTTTTAAATTATTTTTATTTTTTTCTAGATATTACAAGTGAGAATTTTGTAAGAAAATAATTCTCCTCTTATATTTTGTCACTATTCTCCCATTAATCATTCTATAATTAAAAATTAAAAAATTACAAAAAATTAAAAATAAAACTCATTGTATTTATTAGAGATTAAAACATATTAATTTAGTTATAATTTAAAACTAAATAAAAAAATATTATTTGAATGATACAATAGTCTCAATTTAGTCGCACAAGGATTTTTCAAATGAAAAAAATTGTCCTTTTCAAAATATTTTTAAATTCACATGACTAAAATAATAATAATTTAAATATTAATATCAATATAAATATATTTTGAAAAATAATCTAATTTTTTTTAAACTTGAGATGCATCTTTATTTTAGTATTTTTAAAATTCAACTCATTTAAAAAAAATTATTATAAAAAATAATATAATAAAGAAATACACAAGCAAAGAAAAATTATTTAAATAGGTTAGAAAATATTCTAACCAAATATCCTCAATTTTTTAAATTTGTTACTAAGATTCTTTTAGTGTGAATATATCTTACAATTCTAAATAGTTTTTGAAAAATAGTAAGATAAAGTATCAAAATAACCAGGAAGAAGGATGCATTATACATATTTATGACTTAAAAGGAAGCACAAAGCATATACATGTCCAATGTTATGTAACGATTGACTACTATTTCATTCACACATCTGTAGTAGGTACATTTTTAACTAGAGATAGAAGTAGGTCGATTCAAACTGTGCTTGAGTGTTCAAGTTTGGATTGTTTAAAAATTGAGGTCTGACCTTGAGCTTGTTACTTGTTAAAGGTTTTCTTATTTCTGTTAAGATCTAACCTGACTTAAAGCCTACATTAAAAAAAAGGCTAATAAACAAGCTTAAAACTTATATAAATGATCGATTAAAAAAGCTTGCAAGTTTAAAGCCTACAAGATAAAAAAAAACCATTAAAATAGGTTTAATATATATATAATGTAAATAATATATATTAAAATAAATATAATAAATATAAATATATAATATATAAAGATAAATAGACCTCTAAATAGGTTAAATGAGTTGTTTTATAAGCTCAAATCTCACTTGTTTATCTAAAAAGGCTTTTTAACAAATTTGAACCTATTTATTTATTAAATAAGTCGAGTCAAGTTAGGCTTTAAATAAGTCGAGTCGTAGGCCGTATCGGACGATCTTATTTACTTCCATATCTATTTCTAATAAACTCGGAGGGTATTTATATACTAAAGTTTCTATTACATGAGATCTTATGATATTTATTCAATTAGGAAATATATTAAAATAAATTGAAATAAATTTATTGTAATATGTTATTCCAAAAATTATTAAAATAAATTAAAATAATTTATAGAAATCATAACATTAAAAATTATTATCTATTAGTAATTTAATTTGATTTATGTTTTGTTAATATAAGTATTTTTAATAAAAAATAAAATTAATATAAATATTATAATTTGATACATCTGGAAGCATAACAAAAATAAAATATTACAAGAAGTTGTTATGACATGTCAAACAATTTTTCAATTTTGAAAACAAGAAAAAGTAATAAAACCTACTAGATCTCAACAAAGTTGAAGGATTTTGTTTATGGAGGAATATGAAAGTTATAAGTATTTTCTCCTTCCATGTGCCATTTTCTCATCCTTTATGCTAGAATTTTCATTCTTTATGTTTTCTCATTAATGATAAATGTTTGAAACCGCTGATTGTAGAGTTCTTTTGAAGTTGAAGGAAAAACCTAAACATATTCATAAGTCTAATGGAACCTTTATTTTATTTTTTTTATTAGTATTATTATTAGTTTTTGTTGTATGTTTATTGTGCGTATAATATTTTATCCAGGAAAAAGTGCACCTATTGGTATAGAAAGAGATATTTGAAAGTCTTAATATTGTTCTCACATAGACTATTTCAAGAATCCTTAAAAAAATGATTGAATCCTAACTTTTAAGCTCACTATAAAAGAGTTTTGTTTAAAAATTTAAAAGTAAAAGAATACAAACACAAATCAAATTCAATCATAGAAAGATATGAGACTTTAGTTTTTCTTATAACTTTATCCAATTTCACCTAAATTCTCTTATGAATGATTTAAAGTTATTTGTTAATCATCCGTTCTTATTCTATTGCTATCCAATGATCGTGCAAGGTATATAATTAAGAGAAGGATAAAGAACATTAAAACTTATTAAATTAATAATCGATTAGAAACCAAAGAATCCGATTGATTCTTTAAAATTGTTAGATTCAGTTTACCTTGTAATTTTTTTAATCAAGCAATGGTACGAACACTTATTCTCCAATTAACTTTGAAATTAACAAGAGTAGCTAATTCTAACCAATTAATTAATTATAATAAAAAAACACAATTGAATATAAATATATGATCATTCATAAAAGGAAAAATGGATGCAATTGGTTACATAATAAGTTTTATCAAACTCTCATGGTTTGGAAATTAGTTACACATAGAGAGATAAGAAAAATAAGAACATACTAATCCAACAAAGCAATCCATAATCCTAATTTGAAAAAAAAAAAGAATGACAAAATTGTAAGGTCGGAAAAGCTAGCAATAAGACGTTGCAACTTGCACCGTGAAAAATTTTCTGCCTCCAAGATCCTAAAGAAGGATATTGGAAGAAAGATAAGAATGAAATGGATACTGGAATGATGTGTTTCTGGGATAGTGAGAGGTTTATCCCTAGGTGAGTGAAGTGGCATTTGGGACATAAGTGGTGTGTAGAATGATGTGACAAAGTCTCCTTTTTATAGACGTAGATTAGGGTTTTACTATCATGGACCAGACTTGACATTATTGCTCCCTTAACCGTAGCGACCATTCTAATCATCTTGCAGCATTGTAGAGCTGGGATGCCTATTACATTATTAAGGCTAACGTGACATTATCGTACTAGATTCCTTGTTTTTTTATGCTTCTTCTGCCATTCTCCCAAAACTTGCTTATTTTTTAATTATTTGCTTGTGTGACCATTCTTGCAAAATAAAAAAAATTGGGTGGAATTAAAATCAAATAATCATAAATTATATCGTATATAGATAATTTTCTGTAGATAAATTAACAAAATGGTGGTTTATCAATTTTCATTTTACTTGTATCAACCAATGCTTTCATTAACCCCATCATGGCTAAAAATACACTACTGAAGGAGAATTATAGCAAAATGGAGAATATTACCACATCCTTGCAGAAACAACGTAAAATAACGAGCGTGCTTTTAACAAATAACACTAGAATCAACCACTTGGAATCAATGATGGAGACCTAGTTATAATAGAAGCAAAATCCATTACATAACCTAGTGAACAACGATGATCAAATCTCGCAACCATTTTTTGTACAAAACTTGAAATTTGACTTCCCTTGCTTTAATCAAAGAAACATGTTGGGCTGGATACTTTGTGTTGAGTAATTTTTAAGTTATTATAGTACATCAGACATAGAGAGCCACCCTTTATTAAAATTCAAATGAAAAGGAAAAAAACTTTATTTTAATTATGATGAAAAATTTTCCTTAAATCATATACCCAATAAACACTTGATGATTATGCAAGTAAAAGATGATATTGATGATTTTGCAAAACTTGTTCAAAATTTGGATGATCAAAACAACATCCTAATGCAAAATGACAAACCTCATCTATCATTAATAGGATATTTATACATGTTTTGGTAGATGAAGGTAGTTCTAATAAATTTCTCCAACCCCACATTGATAACTTCCTAAAACTTACTCTTGAACCAGCACCTGTGAAAGTCATGGTAAGTGATGGTAATTATTTATTAGTTGAAGAAAAAATAAAGGAAATTCTACTAGTGGTGCAAGGCTATACACTCAAATTACTAGTTTTATTATTGTCAATCTTTAGTGAAAAATTGATTTTAAGTGCTATTGGTTAGAAAAACTTGATGACCATGTAGCTAATTATTGAACATTAACCCTTAAATTCTATCATAAGGGTAATCTAGTCATGTTACAAGGTGACAGATATCTGAAGATTACATAAGCTCAATTTTACCATCTTCGAAGATTGAATCATACAGGTGTCATTATTTAATTATATACAATGCAATAAATTAATATTTCTAAACACTTAAAACTTGCCTTACTACTGCTAGAATTCTTGGAAATTGAGCTTTCCTGTTTGCTACATACTTACAAACTGATTTTTGGCAAACTTGTTCGGCTCCCTTCAATACAAAGTCATAACCATGGTATTCAATTACTAGAAGAATCTTGACCAATTACAATAAATCCATATAGATTTCCTCATAACCAAAAAGAACAAATTGAGAAGATAGTGCATGAAATGCTTGAAGAAGACATCATTAAACCTAATATGAGTTTTTTTCTTCACTTATCATCTTGTTTAAAAAGAAAGATGGTCATGGAAATTTTGTACAAATTATAGAGAATTAAATTTGATTACCATTATATTAAGGATTTATTTCTAATCCCTACTACTGATGGACTAATTAATGAGTTACATGGTACCTTGTATTTTTCCAAATTCGATTTAAAGTGAAGTTATCATCAAATTTTGTTAAACCCTTCAAATACTTACAAAAACAACCTTTTAAACACACAATGGTCATTATGAATGACTTGTTATGCTATTTGTTCTAACTAAAGCTTTGTTTGGATAATTTAGAAAATAGGAAGGAAAGAAATAGGAGGAAAAGAAATGGAAGAAAAAAAAATGTTTGGATTAATGGAAATATGAGAGAATGACAAGGAAAAAAAATTCTTAGGTTTGAAGTAGAAAGAATTACTAGTAGTAATTTTGATTTATATAAATTTTAAAAATAAAATTTAACTTTACAAAAATTAAATTTTTACTATTTTTTATTAGTATAATATTTATTTTTTATTAGTATAATAAAATTTAACAATTCAAAATTAAAAAAAATGAAAGAAAAATTTTCACCCTTATTTTTACTACTATCCAATGGAGAAAAAATTTATGTGGACCTATGACATTAATTTCATCATTCCATATAAAAAAAAAATATAAGCAAACAAAGAGAAATAAAAATCATTCAACTCCAAGAAATCAATTCTTTCCCTCCTTAATTTCCCTCTATCCAAATATTGCGTAATGCTCCAACCACTTTTAAAAGTTTAATGAATATCATTTTGAATACATTGTAAAAGTCTTTTCTGGTTTCTTTTTTTCATGATATTTTGATTTATAATTTTTCATATCACCCAAGACATATTGAATTATTGTTTTAACTCCTAATAAAAGAAAAGTTGTATGCCAAACTTTCTAAATGTTCATTTACAAAAGTTAAATTGACTATTTGGGCATACTATAAATACAAAAGGAGTGACTATGGATAACAATAAGGTTTTAGTTGTAACTAAGTGGCCTACACAAGTGAACCTCAAGCAATCACAAATTCGTGGAGCTTACCGGATATTACAAACACTTTATTTAATATATTCCTCTATTGCATCACCTTTGATAGATTTTCTCATAAATGAATCTTTTCATTGGTCTCATCGGGTTGCAAATTCTTTTAACAACCTGAAGAAGACCATTTAACTTGGAAACAAATACCTTAGGGATAGCAATTGAGGAAGTATTACTCAAGATGTACACCTTATAATTTATTTCTCAAAAAAAATATATATATCAAGGAGTATGAAAAACCAATCAGCATATATCAAAGAACTTCACGTTATCACAATGACCTTAGTAAAGTTTTAACATTATGCTATAAGTCACAAATTTATATTTCACACATACAAAAGAAGCCTAAAACCCTTGATGGATCATAATCTTCAAACACCCCAAAAGTAGACATGGTTATCTAAATTTTTGAGGATATGAATTTAATATCCAATATAAGCCAAAGAGGCAAAATATTGTAGTTGATATCCTATCTAGATCATTACATCTAGGTTGGTCAGAACCATGATAATTATGGTTAGAATAATTAAAACATCTTATCTAACAAGATACATTAGCAGCTCCCATTTACAACGATGTATTAAAATGTATCAATCCCAAGGTTTAATGTCATAATGGTAGTGGTTGATCGGTTAACAAAATCTATTTACAATCATCAAAACAGATTATACTAGCAAGATAATAGCATACAATTTCATCAATAATATTGTTAAGCTTTATGAATTTTTTAAATCCATCATTTCTGTTCGAGACAAGATCTTCATAAGTGTATTTTAGCAACATTTTTAAGAAACAAGACTCCATATTAATGGTGAGTTCATCTTATCATCTATAAATTAATGACAAAGTGAAGTAGTTAATCGATGTGTGAAAATATATTTGCAATGGTTTTCATTTGACAACCTAAGTACTTGCTACGTGCATTTTCTCTTGGTAGAAATCTGGTATATCACAAATAATCACAATAGCATTGTCATGACATCATTCAAATCACCATATAACTTACACCTCTCAATTATCACCAAATATGAGTTATCCATTCTGCTATAAGTTCAACCATCATTACAAAAGAAGGATGTTATGTTGTATAAATTAAAAAAAATCTTTAATAAATCCAAAATTAGTTGAAGTTATAGGATGATAAGAAAAAAAGAATCGTTTTTACTCCAAATGATGATGTATTGGTGAAATTACAATCATAAAAACAACATTTAGTAGCTTTCAAAAAAATTGAAAACTAAAACGTAAATACTTTAATCCTTTCACAATGATAATTTAAGTGAGCAGGTAGCATACAAATTGAAATTACCCAAAGATAAAGAATTTATCCTATTTTTCATGTGCTATTATTTAAGAAGTTAAAAAAAAAATAGCATGCCTTATATGTCGTTTCTTAAAGACATTTAAAAAATAGGTCCTATACTACAATCATAATCAGTACTTTCCTTTAGGATAATCGTTAGAGAGTTTAAATAAATTTTTCAAGTGCTAGTATAATTGAATAACACATATGTTTCCAAAACTACATGGAAGGAAATGATATATATTGTAAAAAAATTTCCTACTTTCAACCTTAAGGGCAAAGTTAAGCTTAAGGGTACAATGAACAACATAAGGAATGAACTATTGCAAAAAATTGTTACGAATCAAGGTCATATATCAAACAATTCTTTAATTTCAGAATTATGAAAGAACATCATATCTGAACTAGCAAGATCTCAATAAAGCTAAAAAAATTTGTTTACGGAAGGATATAAAAGTTATAAATTTCTTTTCCTTCTCTATGCCTTATTCCTATTCCTTATGCTAGCTTTCTAGATATCTTTTTAAGAATAATAAATGTTTAAGTGGTTGAACTGCTGCCATTGTAGAATTCTCTTCAAATTGAAGGAAGAATTCGATCATACCCATAGGTCCAATTATTTTTTATTCTTTTCTGTTATTACTATTGATTGTCAATATACTTCCATCATAATTTATATTATAATATATTATATTACACTAACAAATAATTTTATTAATATTAAATATTAACATTTATTATTAGTATAAAAATAATATAATATATTATTTATTAATATAATTTTTAAATATCTATACCAACTGTTTAATTTTTATCACACAAAAGTTATACTAATAAATACTATTATAATATTTTATAATTTTTATTTATAAATAAATGATAAAAAAAATTAAAAGCCTTTTCAAATATTCCTAAATACATGTTCAATTTAACTTATTTAAAAAATAATAATTTTTTACTTTTCTAACTTTCTAAGAGAATTTTTAAAAAATAAATAATTATTTTTGAAGAGAAATCAACAATTTCAAACATACACTAAATGGGAGGATAATGAAGCAGCATAAAGTGCATTGCATTTGACTGGTTAGCTTCTCATATTCCATTGATTGTTACTACTTCTGTATTTTTTGCCACCCTTATCAGCATGCAGAAGGAAAAGACAAAAGCTTAGATCGTAGTTCAAAAGTAGCTAAAACACAAAAACTTTTTTGCTAGCTAGCAACATTAAAATGCAAAAAGGGTACTATTTCCATCTAAAAGAACTTGAGAGATCAAAAGACACTACAATTAAAGTGAAAGTTCAATAAATTTAAACTCCGTGCAATTCATAGTGGAGATAACACTTGCGGATGATTGTGTAAAAGTCAAAGTAATCACAACAAAAAGAGACGAAAAGAGAACCGAGTATGTACTTTTAACCAGATGTTGAATGTGCTTCACTCTTTTATTTAGCTCTAGACAAGGTAGCTTTACCTTCCTAAGCATCTTATCCAATATATCCACACTCCACCATCAATAACACATGAGGCATAAAAAGTTTCCGTTGACCCAAAACATTATGTTAAAATATTGTTTATTAATCATTTAAACTATATGATTCTTAATTAATGGTTTTATAACTACCCCTTAATCAAGTCACCTCACTCACGCAAAGGTTATGGGTTTCTCCTTTTCTTTTTTTAATGGGCGAAGAAACATTTACGAGGTATCATTCTTTATAAGATGTTGAACTTTGCATAAGGCTTGGTGTCCCTTGTATTCCTAGATTATAGTGTTTCTGCTCATCAAAAGAAGAAGAAAACCCCACTCACGCAAATTGGACCTCTCTTTTATCGGATAATACTTGGAATAAGTATTAATCGGGGCAAGTGATTATTATAAAATTAAAAGTGAGAAATTATTTAAACTAAGCAATAATCCTTTGAAGTTTTGTTTAAAGCAATAATCCTTTTAGTTTGCACAAATCTTTCATGAAACTCATATACGTGTGTGAGAGATATCGTCGTAAATGATGACATAGTAGTCATACAAATTTTGTGTCTATTTTTTATTAAATTTTATAAAATTACACTTAATGTCTATTATAAAAAATATAAATATACAAAACCTACACATGATACATTGAGGAAAAAATATATATTAGCCAATATAGAAGTGAAGATGAGTAATTATGTAAATAGCTATCTTCTTTCTTTTAATCAATTATTTTTAATATATATATATATATATATATATATATATATATATATATATATATATATAATGGGACGCGGCCCGTTGATCCCTCTAATTTGATTAAATTTTAAATTATTCTTTATAATTATAAAATATTATAATTAAATTCTTAACAATTAACATCACTAAATCTTTATTAAATATAATAAGAGATTTGATAATCTTTTTCATATTTTTCTACAAGCATTTTTTTTAAAATTTCTAAATTCTATTTTTTTAAACGATGTACATGGTGAACAAATGCTAATCCCTAAGTTTTATCTTTTAATATGTAAAAGAGTATTTCTTTTAGTATTTCAATAAGGCATTTTTATATTTTTTATTAATTATTTTTTATTATTGATTTTATTATAGCTAAATTTGTTTTGTATAGATTTTACTGTATACATATTTCCTTACAATATTTTTACTATATGTCAGCATTAATTAAAAAATTAAAAAATAAAATAGTCTTTTTCATTTATTACACTACTTCATTATATTATCTAAAAAAAATAGAATTTAAGAATTTGAAGAAAAATACTTGTAGATAAAAATTATGAAAAAAATAAAATATTAGTAATTAAATAGTAAATAAAAAGAGTAAGTTATTATAAAATAAAATATCATATCAGTTACATTTAATAGAAATCTAACTATTTTAACTAGTAAGTACTTAATTATAAAATTATGAGAATTTAATTATAAACTTTTAAATTATGAAAACTTAATTAAAAATTTAATGAAATTATAAAAGTTAATAGAATAATTTAACCTTTATTTATCTGTTTATAAGTTTAAATAATATTAATTTTTATTTTTTAGTTATATGATCCTTATTTTATCAAAGTTTTAATAATTTATATATTAGTTATTTTAAACCAGAAAAAAATAATAATAAATAGAATAATGATTCTCACATATAAAACGTGATTTATATTTTACAACTTTAATTTAACGATTAAGTATTTTAAAAAAATATATTAAACAACTTATATAAATCACTTTTAGTTTTAAAAAATTATTTTTAATTTTTAGCTATTAATTTTAATTAATATTTTTAAAAATAAAATGACTATCATCAAATAGATTCATTACATATTATCTTAAACGGTCGGCAAAACGTCGTATAATTCTACAATAAATCAAATTATTACAAGAAGTTAAATAATTCTACGGATAATTCCACTCCTTCCAACTGGATACGATTGAAGTGCAATAATTATCTTGTTCCAACTCCCTTGAAATATATGCAGGATATTTTCTTTCTTATTTTATTTATTTATTAATTAATTTTTAACGTTTATACAAAAATACATATTAAAAAATCATAAATAAAATTTTTATATTTAATATTATTAATATACTAAATTATGTAATTTTAATAAAAAGATTATTATAAACAAATTTTTGCTATGTATCTTTTAATATATATATTAGAAGATTATTTATTTATAATGTTGGAGAGAGAGATGGGATAAGACCGAATACACGAGTTGGCTTTTCACTTCCATTTTTGATCAAACATACGAGATGGGATGATAAAGTCACTTCAAACTTTGTTTTTTGAGTATTATCACTCTGATGGGACATATACTTTGAATCTTTTCAGCCAGCACTTAGTTCAATGAAATAACACCATTCATTTCAATTTCATATATCATTCATTCCAATTTCATATATTATTCATTCCAATTTCATATATCATTCATTCATTCATTTGTAAGTATCACTAACTGCATAACACTAGCGTGCAATTGTATCCTAATAATCTAATATACTACTCAGCATTCATTTATTTTAAACTTAATAAAATTGATTTAAATTATTAAATTAGTTACACTATATATTGAAATTAATTTTAATAATAATTTTTGTTAAAATATGTATATTTTATTTAAAAGGGAAGAGATTTTTTTATCTATAAATCAAACAAATTCGATCAATAGCAACTTTAGAATCGTTAAACAGAATTTTGATAGCTTTCTCATCACGTTAAATAACAAAGGTGGCAACAACAAATTAAACTTGCAAGGATATGTACTATACTTTATCTTCTAAACTTGAGATTTACATTATTTTAAATTTTAAAATTATAATTATGAATAAATTTTTTCTTAAAATTTTTAATTTTTTTTATCTTTAAATGTTTATCCCATTTCAAGATGGAATAGTCATAAAGTCTTAAAAAACTTATCATTAATATTTATTAATAAAATATTAATTTTGATAACTTGATCTCAAGGATTGGATTTTCTCCAAATCTAATTAAAT
This sequence comes from Canavalia ensiformis, assembly GCA_026541065.1. Lineage (NCBI taxonomy): Eukaryota > Viridiplantae > Streptophyta > Magnoliopsida > Fabales > Fabaceae > Canavalia > Canavalia ensiformis. Next base: position 216,538 of record JAMKYM010000863.1, on the reverse strand, counting down.
AATTAAATATATTTATGATTCTGTTTAAATGGATGGTTTAACAAAATGTTATTCAATATAAAAATAAGCCTTAATATTTATTTGACACTATTTTATAATTAAAACTTATATTTTATATAATATCAAATTTTTATAATTATAAATATGAAACACAACAATAATTTTAAGTTAATTTAATATTAATAGATTTGTAAATATTGAAAGAGGATGATATATTCTTAAAAAGATCAATAACACAATGTAACTTTTGAAAGTAAATAATTAAATATCATAATTTTATAAATATATAATTATATAAAATAAATAAAATATCAATTTTATATAAAAAGTACATACTTTCTATATATTTTTTTTGCTTTAACATTATTTTTTTATTCATTTGTTTATTGTCATTTTATAAGATCAATAAATAATTAATATTTTTTAATTTTATCCTTAGAATTTAATAATGTATGCTTTGTTGAACAATTAATAAGATGTATGTAGAAAATTAAGTAATAAACCTAAAAAAGATCGACTTTAAATTTTGAAAATAAGAAAAATCTATTCAAATTAAGGTCTAGTGCATTTTTGTCCCATCCATATAAAATTTCTTCACCTACCTTTCATGCGCTTATTTTATTTTTATTTTTAAAATTAAAATAAAATTTTATCATTAAATTGAGAGAAAAAACTTTAATATCATAATATTAGTCTCGTAAAAGACGTGAGATAAGGACATAAAAATGGCTCTTTGCTTAATGAACATTTTGTTACATCCGTGCCCGTTCGACATACGTGTGATTGGACAAATATTTGCAAATTTGAATTTAAAAGAGTTAGATCTTGTAAAATTAATTTTTTGTAAAATTAATTTTTTGTAAAATTAATTTTTTGTAAAAATAAATTTAAAGTTACGTGATTTATGTTTAATTTTTAAAAAATAAATTTATAAAAAATCTTAGTATAAAGTTATCAAAATCGTTTAGTATAGTTTTAATGAGTTTTTAGATTTAAATTTAATGAATTTGATTATATAAAAAAATAATAATCTAAAAACGTAGGTGTTTATAGTAAAATATACCTTTCAGATAGGCAAAAATTATATTTTTCAGTCTTCTACGTTTATTTTAAATTTTAATTCAGTTAATTTTTATTCTTTTTGTTTAATTTAGTTTTTTAATTTTATTTTTAGATTTTAATATATTATTTTAGTATAAACTTTTGAATTTAATGTAAAGTAACAATTTATTATATTAGCCTAAATGCAAGTTTAGAGGTAAAATTATTTTTATTATAAAATTATCAAATATATTGAAACGAATTTCAAATCATAGTTAATTTTCAAATTTGATTATAGAAGATCTTAACGTACCACCAAAGATAATATTAAAAATTCAAATTACAATGCTGTAACCACAAAATAATTTAAAGACATGGGTGTCTCTGATAGTAAAATATACCTTTTAGGTAGGTAAATTATATATTTTTATTTTCTACTTTTATTTTAATAGTTATTTTTTAATTTTTGTTTAAATTTAATTTTTAACTTAATTTTGAATTTAAATTTAATATATTATTAATATAAAAAATTATATTATTAATTAATTAACTTAAAAATTAGAGATATAATTTTAAAATAGTTATTATAAAATTAAAAATTCATAATATGATAATTGGATGAAAATATAAATTTTTTATACTATTAATGTATGCTAATTAAATTATTTAATTTTTAGTTATTATCATGTTTGTTTTTATAATAAAATTTTCTGGCATGGCATTAATGCCATCAATATGGTACTATTAAAAATATCAAAACAAAAATTAACACTTAAAAATAAAGTTAGAGGGGAACTTTTTCTTAGTGCATGTCTTGGAATTTTTTAGAAATAATTATTTATTTAAAAAAATCAGAAAATATATAAAAAAAAAATCAAGCAATCATTCCTTTAAAATAAGATGAATTAAACTATCATCAAACAAGTATTTCTCACTTTACATTTTGGCTTCCTTTGTTCTTACTTCCTTGTTAGTTTTTTTTTTTTTTTTATTTTGTTGTTTCTAAAATAGGGAAAATTCCTCTGTTGTTCCACCATACTTGAGTTTGTTGGCAAGGTCCTACTTTTGATTTTAGGTAATTGCAAGTGTGGGTTAGATTACTATTGGGGTTGAATTGTCTTACTAGGGTTTTTGTAGATAATGGAAACTTTTGTGAGGTTAACCACCTAAGTTGCTAACTCACAATTCACTTGAATGGCATTGATGCAATAATGATGTAACCACAGTTTTCCATTGTTCATCATTTCGTTATTAATTAACTCACAAGAATATATGTGAGCCACAACACCACATCCTTTCCTTATTAACTCTACAACTTCAATCCTTTTATTGCTCATGAACTCATTGCAATCCTAGAAACAAAAGAATAAATATAGAATAAAGTGAAGTCATATTTTAAGAAGTTGTGTGATTTAGTTTTGGTTTTTAACTTTTAAAAATAATTTTATAAAATAATTTCTTTTAAAAAATAAATAAGAGTAAGTGAAGAAATAATAGAGTACTATATGAAAAATATAAATATTAAAAAACTAAAAATTAAAACAATTTCAAGTTATTTTAATTTTTTAGTTTTCAAGATATAAAACTATTTAAAAAAACAAACAGACTCTAGGGATCTGTTTGATTCTTTCTTTTCAATTTATTTTTAAAAAAATTTTAAAAATTAAAACTTATTTGATGAGTAAAATTTTTTAAAACTTTTTAAAATAATCTGTTTTTTAATTTTTAAAATAAAAAGAATACAACTTTAAGTTGTTTTAATTTTTTATTTCTATTTTTATTATTCGTGTTATTTTATGTAATACTATATTTTTTCTTATTTTTTAAATAATTTTAAAAAATTAAAAACCAAAAACAAATCAAACATGCTTTAATTTATTTTAAGAATTAACCTCAAATTAAATATGTTGTTATAAATTATGGGAACTTGTAAATAATTTACAAGAGTTGCAATTTGGAAAGAAAATAAAAACCAAATAAGTAAAACAAAAGGGAAAGGCCAAAGAAGCATAGACGAAATGCAAGAAAAAAAAAATGAAAAGGAAGAATTCTAGTTTTTTTCTATCACCTATATGTTTAAGTATTTTTTCGACTGAATCAGGATAGTTATATATCATAGTTTTAAAAAAAAAATGATATAACTACATATAATTCAAACTTAAAATTTCTATTGATTAAATTAAATTAACCCTTCACCAATTGAGGTGGAGAAACACGGAAGTTTTAATTTAATTAGTTCTTTAACAACTTAAAATGGCACCACTTTAAGATATTTAATTGCTAATTAGAATTCAATTAATATCTTCAATCATTCAATGTGATGTCGGAAGTGTGTGGGTCAGGATCCTCTCCGGATCCAACATATGCAAAAGAAAAAAATATATAAAAAGATAGAATCAAAGAAAACGAAGAAAAAAAAAAATAGAAAGAACTTTTACTCTAAGAATATCTGCTTCTAAAAATATCTATTAAGTGGGAACAGATTCGGAAAAATAAAATAAAAATCTGTTTCAATTAAAATAAAAGAATTTTAAAAGAAAATTAAGAAAGAACCAAACAAAAAATATAGTTTCCTTGACCTTGAGTAGCAAGGTCAATAGGCAGCGGTTCATGAAAGTATCTTTTCCTCCTTTGTCCATATTGGTTATCAGTCTTTTCCATTTTGAACTTTTGATAGGCTACAAGATATTTATATGGCATCCCATTCAGATAAATATCAATGGTTAAAATTATTAATCATTTTAAAAAATTTATTTAAGATGATTTATAATTATCGATAATTTAAAATAATTTTTATATTAAATATATTAAAATTAAATTTACAATAAAAACAAAATAAAGATATTGTTTTCTATATAATAAATTTTTCCATCCTCAACTATATACTTTATTTTATATTTTATAACAAAATAAATTTTTACATAAATTTATTTCTATCCAAGATATTTGTTTGCTTCACTTCATTGGAATCACAAAATATCCCATTATTTGAAATTTCAGCATAATGTGATAGTTTATGATCAATTTTTGTATTCATTTCATATCTCCTATACCCTTTAGCAAAGCATTACCGTATTTGTTGAGTAGTTGATTTTGTCTTCCTCTGTCTTTGTGAAATCTATGTCGCCGAAAGTAAACAGAGTATTTGGTGATCTCAAGTTATTCAGAGGTGATGCGTGAATGCATAACTTTTTAATTAGGTCTATAGCTTAACTTTGAAATTTTTATTTCAGTTTTTTATTTTTTAAATGATTAATTTTGGTTTCTCGTTTTTTAAATATAGACTGTTTTAGTTTTAACAACAATATGCAATATATATTAATGTGTGATATATTAATTATGATAGATTAAAAGTAATTTATTTTAAAAAATAAAATATCAAAATTAATAATTTTAAAAGTTAGGAATTAAATTCAAAATTTTATAAAAATTAATAATATATTTAATCTAAAAATATTTATTATGGTGCTCTACTGCATCAGATTAAATTTAAGAGAAAAAAAAAATGACATTTAATTATTTAAATTTTGATAAATTAAAGACCAACTTGTGTATCATGAGAAAGACTTGAATGAATATTTATTCCAGAAAAATGGTTGATAGATAGTCTTCTTTTAACTATTAAAAGTTTGACTGAGTTGAGTTAACATATTTTTCATCTCTTAAATAAGAACGCCAATTAGTAAGATTTGCGTAGAATATTATAGTTAGACATGTAAATGAGTTAAGCCAAAAATTTAAAGTTGAAGCTTAACACATGAAAACACAAAAGCTATTATTGCATAGTTTTTGAATAAACAAAATTTAAAATTTGAATTTTTCTACTTAATTAAGAGATATGAAAATTGTGCCATGTTCATTTATAAAATTCATTTTACTTTATGCTTTTATTATTTTTATAGTTATTGATTTTCTATTTTAATAGTGTTTATTTATTAATTTAATATTTAAGAGATATCTCCATATTAGAATGAAGTAATATAATATTAAAATATAATTTTCTATTTAAAAAATAAATTAAGATTTAGATATGAAATCATTAATATAAACGGTAGATTTATTTCGAATAAAATTTACGATCACCCATTTAAAATATATTTTTAAATATTCAAATTATGTTAATAATATATACATACATATATATATATATATAATAGTTAATAAATTAATTTCATAAAAATAAAAAAAATACACACATACTCAACACATAAATACTCCTTGTTTATTTTAAAACACCTTAAGATTTTCCAATCATATTATACAAGAAATTTTTAATATTTTAACTATTTATTATTAAAATAAAATTATTAATTGTTTTCATTGCAATGTACATGAAGCAATATTTGGTACACACATTTACATGTATATATTCAGAGAAAAATAGAACGCAGAGGAAGACGAATGATAGACGTAATAGGTAATATAATGTTATAAGAGAAAGATAAGAGATGTTAAACAAGGGATAAAAATATTAGTGTATATGAATTATTACTATTTACTCATATACATAATATTTTTATAAAATAAATGCTAAATAAAAATATATTTATCCTTTTAAAAATAAAAAGAATATTTAATATGTTCTTTATTTAAATAATTATAAAATTTTCAAAAAATATAATTTTTAAAATTAAATGTATTAATAATATTAAATATTAAAATTTTAATAAAATTTTTTTCTATTTAATAAATTTTATTATATTCTTAAATATATATTTTATATGTTTTTTATATGTTCAAAAATTAAATAAATATAAATATTAATAAATATAATTAATTTTGTTAATTTTTTTAAAATTTATTTATTTAATTTTTATTTATCACATTTTATTATAATTATATATATAAGAATATGTATATAAAATAATTAATACTCTATTAAAAATAAGAAATAAATTTATTATTATCTTTCTAAACAGATAAAAAAGAATGAAATAAAATATAAGATAATTAAAAATAAATTTTAATTAATTTTTAATATATACTTAAAATACATAATAGAAATTTTTACAATAAATATTTATGAAAAAATAATAAATTAAATGTACTAATAATATTAATATTATAATATTTATAAACTTTTTTTTACCATGATTTAAGTTCCCACGTGTGAAGCCCCCGCGGTGGGCTGATGTCGGAACAGAGGAAGCAGATTCACACTGAAATCAAAAGGTGGACGAGGTTTACTGACAACTTCACTTTTCTAATCACCAATCAAAATTTACCACGTGGCAAAATTAGGTTTCACTCCATTGTCAGTATTATCTTAGGTCTTAGACATAGGTATTGACTTTGATCATCAATGATTCAATCTCCACCGTCCGATCAACAAGATTGTCTAGTCCTATTGAAATTTCTAATAATAATCATACTGGCATGCGAATCTTTGCTGCACCAATAATCACTTCCCCGAAACGGAAATTTTTTTGTTAGTATTCAGATGATATTATTAAGCTGATAAGATATTTGTAGTCTTCATTTTCAACTAATCTTTTGCATCATCAGCTCTAACTAATTATTATTGCGGCTGATAATCACTTTTGCCTAAAGTAAGAGACTTACTTTTAAGATTTAAACAAATTGTTATAATTGTTAATTAAAAACGAATAGTTAAAATTTTTAAAATATGTAACTTATTATGAATATACATATATTTAATCACAATTTCACTTGTTAATAATTTATCCCGTTTGGTGACATCTCTAGTGAATTTTACATACATTGGGATAGAAAATGCATATGGTTTAATTAATTATCAAATGAATTTAACTACACAATGGCATATACTTGATTACAAATGGGATAAATATTTTAATAAATTAATAAAAGATAAAATTATGTAAATTTAAAGTAAAAATAATAACCAATAAAAATGGTTATTATTTTTATAATTATAAAAATAAAATATTATCATTTAGATTTATTAAATAATAATTAATTTAAAAATTAAATAATAATTAATTTAAAAATTAACTAATAATTAATTTAAAATAATAATAATATTATTAAAAAAAGTTTATTTTAATGACAATCTTAAAAGATAGATAACAACATATTCAACTTTCATCAATTTTTCTAATAAATTTTATATTTATTAAAAAATATTTTAATAATAATTTAAATGATATAACTATAATTTAATATATTTAGTATTAATTTATATAACTATTAAAAATATAATGTAATGATAATTATTTTAAAATATTTAAAATTAATATAATTAATAGTTAATTATGGGATACAAATTTAATAAAAATGATAGTGGTAAAGAATAATTAAAGACTTGCACAAATATTTTTATACTTAAAAATAATATGGTGTATATTTCTTATATTGTGGCATGAACTATAATGAAGAGAAGAATTTTTTTGCCATTATTTTTTTTTTTTTTTGCCATTTTTTCAACTTACATTACACTTGGGATGTATCTTAAACAATCAATTTCATATATATATATATATATATATATATATATATATATATATATATATATATATATATATATATATATATATATATATATATATATATATATATATATATATATATATATATGAGGTTGGTAAAAGCACGTGAAAAACTTGGGAAAAGATGTAATAAAAATATTAGGTTATAATTGATGGAAGGAGTGTGCATTAGTTTAAAAGTAAAATTATCAATTCAAAATCAAACCAAATTAATTAAGTTCATTTATTTTGATTTATATGTTATTATTTAATTTAAATTAAATTAATAAAATTTGTTTATGTTTGATTTGAATATTAATTCTATATAGAGTTTGATGATTTGTTATTTAAATTTTTTTAAAAATATTTTTTAAATTAGAGTTATAATAGGTTGATATTGGATGTTAAAGTTTAATATTTATATTAATTGAATAATTTTATATAAAATATAAGATTCATTAATTTAATCGTTGATTTAAAAGTTTTTATCAAATAGATTATGTATATAAAATTTTATATAAAAATAAAAATTAATATATTTCATAATTTTATTTTAACAGTTTATATGTTATTAAAATATATATAAATATTAATAATTAAATAATATATATCTACAAATTTTTAAATTTTTAAAATTTGATTTATATAATTATAAAAATATTATAATATAATTCTGAATTAAAAAATTTTATATTATATATAAAATATTAAATTAATATAAATATTAAAATTTAAAATTTAATATAAATATATGTTTAATAGATGTTATTTTTGTTAAAATAAAAAAAGTTTGCCAACACAATTTTTTTATTACTGACCATCACAATAAAAAAAATTGACGAGTATTTAAAATCACTCAATTGTTGATGATCAAGTAGTCAATAAATTTTACACCTTTTTTCGTCAAATATTTGCTTGAACTTTACTTATGATTAGACTCTCGATGTTGTTGAAGGCAACATTACTAATGGCCAAAATCGTTGGTAATATTGTTCTTTAAAAAATATATTACTATCAACTTTGGCCTTAGATATGCAATTCGACTTTTAAATATCAATCACATCAAAAAATTACTAACGACCGGTAACGACTGTCGGAAACGACACACAGTAGCTTACCCATTATTCATATTTTATTTTATTTTCTTAAATATTTCATGATTTTCGTTTTTGAAAGTTCTAATGAAGTAACAGCATCTTGTCAATATTCAGATAAATATTTTATGTATTTTATTCTTCCAATTTAATTATTTTGTTTATTAGTTATATGTTACGATAAATCTTTATTAAGCTACTTGACTTGGTTAGTTATGAATATGGGACATTTTAGAATATCTCCCGAAGTTAGATTAAAAAAAAAATTAAAAAAAAATTAATAAATTTTTTTATCATAAAAAATTTCAAGTAAAAAAAATAAAATGAAAAATTAAACTAAACAAAGTGTCTTAATATTTTGTTTACTTTTATAAATAAATTTTTAATTTAAAAATTTATCTTTCTATATTTTTTCACCAAAATTTAACTCAAATAGTTATGTTATTTTCATGTTTATACAATAATTACATCCGATTACAGTATATCTATTAATCAATTAATTATACTTAATAATCGATAAATTACATTTATAATTAATTAACCAATTTTGTTACATTATTAATTATATAAATAATTAGTTAATTTAATTTTATTAATTAATTATTAATTATATTTTTTTTATATTATTATTTATTAATAATCGATTATATAATCAATTATATAACTATTAATCGATTATTGAAATATTTTTATCAGCGAGGAGATGAATTAATATACGTACGTGACTTTACTTTTTCAATATTTTAAGCAGAAAAAGGGAAAATCGTGTTCCCGGGTTATTGAGAAGGCCGTTGACCAAGACATACCCAATTTCTAAAGCTATGACTTGTATGAGCATAAGGGAATGTTTTTCAATATTATAAGAGCACATATTTTTTTTCTTAAAATATAAATATTTAGTTATATGATTAATTTTTGTTTATTTTTATTTTTTACATTAAAAAATAAAAAATTACGAAACAAAAAATAAATGTAAAAGAGCAGTTATTATATACAATAATATAGAAAATTTTGTGGAGCATATATAAAAGCTTAATGACAAGTATCTGAATATATGGTGGGGATCTGAAGGATCAGGTTCATTGGTTGTAGGTAGGGAAAGTGGCAGTTTGCGCTACCGTTTGATTTAATTTTAGATATTCATTATAAAAATATTTGTGGTTTAGTTCAGCTGAAAGAAATTAGAAAAATTAAACTAATTTTTTACAATTTATTTTGGTTTGGTTTTATTTTGTTTAAAAATCTTAATAATAAAGATAAGTTGATAAAAAAAGAAAATAATAAAAATCTAAAACTAACATAAATTAAATTATTATATTTAAATATATTTTAACATAAAATTTAAATAATCATGTAATCTTATATATTAAAAAATATAATAAATAATAATAAAAATATCAACAAAATATATAAATTTTATGATTTAATTTGATTTTATAAAGGAACACTGTAAATCGAATAAAATTACATAAAATTTTATAATTGTTAAAAATTTTAATTTTTTTTATTTTTAAAATTTTTAATTATTATTTAAATCGAATTAGTTCATTTCTTTAACATTCTTAATGTTTACCACCTGATAAACATTAATCGTGTGTTTTCCAATGTATTTGGGAATAAATATTTTTTGTGAATAGTAGGAAGACATTTTGTTTGATGTTTCCATTTTGAGCGTGTTTGCTTTGGCGTTCATCCCCCATACGCACATTTTGTTTTACATAATGAATTATAATAACTAACTTGTGCGTTGGAGGACCACCCAACATGAATCCAAACATAGACTTTGTATCAATTAATTCAAGGCGACCGTAGGCACTTGAAACATCATATACACATATTCTCCTCAACACTAATTAAAACCAATTACTTGGTAATTACATTCTTTCTTCGCAAATATGCCATAAAGATTTTATTTGGATAAATAATTTATTTAATAAATATTTATTGTATAACTCATAAATATTTAAATTTTAAAGATAGAACATCACTAAAAAAATAATTTTTAATGATTATTTATTTTATAGTTGTATAAATTGATAAAAGTATACTAAATTAACAAAATCTATATCTAATTCAAACAGTTATATTATCTTAATCTTATTTATAAAATTGTTTAAAAATTAAAATTAAAAATTTTTGCATAAACTTCTTTCAATAATTTATACAAATATAAATCAATTTTTTAAAAAAATTATAAATATTTGTTAAAAAATTATTTAAATATTTATGTTATAAAATAGATTTAAATAAATTAAAAAATAAATATTACTAAAAAGTTCCAAAGAGCCAATTTAAAACATTCATGAGATGGGGATATGTTTGGCTTGAGTAGGCTTCAATGACTATACAAGAGAAAATTATTGATAGCATATGAATTTTATCTTGGAAATCAAGGGCGTAGGATTCTTGGTTCCACATTTTAGTTAGAATCTCTACTTTTCCCCAAAAAATGTGTGCAATGAACCTTATTTCAGGAGAGACAATTTTGGCTCATTCTCAGTTCTGATACTGCCAAACACTGGTAGCCTATATTAATTAATGAGAGTGTTAGTTAGAAAGTTATATAGTGTAGGAGTCAGAAATAAATAAATAAACAGAAATAAAAAAAACAACTAATTAATAAGAGGGATAATACATTGACATACGTCACATATATATATATATATATAATAAAATAAAAAATGTCACGCATAGGACTTGTTAAAATTGAATTAAAGATAATTTTGTGTTAGCCGTTTAGATTTAGGTGAAATGATAAATTAAAGAGCCAAATGTATGAACAAATTAATATTTATAATTTATAATTTTGATTATTATATATTTTAATATTTTTTATTTTTCCTTTTTATTATATTATATATTATATATTTTTATCTTATTATATATATATTTTTTAATATCTAACATCATTTTTCATTTAATTTTCATTATTCATTGATGTAAAACGGGGTAACCAATACACTGCATCAACCTAAGGCGTGCTGAGAACCAATTTTGTTTTTTTGGGAATGAATGTCTTGTCGTTTAACAATTGGAATGTGACTGGGTCGGTTGCCATGATTAATCTATAGCAATGTAGTTGAATATAAGACATGCAAAATCTTAGTTTGATTATATTTTATTTATGTATAGTATTTTTAATTATATCATATATTATATTTATTTATTTTTATATATTTTTTATCTCTCTAATTTTTATTATTTTATATATTCTAAAATAGAATATAATAGGATCAAAACTGTTCAACCTTCTCTTACTGTTTTCAAATATATTTGTAGTTGAGATATTTTATATTAATTTTAATTTTTCTTTCTATATTTTAAATTTTTAAATTTCATTTAAAGTAGTTGAAAGTTTTTAATTTTTTAAAAATAATTTTTTATTAAAATAGAGTTAAAATATTTTTAATTTAATCTTAGAATAATTTTATTTTAAATTTTTAAAATTATAAAAATTATAATTATAGCTTTTAATTTTAAAATATTATACACTTTTTATCCTTCTATCATCACTATTTATCCAACATCCCTCTATTATTGTTAATCAACATCATCTGTTGTCACACTTTGATATCCTTTATCATCTCTTCATAATTATTATCTCTTGACATCTTCTATTATTGTTACTCTTACCATTCACCATTAGTTGAAAACCTTATCCATTATTACCACTTAACAATTTCATCAATACAACTAGTTACTATTGTTATCGACTTACATTTCCACCATTTTACTTAATGTTTGTTTCCATCGTCATTGTCAATATTTACCATCATTATCATTATTTGATATTTTTTGTCACCATAATCATTTGATGTCCTTAATCATAATCATTATTGTTTAATACCTTTTAGTATTACCATTGCTAGTGATACTTTCCATCATCATCATCATCAATGGAAAACCTTCACCACTATTACTACTTAACAACTCCATCAATGCACCATCCAATTGCTATTACTATTGCTGTTGGTCTCCATTGTCATCACTTGACTAGACATTTTTTATGTTGTCACTATCACCGTTCATCACCGTTACCATTACTTAATATTTTTCACCTCTACAATCACCACATGCCCTTGACCATAATTACTATTGTCTAACACTCTTCACTATTACTATTGTTGCCGACACTCTCTATTGTTGTTGATGAGGATGGTGAAAAATCTTGTTCTTTGTCACTTAACAACTCCATCAACATAACTTACCTATTCCTTTCATGATTATCATCACTTGACACTCTTTATCATTGTTGAAGACTCTTTTATTACTACCATTATTAGTTTTTGATATCATCTATAGTTTTCACTAAGTGACATATTTTATTGTCAACATCATCACCTAATATCCTCCACAACACTCTCTATCATTATCATTACTCTTGTCATTGTCTAACATCCTTTACTACTTGATCCAACATTTTTCATTTTTATCAATATAATAAAAATTATTTATTTTGTGATTTATTTCTTAATTTGACTATAAAAAAATTACTATATAAAATTAAAATTAAAATATCTTAAATGAAGCCTTAAATTTTTATTTTAAAAATTTTAAATTAAATTTCACTCTATTAAAATATGCTAAATACATGTTACTCAAAATATAATCAGTTGGATCAATATGATGTTCAATTTATTTGAGAATCAAAATTTAATTAAATATAAAATTATAAGAAGCAAAACTAAAACAAAATAAAACTAGAAGAACAACAACTTAAATTTGTAAAATTATAAGGAGTAAAAACTAAAATTTTTAAGTATAATCAAAGTAAATTATAGAAAAAATATATTTTTTTTCATAAAAAACTTTGATCCCTAAAACATCACTCAGCTTGATTCTTGAAAAACAAACTTTTAAATTAATCCCTCAAAATTACAAATATGGGACATTTAATCCTTTATTTAATTTAGTTAATATTTTCTAGGATCAATTTGGATCATTAATGGTTTTTTCAAAGATTAAATTGGTAATTCATTTTTTAGAGATTAAATATATACTTAAAAATAGTTGAAAAAAAAATAAAAAGATTAAAATGTTTTAAAGTTTTGAGAAACTATTTAACGATTTCTTTAAAGATAAAATTGGATCAAATAATTGTTTTTAGAAATTTTATTATACATTTATTTATTTTATTACAATACCTTTTATATGGTGTGTATAAAAATACTATTTCTTTTTTATGTAACAATATATAAATTCATTTATTTAACTCATAAATTAATAACTAATCACAATTGTGCAAGTATCTATATTTATACATTAAATTAGATTTTATTTTTCAGTGAGAGAATTTTTAGGAATTATTCTTATTTTTATTAAATTACTTGATAATTTCTTTAGTAAATAATCAATTTTATTTATTATTTATAATTTTTAATCCTATTAAATATTTTTTAAAATTTTAAATATTGATAATGTTGTAAAAAATTTGAAAATATTTTTCTATTTTACATAAAATAAATCTTAAGCTTATTATAATATTAATAAATTTAAATTTAAATCTTTTAAAATTTAAAATTTAAAATTTTAATTTTAATATATTATGTCATTAAAAATTATATATTTTAAATTTTTTTCATTTTTAAAATTTTTACACATTTAATTTTTACTTGTATATAATATAATATAATATTTACTATAAATAACATAAAAAATTGTTTAGGTATGATAATAAAATCTGAAACTGTGGATACTTACTTGACTCCATCCCAATTTTTACAGAAAAATCCATTTTAATCGAATTTAAAAAGAACTCATATTTGAACCCATACCAAATTTGTAAAAATAATGTTGAATTTAGGGAGATAGATATCTGTTTGGCTCTCATCTCAAATCTAGCACAATAACTGTAATATCACTTTATAAGATGATTGAATTTTCATAGTTATTATAAATATAATTTTATTATTAAACTTTTCCATTTATTTAAATTTTTAATGCTTCTTTTATATATTGTTTAAATTAAAATATATTTAATATATTTGTATATATATAGAAATAAATAAAATTAAAATAGGATATTGGTTTCTTACATATTTACTGGGTTGAAAGTAAGTTATTATAATTTTTCATTCCCCTCTTTTAATCATGCACTCCAACCTATCCTGATATTTTTTTAAATGGGAAGAGGAAGAGTAAAATCAAGCTTGACCCAACCGGATACCATGTCTATAAATATTATTCTCTTTAATATATTTATCTATAAATATTATTTAAATTTATAAATACACATAATTTACCGACAGTACACTAATTAGATATAAACTTGACAAGGGAGATTAAGTAAGATCGGTTCCACTTAGATATAAAACAACGCAATTAAATATTTTTGAGTCTAAATATTTTACATGTAGTAGAAGGTGGGCACCCAAAAGAAACAAAATTTTATGGTCACTCCTGTGTTTAACCACAATTAGTTTGCATTATTTTAAATTAGAAAGTACAAAATTCTTTATATAATAAATGAGTATCTATTAAGAAAAAAAAAACGAAATAAAGACACGAGACATGATTGTGTAAGAAGCCAGAGATTCAATTTTATGGTCCACTGTGACCTGAAGATCCTTTGGATATTCTTCAACAAATTACAATATTAATTAATTATTATGATTATACCTAAATTTGACTTAATCTTAAAAATTAATTTATGGTTGATCTTATTTTTAAATAATATAGAACTTTTAATAACCTTACATCATACATAATAGAATTGACCATTTAGAATATAAAATAATTTATTAACAGATTTAGATAGAATCTAATATCATATTAAAAATTAGATTTAAATGTAACTCAATTTAAAAAATTTATAAAATAAAATTTTCCTTTACTTAATATGCTTATGATTAACCTTATCTTAGGTAAGATTTCTAATATATAAATTTAAATTCATCAAGCATCTTCTTGAAATTCTGATTAGATAATATATAGGTCATGGAAATCAACTCTCGTTTAGCATAGGAGACAACAATCTGATTAAATACATGATTTTATTAAGATTGCAGATAAAAAAATCCATTATAAAAATAAATTCTCATATCTCCTTTATTATCCCATAATTTTCTCTCACACCAACAATCCAATTTACTAACTTAAATATCAAAGTTTTTTTTCACAACCTTCTCGCAATGGTCAAAGTGTAATGACCAATTTAGAGACATATATTATTGAAGCTAAACTTAAATATTCTATTCTCTTTCTTAATTATAAGCCAAACTTATGAATAGTTGTATAAGAAATACAAGAATATATAAACTTTTATTAAAAAGAAAAGCTAGTATTAGTAATAGACGTATTACTCCTTTGAAAGATATTTATGGTTTTGATAAACATGAGAAAGAGACAATATCTTAATGCCTAAGCTATGCAAATGGTGCTGCCACAAATGGTCATAGCTGTAATTTCAATATTTCCAAGTAGGTAAATGTAGCACACCCTTTTATTTTCTCATATTTGTCTGTTGCCAGCTTCTTCTCAAAAGTTTCTATAGCTTTGTTTGCAGAGATATTATTCCAAATTAACGCCTCTTTTCTTTTGTTTTTGGTTTCACGTAAGTTATGCACTTTTGAGTGGATCACATTTTTCGGATAAGATGGAGTTAGTCATATATATTACTCAACGTTTATTCTTATTTTTTTCTTCACAAAAAAAATATGTGCTTTTCGGATTAATATCAATATTTTACAATTAAGTTTAATTAGAAAGCGTAAATTGGGATGGAATAGCCCTCTTTTATTTCGGCTTAGTAAGCCAAAGAATTTTGTTTAGGTAAGAGGTGCCTTCTATAAAAGGTAATTCTATTTTAATCAAATAAAATTGTTATGAGTGATATTTTTTAAAATATAAAGAATTTTCATCTTTATAACATAAAATCATCTAATTTTAGTGTAAATTAATCATTGTGACCTAAACAACCTTACCGATTGTTAAAGCATTATTATTATTATTATTATTATTATTATTATTATTATTATTATTATTATTATTATTATTATTATTATTATTATTATTATTATTATTATTTATTGAATAAGTGTTTATAGTGACAGTTTGTATCTTATATGATTTTTTGGAGAAATAATATCAACTAAATTTGACATATCTAATTGACAAATAATTAAATTCCTTAATTATGCTAAACAAAATTTGACTGTTGGTCATGTGTATGAAAAATGGTTAATTTATCAAGAAAGACAAAACCTTGAAAGGGGTTAATTTTTTCTTGGTGAAATAAAACATCTTAAACCAAATTCAAAGTAGCTAATCTTTAATTAAAAAGTAAAATAATGAGTAACATGGAACAGTTTTTAAGGACATAAGGATTGAACTGTAAGAAAATTTAAATTAAGAATCGAAAATTCTTGTTAGGACAACGAATTTAAGGAAGCTTTGAATGTTTTTGATTCAAATGGAATAATTTATGTGAAGGATAGTTGTGGCTTAAATGAAAAGAATTAAAAGTGAGGTAGATTTAATGAAACTATGTTTGAGGGTGATTTGGCAGTTACCACAAGTATGGTATAATTTGTGAGCACGGTGACATAAAAAACAGTTACGTGCAAGGTTACTTGGTGAGGTGTTTCTGGTCAAATTGAAGAGAAAAAATAACCTCAAAAAAGTGAAAAACGACACTGCTAAAAGCACGAAACCACCTCACAAGTTGTTGTGCAAGCCACGGTTCTATGAATCCAAAAAAGAAACCAGTATTTAAGGAGTTATGTTTCTCAAAACACAGTCTTTTCTAAACACCATCTTCATATTTCTCACAACCTTTCTCTCTTCACTTCATTTTCATTCCCTCTCTCATCCCCTTATCTTCTCTTCCGTTACACACATTCTCAGTAAAACTTTGTGATTGTAACTCAAAACCTTTGTTTTCTTCCTCTGCCACATCTTTATCCAATCTTTTGACAGGTTGGCTACTTTGTTTTTATACACTTGAATTATATATATATATATATATATATATATATATATATATATATAAAAAATATCTAATTTTTCATGTGTGTCTAAGATCCTGAGTATGTTGATTGATTCCCATGTCAAACGTTTTGAAAAGTGATTGTCTTGTTGTCAGAATCACAAAGGGTGTTTAATTTTAATTCTCTTGTGTTAACTTGTTTTGTTTGATGATAACACAGGACTTGTAATAGTGTGTGATGATGGAAGCAATGGAGAGCAATTATAGAGATATAATGGAAGACCAAAACTCTGAGTTGCCACCAGGATTCAGGTTTCATCCAACAGATGAAGAGCTCATAACTTATTATCTCTCACAGAAGGTTCTAGACAATTGCTTTTGTGCTAGAGCCATTGGAGAGGCTGATTTGAATAAGTGTGAACCATGGGATTTGCCTTGTGAGTCTCTTTTTTTATTTTCATGATTCTGTTTTGTTATTGGGCATTCTTATTTGTGGTACTTTAAGTTGAAATTATGCTTTTGTAATTTTTTTTATGGTTTTTTTCAGTGATTCTGTTTTGTAATTCAGCATTCTTGTTTCCAAGTTATGGTTTTGTAATATTTTTAATGCTTTTTTTTTTTAATAAAGGGATTGGAAAAAAGGGTGAAAAGGAGTGGTATTTTTTCTGTGTGAGGGACAGAAAATACCCAACTGGTCTAAGGACAAATAGGGCCACTGGTGCTGGCTATTGGAAGGCCACAGGGAAAGACAAAGAGATATACAAGGCAAAGGCACTGATTGGAATGAAGAAAACTCTGGTTTTCTACAAAGGAAGAGCTCCAAATGGTGAAAAAACCAACTGGGTCATGCATGAATACAGATTGGAAGATAATAAGCATTCTATGCATAATCTACTCAAAAAGGCCATGGTAATGTTTGTTTTCTGTTTTCTGTTTAATTTCTATTATCTTAACATTGTATTTGATACTCTAACCGTTTAAGGAAAATGTGAACCTCAATGCTTAGTATCATTTTTTGCACCTGAAATATAAAAGTGTAATAAATGTTTTGTTTTCAATAAAATCTTTTTTTTATGCTTAAAATTAGTTCAATCTTAACAAAATGGTATATTTATTTCTATCTCTAACTTTTTCTTGTGTGTATACACCCATCTCAAAAATACTTCACAAAAATCAAAGGGATGTTGCCCCAAGATTGTTGTGAATTTTTTATTTTTTTTACTTTTTCTGCCTTTTTTTATGTTTTCTACTATTTCATTGAGTTTGAATGTTTGTTATAACATGGCTGTTTTGTCTTGGATTCCTTTCAGAATGAATGGGCTATATGCAGGGTTTTCCAGAAGAGTAACAATGGGAAGAAAATGCATATTTCTGGATTGGTGAGGTTCAGTTCCTTTGGAAAGGACATGCCTTCATTAATGGATTCTTCTCCATACAACAGTGAAACAAAAGCACACGTGACCTGCTTCTCTGACCCAAATCAAAGTGAGGACCAAAGGACACATAATGACATTGTTGATAGCATTGAAACTCCTCCTAATATAGCAGCATCTTCATATTCTTCAAACCCCTCTCATATTTCCCCTGCATCTTGGACTTGTACCAAAGCTACCCCTACTGTGCCCCACCAATCCTCACAAATTGCACACCAAATTGGTAATTCACACTTCCAACATTATTCTGTGGCTCAAGAACAGTCCATGTTGAGGATGTTGATTGAAAACCATGGATCAAGTACAGGCCAAACTACTCAGAAAGCTCAAGATAAAGACTTTGATGCTGACATGTCCTCTATGATGTACAACTATGAAATGCTTCAAAGATTGTTTGAGAATCAGGGAGATTCATCATCAGCTTCTGTGGGATATGTGGACACTGATGGCCTATGGAATTTTAAAGAAGGTTGAAGGATATTATGCAGTTTAAAATAAAATTAAAAAAATATTAGTGATTAATACTATTATACATGTAAATAAGTTGCATTGAAGTTAATGTTATCCTATAAAGTACATGAAATGGATGTATTAGAAGAAATTAAATTGTCCTTTCTTTTTGGTATTGTTCTCCAAAACTTGTATGGCTTGGCAATTTAATAAACTTGGTACTCTTAGAGTGGTAATTTTTTTATGTTCTCTCAACCTCCAATTTTTTTAAGGATAATTATTCTCTTTGAGGTTAGTAGTTTCCCCTAATAAATTGGAATATTAACTTATTTGGATGATTAGTAAGTGATGATTTGCAAACGTATACATATAAAGCCCCCAATTGGTAGTTGCATAGATGGTTAAAGAAAAAACCAATGAAAGCCACAGGCAGAAGCAAAACCCCAAAGTCATAGTCACCAAATTAGCAGATAAAAGCCAATTATTGAGACATAGAGAAATATGTTGAGATAAATTTTTCTTTTTTATCTCTACATGTTCTGTATATTGAATCGAGGACCTTATATATATAACAGGCTTAAACTTTTATATATATATATATATATATATATATATATATATATATATATATATATATATATATATATATATTATGATTTTAAATATAAATATCGTTTAAGTTTTGCATTAAAAAAAATATAATCAATAAAATATATATAAAATATGAATAATTCTCATCCTGTGGACTAATCTAAAATTAAGTTAGACATAAATTTAATTTTTAAAATAATATCAAAGCTTATTCTAAATTATTTATTATTAGATTATCCGCAAATGTCTAACTTTGAACAAGAGAATGTTATAATCTCACAGGATAATAAGGACAATCCACATGGTTGATAGAGTGAGGGCAATCCCATGGTTTGATTAGGACTCAATCGAGTAGTGTTTTCGTTTATCATCAAGATCAAATTCTAATAAAATCCGTTAATTTATATTATTAAAAAATTATGATCAAAATTTTAAAAATTTAAAAAAAAAATTAATTAAAATATTTACTTAAAATCAATACAAATATTAATAAAATGAATGTCAAATCTTGTTAAAACTTGTGTTGTTATGGTGGACTACACTTTTCTATCACAAGTAAAATTATAATATTATAGTCTATTTATTCTAAAACAATCACATTACCCTTAAATGTCTCTTATACCTTTTTGAGCTTTCCTCCGATTAATAAATCTTCCCTTAAGTTAAAATTTTTCTTTGCTTGTATTATATCAATTTTAAATATTTACATTTTATGTTTTAAATATTTTCTTTTACTAAAAAGCCATTAAAATTTTTAAAATTATCCGATCAATATAGTGTTTTAAAATTTATAATAGTCTTTTAGAAAAATAAATTTTAAATATTTATATTTATGTTTTAAGTATTTTTATATAATAATTTTTATTTTTTTCACTAAAAAATAAGCAAAATTTTAAATGATAAAAAATTTAAAAATTTAATATTTTTATAGTAAAAAATTTAAGTAATTATATTTTTATATTTTGAAATTTTCTATTAATGATTTTTATATTTTTTTCCTGAAAGTTCATTTAAAATTTTTAAATTATCCTTTGAGATATCTTAGTATTTAAAAGTTTAGAATGGTTTTCTAGCAAAAGGAAATTTTACAAACTTATATTTTTATGTTTAAATATTTTCATTAATAATTTTCAAATTTTATTAACTAAAATTTATTCAAAATTTAAAATTATCCTTTAAGATCAATTTAATATTTTAAAATTTGAAATAGTTTTATAGTAAAAAAATTTTAAATACTTATATTTTTATGATCTAAATGTTTTTTATTAATAATTTTTATGCTTTCCTTTCACTATAAAAATTTAAAATTGATTTCAAAGGATAATTTTATAAACATGACTTGTCAGTATTATCATCTTAAAATATAATAATGATGATATATGTGTTGCAAAATTAATAAGGGAACATCAATGCTCTCTCAAACTCACACGGTATCAGAAAAATCATCTAGTAAAAATAATATAAAAATTAATTTAATTTTATACATTTTGTTAATAAAATAAAAATTTACAAATAGTATATATATATATATATATATATATGAGTTGAAAAATATTAGATATTTTAATTTTATTATAAATAATATTTTTTGTATGTTAAATTTTTTTATTTTAATTAGTAATTAGTGAATATATAAAACAAATATAAATAAATATTTTTTAATTTAAATTTATGAATATAAAAAATAAAATAAAAGGTACTTACTTTCATTTTTAATTTTCTTTATATAAGACTGAAATTATAAAAAATTATTAGAATTTATACTTTTAATTTGAATATTGGTATAAACTTAAAGTAGATATTATGAATTAATCATTTTTGTGCAGATAGATAAATATAAATTATTTTATTATTATTTTATATATATATATATATATATATTTAGTGATTAGTGTAATATAAAAGAAAACTTTATAAATTAGATTTTAAATATTATTTTTATCTTTTACAATACATTAATTAATTTAATTATGAAAGTTTTGAATTCAAACCTTATATTTTTTATATTATATTAAAAAATAATCTTCTAACTGTTTTTTATATTAAATTTTTCCACTGTTGAATGACATAAAAGATAATTCTTATTTTGATTTATAATTTAATAAAAAATATTTTAATATTATTTAAAAAATTTATTTATTGAAATGATTTTTTATATTAAACAAATTTTCAATAATAAATAAATTTTTTTAATTTTTTAATATTTTTAAAACAATTTATTAATTAAAAAATAGCATAATATAAATAATATTATTATTATTAATTTATTTTAAACAATTGATAATAAAAAATTAAAATATTATAATTGTATAAATTTGTATATCTGGCCAATACAAAATCTACTAATTATTAAATAATCTGATCACTGTAAAGAGATTAGAGCACACTCTCGCTATTCTACGATCCATTCTTTTTGAAGAAATT
This sequence comes from Canavalia ensiformis, assembly GCA_026541065.1. Lineage (NCBI taxonomy): Eukaryota > Viridiplantae > Streptophyta > Magnoliopsida > Fabales > Fabaceae > Canavalia > Canavalia ensiformis. The sequence continues at coordinate 194,133 of JAMKYM010000863.1, read as the reverse complement.
TCGCTATTCTACGATCCATTCTTTTTGAAGAAATTTGTGTAGATGTTAAAAGAGTGGATGAAAGTGATGAATAAAGATAGAGAAGATAATTATTTGATTTATATAAAGACTCCGAATATCTTTGTTCCAATGTTGTTAAAATTGGACAAGTTAATGAATCACCTAGGATTTCAAAATATTGTAATTGGTGAGTGTTGCGTATTTTGCATAAGTGTAAACATAAGTTACAATCTACAAATAGATAAAATAAAATTTATATGTTTGAAACTTGAAAAGGAGGATTCGGATAATAATATTAAGAATTTAATTAAAATATATTGATAATATAAAAAAATTATTTTTTATTTAATTATAAATTGTTATATAATTAATAAAATTTTAATTGATTGATAATATAAAAAAATATACTGATAATATATAAAAATCAAACTCTTAAATTAAAAGAATTTGAAATTTATTAAAAAAAGAGTTCTTGAAAAATTCAGCATCAGACATATTGGTTCTTAATAATACTAAAAACCCACATCAGTTCTTAAAAACTACAAATTGATTGTATTACTTCTTAAAGAGATTAATATGGCTAATATTAATAATGTTTAGTGATTAAAGTAGAATTTTTATATTCTTAAATGATTGAGGCATCTGACACTAAATTTTTTAAGGATGAGAATGGTGAGATAAATGAAGGCCACATCTTATTATGAAGAATATATCTTATTATTATGAGAATAGAAAAAGATATTAAATCGTTTTCAAATAAAATGATTTAAATTTAATAGATAAGGTGGATCCATTTAATATTTATTTTTAGAAATAAGGTATAATATTTTAGCTTACGGAGCAATTATGGCGTGCATGTTACGTTCAACTGGGATTTTGGTTAGAATACAGAACTAAGCTAGAAATGAAGTAAAATCTAGTTAGAGAAAATGAAACGGATCAGTCTGATACGAAGCTTAATAAAATATGGAGTTTAACTTTTAAATTTTAGACATGACATTAATTTAAAACTTTACTTATCCAGATATTTTTATTGGGTTTGTCTTATATTCATCTATTCAAATGTAAAATGTGAGTTCATGCAAGATTAAAGTCTCTATTTTATAATCCAAATAAAAAGACAAATTTATTTGACTTAACAAATCTCAAAACCCGAATTGGACTAATAGATGTAGTCCATCTTAAATGCCACATAGTATAAGCATATATATCCTTCTTCTAAGGTCTATCTTATGTTTGCATTTTAACCTTCTCATTTTTTTATTTTTTTTTAAATATACTTTTACTCCTTTTTAAATTTTTAAATTTTAATTTTAATTTCTCTTTTTTAAAATAATTAATTTCATTCTTTATTTTTAAAAAATAAACTATTATTAATATTATATATATATATAATATGTGTCAAATATTAATTATATTAAATATTAAAAATATTTTATTTTAAAAATTAAAAATATATTTATTTATTTTTTTCAAGCCCAATGTCATTTCTGAATTGAGTTGCAGATACATGAATATGCACTAACTGGGGACAATTATTGGTAAGGTTAAAGTGGGTTGAAGCTTATCTTTCTTTATTCCCATGCCACTTCTTAGGAAGAAAAGAAACAAGTTTCCTTATATAGTATATATGAAATTGGCCTTATTTTCCTTTTATTTCTTGTGCCTTTGTAGATACACCCAATTGGACTGTGTTATTTCTCTTCACTGTCTTGAATCAATGTGTCACATTTTTGTTATTTTTCCTATATTAGCAATGCTCTTAATTTATTTCTTCTTATCCACACATTACGAGCTGGTAGCTACATTTTGTTTTGTTTCGGACTATAGGAGCAAGTCCTTCAAATTGAATTGAGATGACCTATAACCATGCATGGTGACATGGATCTGCATCATTCATCTTATAACAAACTGAATATATAAATATAATATAATGGAACCGAGAAAGGAAAAATAAAAATAAAAATGGCATTCTACATATGCTAGCTATCTCACATGAACCACATGCTCAAGTGATATTCTTCATTTTTGTTGTGAGTTCAAAATACTGAGGTAACATTCTTTCACTTTATTTTTGAATGGAAAATTTTAAAATTTTAAAGATTGATAAATTAAAGATAAATAATGATTAAAAAATAAAATCTAAAAATACTTAGCATGATAAAAAGTTTTTAAAATCTTTTTTTCATAAGTGTTATCTGAAATTTCTTTTTATTTTATATAAAAATTATTTAAATAAAAGTTTATGATTTTTTAAAAAATTATTATCATCCAAATATATATTATTTAATAATTTAGAATTACTCTATTTAAACAAAAAATTAAAAAAAATCAATCAAACATTAATTAAGAAATTAAAATAATTTTTTATTAAAAATATTATTAACATATTTTTTCTGTTTATTAACATGACACTTTTTTTTTAAGAAAAACGTTATTCAGAATTGCAGCAAAAAAATCAGAAATGAAATATTTTTCAATAAAGACATCCGGGTAATATGATCCTTCTTTTAAAATTATCTTATTGTTTAATATATAAATTTATTTATTTATATTTTAAAATTTATTTTGATAGTCGACTTATAAAAAAATCATGGTTAATTATATAAAAAATTATATTTAAATCAATTATATGATTATTAAAAATAAATTTGATAATTAATTATTAATATATAATAACCAATTATAAAATTGTGGTAATTGATTATATGAAAATGATAATTAATTAATAATCATATAAATAATTGAGTTAATCATAATTTTTTATATTATTAATTACAATATTTTTTAAATAATTATCAAATTTTAATAATTAATTACCAGATAAAAATAAGAATGTAAATTAATGATATTCCTATAATTATATTTAAGAATATTTTTTATTTTTAAAATGCCAGTTCCCCAAGCTTAAAATGCACTCAATGAAAATTTTCAAAATCATGACACATTAATATCTTCGGATACATATTAAAAAACAATTTATTAAATAATGATTTTAAAAATAAATAATGATAATTTTAATTTTTATCAAAAAATTTTAATAAATCTATATTCGTTAGAAATTATCTATAGGAAAATATTTTAATAATAGTTTAAACAGTATAATTATAAGAATTTATTATATTTTGTATAATTTATACAATTATTAAAAAATATTCATAATATATATATATATATATATATATATATATTTTGTAGTCACATTTTAATTTGTTTTGTCCCTTTTCTTTGTTGAAAATTGCAAAACACATTGCTTGCAAAATATTTAGCTTTAATTTGGTCATTGAGGGAGTGTTCAATTGATCCTCTTCTTTAACGTTTTCCATGATAATCATTGAAAAACAAATTCAAAGAGGGTGAATGTGTGTAAGCTACAGAGAATTTGCATTAATGGGATGTATGAAAGGATAGCATGGTTTGTCTTCTATTTGAAAGGGGAGAAATTTCGTGTATGGTATGGTATATATAGTTGAACTGTTTATATTTTATTATAATAAATCATTAAATAAATCTGACATCAAACATAAAAAAAAATTCATAAATTACACTCTATTGTCTTAAAAAATGTTTATAATATACTTATTTATCCTCTTAAAATTAACTTATAAATTTATTTTATTTTTTATGAAATAAAAATATTTATTATTAACAATTAAAAGATATTATTTAATTTAATTTTTTTTATATTTTACTTAAATTTATAAATACTCATGCAATACACAAAAATTTGGTAATTCTTTTTAATATAAATAAACTTATTAATAATAATTAATAATTATAAAAATATTTTTCACTGATATTTTGTATTTTTCTATAACTTTCAGCCTCAAGAGCAAATGTTTTATTATTGATTTAAAAAGAAGGAAAAAAATTGAGTATTTTTTATTATTTATTTTAAAATTTCATCTAAAATCACTATTTTATCTCATAAATTTATAGAATTGATATTCAATGTTTAAAGCTAGTTATTAACCATGTTAAAAATCACCGGAAAAGAATAAAAAAAACTCTAAAATTCTCACTTCCATTAAATTGGAATGTAACATTTTATCAATTTTTTAAGAAAAAATATTATAAAACTAAAAAATAAAAAAGGTTTAATTGAAATATATCTTAGAAGAGGGAAATGCAATTCATTAAAAAAAACGTAAATATTTAAATTTCTTTGATTATATTGACAATGAATAAATTTAGGTTGGGATGTTGTATTTATAATAATATTTTATAAAAATGTTCGTAGTTAGACTTATATATGGATAATAATTTTTATATTGGAAAATAATATTTATATATGTATATTTATATGTTAGGCATTTATATGCTTATTTTTGGATTAATTATCTGCATTTTTATAACTTGTTAATGTTCTCTCATAACGCATTTATCTGATAAACTAACAAAATATAAATATTATTATAATAGGTATAAAAATGAAAAATTAATAAGAAAGAGTATTACTTAAACATAGCATATATATATATTAATTGAAAGAACTCAAAGATGATCCATATTTTAATTATAAAATATTACAAATAATTTTTTAAGTAATACTATTTAGTTTTTTCAAATTCTAATTATAAAATGTAATAATATATTATACAAACATGATAGAAATAACTATTATATCATACTTGTGTCTATATACTTACAAAAGGTCTTGAATAATTACAATAGATTTGAACATAAACCTTTGAGGGCTAACAATTCTATCCATTGGAGGCAATTTTTTTGGAACTTATTGAGTGAGTCCAATAATTATCATCCCTAAATTTTGTTATGTGTGTTATAATTTAATTATAAGACAAAACTAGTGAGTGTTAAAACTTAAAGGTAAAATAAGTTAATATTGATTATATAATTATATACAAAGGATTGAGATTATGTTATTTAAATATAATATCAACCATCCATTTTTATTGTGTTTAAAATAAGCTTTTTTATGATCTAAAAATATAAGTGGTATTGTAAATAGATTGAGCAAAGAAAACACCACTTAACTTGTAAGATCCACCAAACATAATGACAAAGTTAGCAATATAATTTCTCTCAAATTAAATATTATTTTCAATTTTATAGAAATTTATAGAGTTTCTTATATAATTTCAACATTTATAAATAACAAACACTTGCCAAAATGTTTATATCACCAGCCAGAATCCAAATGACATAACAATAAATCTCGCAATATCCACAAGACATAATATGTATATAGTGTTCCAATATCAAATATTCAATACAACAAAAAAAATATATATATATTTAATACTTTCCCTACACCTGGGCAGAATGTATAAAGATCCAAAACAAACAAAAAGCAATTACCTATCGAAGAAATGACTTATTAGGAAGGGCCACAATTTTCAATAATCTGAAGAAAAAGAAAGGGAAGGAATAAGACATACAAACTCAATAGAAGTATAAAAAGCATTATGAACTAAAAGGAAAAACATAATAATGCATGAACTTTTATTTTAGAAATTTCAGTAACAAACTTACTCGAATACCACTCATCCAAGTATTCTTAATAAATTATGTGCATTAAAAACAACAAATTTTCTAGCCAACATTTTAAAAGAAAACACTTCTACACTTTATGCTGTAAAAAAGTAGAAATAAAATATATTAAATAAAAAATGTAGAAAATATGAAATTTACATGTAATTGGAATTTGCATAAAAAAATAAAAAATTTGAGATAATTCTATCTTGTTAATAGCTTTCTCCTCTTAAAGATAGATCTTTTCCATCTAATAGATAACTATTTTATTTTTTATATTATGATAATCATTTGGTATCATTTTATTTAGGCAATTATTTTTAATAATTTTCTCCATATATTAGTAAGTCTATGTAATGGATAGTTTTCTTTATTCAAAATAAATAATTAAATACACCTACAAAAGGATTAAAATTATATGGCATGTTTTAATTTATGTATTAACACATTTTAAATGTATGTTTGATAAATTTATTTTAAAATATTTCTTATCATGAAGTGTTTTATACGTTATGAAAATCTAAAATGAAACGTCTTATTTATAAATGTCTTATAAATCGGAAAGATCTAGAGAAAAAACATCTATCCCAAAAGTGTTCTATTACAAACAAACAAAAATCAAGCATATTTTTTGTACCTTTTGATAAAGTGATCTAATAATCTAAAAATAGCCTTAAAAATCTTCAATATAAAAGAAATGTATTCCTCTAAAACTTTTATTAAAATAAAAGAGAAAAAAATCTCCTTACAAAATAAATAAAATAGACAATTAATGTAACAAATTAATTAAAACTAATCTAATGTACAAATCAGATGTCAGTGATATCGAGTATTAAATAAAAAAAATTAGATATAACAGTTAAATAATTTTATAAAAATATAAAAATAAAAATTTTAATATATTAACAAAGACACTTACTTAGAAGTAAATATTTATAACTTTTAATTATTTCATTATTATTGTTCTTTCAATGTTCATATTTTTCAACAGCTTAAACTTTAATTAACTTTTTTATACTATTTTCAAATAAATTTATGTAAAATTATATGAAAAACACTTGTATATTATTCTTATTATTAAAAAATTTTATTTTAATAAAAATTAAAAAATAGAGTAATCCTTAGAATTTAAAAATCAACCTTGTATATTTTTAACATTTATCTTTCCTTCCTTAATTTTTTTTCATCTAACAATAAATGACTTTTAAATTTTCTAGGTTGGAATTATATTTTTGATAAATAAATAGTTTAAAAAAAATTTAATAAATATATTCAAACATCAACTCATAAAATAACTCCTTCTTTTCAAAAGATTTTTCAAAAGATTTTTAAAAAAATTTCAAAAAAATCTCAATTCAACTTTTCTTCTTAAATTTTTTATTATCTTCTTTTTCATATGTGCTAACATAAAAATCTCCAAAAGTTTTAATTCTATTCCACCATCGGTCTATGTTAAAATTCTTTCTAAAATAGAATTCTAGATCTCATACTTCTCAGCCAAATACTTTTCAAATATATGTTCATTTTTCAGTTTACAAATATCATCAAACTTAATTAAACACAACTTTAAAATTTTTTTAGAATGATTGAAATTATTTTAAAAGGTATGTTTCTCCAAATTTAGTTAAAAAATTAATATAAAAAGTATAAATATAAATAATTAAAAGCATATCACAACGATTATTATTCACCCACTTATATGAAGAATAAAGTAAGTCGCTTCTAACAATTCTATGAGAAGCACTCATGGTCAGGAGTGGCCTATCTCTAAGAATCCAAATAATAATTCTTGAAAGAATGAGTTGCATGTCTTTTTCTTTAGAGAAACATTTGTAAGACTAAAAAAAATTATCTAAAGGTTACTTAGGTGACGAAGAAAATAAGTAGTACTTATATTTTCTTTTCTAAAAATTTAAAAATTGTTAGGACATAGAAAGAAAAAAAAGTAGAACAAAATGAGAAAATAAGGAAATGAAATAGAGCGTGAGAGAGGAATGAAAATGACAGAGTGGTGAAGAAGAAATGAGAAGCTACTACTCGGAGAAGCTAAAATATTTAGGATTTGAGAAAATTACAAAATTTCCATAGCTATATATATATATATATATATATATATATATATATATATATAAAAGATTACAAAATTTTATAAATAGCAAAGTGAGTGTTTGCTTTAAAGTTTAAAATTGATTTTGATAAAATTAATTTTGAATTATTTAATATGATTCAAATACACATATAAGTTAATTTAAAATATATTTATTAAAATATATAATTTTTATTACAAATTAAATATTTTTTATTATCTTAAAAACAAAAAACATCAAATTATGATTGAACAACAGTGTAAAATTTATAATCTAACATATATAATGATATATTAAAAATATTTCCCTTTGCAAGAAACCAATGATAATCTTCTCTCAAAATTTTCTCAAAATGTAAAAAAGGTTAGGCCATTTGGTTGTACCTAGGATAAGTTAGGATAGAAGTAGACTGAGCTGAATTAAACTTTGAGTGTTTAAGTTTGACTTATTTAAAAATTTTAAGGCTTAAGACTGAGCCTGTTACCTATTAAAAACTCTTCTTTTTCCTATCAAGATCTTAAAACCTGAAAAGCCCTGTAACCCTGTTTAAAAGCCTACATTATAAAAAAAAATCAATAAATAAATTTAAAATTTATATAAATAATTAATTAAAAAAATTTGCAAATTTAAAGCTTATAAGATAAAAGATCATTAAATAAACCTAAAATATATTATGTAAATAAAATATAAAATAAATATTATATAAATATAATATATTAAAATAAATATAACTATATAATATATAAATATAAATAGGCCCTGAATAAGTTAAATAGGCGTTTAAATAAGTCTAGACCAAACTTGTTTATCTAAAAAAACTTTTTAATAAGTCTGAACCTATCTATTTATTAAACGAGTTGAGCTTAACTAAGTTTTAAACGAATAAAACCGTAGCCTCCTGCCGGACGGTTTTGTTCACTTTCATCCCTAGTTGTGCTGATTTCTTTGTTCACTTTCATCCCTAGCTGTGCTGTTTTCAGTTAAAAATATGTATTTTAACTAGATTTTTTTTTTAATAACTATTTGGAAAAGAAATTTAAAAACAGATATATGAACTATGGGCTTTTTGTTTTTTTCTTAATTTGGTGAAGATCAAGTATGGGTTTTTCTTTGGCCCTAAACTATGGGGTATTGTTTTTAGTCATGGTCAAAAACTATGGGCTAAACCATAAACATTTCAATTCAAGTTCTTTCCTGTTATTGGGTTATTTGGGCCCATTCGAAGCTTTGATAAAATGGAGTTGTAAGACTATGGGTGGGCCTCGTATATGTTTCTTGAAGTTTAGAAGAGGGCCTCGTAGGTAGCTTAGTGGTTGAAGCCACAGGGACATAGGTATCAGGTTTGGGCTTCAATCCCTATATCCTGTAAAAACAACCAATTAATCATTTTCAGGACTTTGTTGTGAAAAAAAAAAAGGAGAACCGTTTAATAATATACCATTCCAGAAAAATCTACTAATGAACGAAAACCCATTACACATTTTCCAAAAAGAAAAACATGAAGGGGCCTTTTTACACAAACCCATTTTCTAGAAAATTCAAAATCTGAAAACTATGAGCCCCTTACATTTTTAATTTGTCATTTTTCAGGTGAGGGTAATGTTGAAGATTATTGCTTTATTGGTGAAATTTGGCAAATATAAACCATGTGTGTGACAAGAGTAGTCTTTGGAGTTAAATGTAAGATGAAATTGGATCACACGATTACAAAATATATACAGAGAATGCTGCCTTAAATATTTTATATGGGTAATATAATTACACATTGGAATCAAAATCTTGAGACTCTAATTTTGTTGATTCAACCATAAATGAGTAATCATATGGTGAAAGAGGAACCATGCTTATTCTGATACCTTTCCTTTAGTGGCTTGGTTTTCATTTATAACTTGTGTTGTTGCTGAATGGTCTATATGTTGTTTTGAACCGATATATATATATATACATATATATATATATATATATATATATATATATATATATGATCAAAGAAAACTACCTAATTCACTTTGTTAGTTATCCTTATTTAAGTACTACACGGAGTGGGTGTTACTAGCTAGTCTATTTTGCTATGAATGAAATTGATGTCTATATATCTTGTATTTTTCCAAGATTACTTCCAATACTGGATTTGACCTAAGCAAGGAGCTTCTCCGAGGTACTTGGAAATTTACCTAAACTTTCATGTGCATAGGATCTTGCCTCACTTTGGTAGGGAAACAGATGTTTAATCTAAAAGGTTTTAACTAATGGCTATAAACACCTATTAACATAAAGAATTAACAAAATGGGTTAGTACTCATTTAATTTTCCTATATAAGCTAAAACAATTTAATTAAAGAAAAGTTATGTGGAAATCACACTATCATCAAACACACAATTTTGTAGGTGACAATGGAAAAGTTGCTCCTTCATTAGGATGGACATATTTCAGGGATACCTAGAAGTTTTATAATTGAACCCCTAGTATGCAAAATTTTCAAGAATATGAGATCATTTTCCATATGTTGAGTACATAAGCAATGAGTTGTTCAACGCATGTGTTCTGAATTTAGGAACACAATAAGTAGATAATCATGCTCTTGATTGTGAAATTAGCAACACCCCCAAACCTACTCATGGTTAAGTTTAAAAGCCCTCAAAAGTCGGTGTCACCAGATGATGATTATGACATTGTTGGAAGAAATTTCTCTTATGAAAAAGACCCATTTGCTAATGACGTGGTGCTATGATATGATCACTTATACTTATATATGACCAATGCATACACTAATAAACCTTGCAAAAGAAATAAGAGCAAGCTTATTAACTTTTTTTTATCACTCATTGAATGAATTCATGACCCACCTAAGCTATTTTTTCCTACCTAATTGACCCCTGCTTTGTAATGAAGCTTAATTTTTTCCTTTTGCATTGCCATCATATTCATAAATGATCGAAATTGATAGGTTGTTTTTTCTACGTGGACAATCATGTATACCTTTCGTTCATCACTATACTTTCTTTCCTTATCTATCTTGCTAAGTACCCACTTTAAGATCTTTAAAGATATACTTCCATTTAGGTTTTATACTCATAAAATAGGACCTTCTAGCCCTACGCAAATTTTGGTTGAAACAAAACAAGAAAACAAAAAAAATATATTAAACCTTATAATTTCTGCACCCGCCACAATTTATTAAAGAAATATCCATTTTCTTGTAAATCTTTCCAATTATTTTTAAATATATATTTTTTCATTGATAAAAATTGTTCAATTTTATATGACTATTACGTTGGATTAAAATAGATATTATTTATCTAAATTTTAAATCTAAAATTATTTTAAAAAATAAACTCTTATATGAATTTTCTTACAAAAGTAATCTAGTTCTTAGATGTATTTGAAATTTAAATAATTATATCTTATAAAAGAGTTTATAATTTTATTTATTTAAAATTTGTAAAAATATAAAAACACATTGTTCTGTGACCTGAGGAGATCCGCAATGGAACAGAGCCACTGTTGCTCTACCTCAATTCAATCTCCTGTGAAACACACCAAGACCAATGCCAATGATGGATACAACAACAAATAAATAAATAAATAATAACTATAATTTTTTTATTTTATATTTTCTCTCCATTGACAGCAAGTTTCAGTGTAACAGTAATATTGTTAACATGTGACCTTAAAGTTGGGCCTAAATTTTTGGAATTTATATTTGAAAATATTTATTACATATTTTATTTAGAATCTATTAGGTAATTATAAAAAACACATATAAAAAATAAAAAAAATTAAACATAATATATAATATAATAAAAAAATTATAAAAATATAACTACAGTTGAAATGCATCTATCATTTCTTTTCATATTTTACAAAGTGCAAGACATGGTTAACCGTATAACGGTTCAAATTCGGAAAAAGTATACTTTTTCAACTTTGTAACATTTATTTTGTAAGAAACCGTTGAAGAACAAACATTAAAGATGATCCATGTCTTGTACACTATTTTTTCCCCTTGCAATATATATATGTATTTATTCTCACTCTCTTTATATAAATGATTATAATTAGTCATAATAAAAATCAAAAAATGTAATCCATTATCATATGTTATTTAAATAATCAAAACTAATTTTAATCATCCACATAAAACTAATAAACTTGTGAAGTAAGAATAGAAAAATATGAGTAAAAGTAAGGAAGGTTAGATAGATAGATATATATATATTTGTTGAAGAAATGAAGCATGTGGGAGTAGGATGAAATTGACAAGTGTAATAGTCACACATTAAATAGGTTCATTAAGAGTATGGTGGACCATTAGAATGGTTAGAGCTGGCAAAGAAGAAAGAAAATTAAAGGAGGGTGTCCCCATTGTCCTTGAGTGCAGCCAATATGAGTGTTGGATCCATGAGACTTATGCATCTCACAACACGTACAAGCACACACATTTAAGTTTTCTATTTTAGGCCCTTTTTCTTCACGGGACCCTTCTTTTGTCTTTTCATGCACCAAATCATTCAAGATACCCTTCCCCAACCCTACAGCCCCCACTCTCTTAAATTGCACCACCTCACTTAAATTACCTAAATGCCCTTCTCCCTCTCTTCTTCATGGAAACCGCTATAAAGTGCCAACCTTTTTTGGCAGCTCAAGTTTCCGATCTGAGTAATTTGTGACTTCAACATTTCATACCCACTTAGTTTTAACATGCTCATATGCTTTTTCCCTTATTAGTATGATGCCTAAGTGCTTCATTCAATTTCATGCAAGTTAGCTATGCTCTTAAGATTAAGAGGCATTACAAATCTTATAATAATATATTTTTATAATTTCTTCTACTTATTTAATATAATATATATATATATATATATTAGAAAAAAGTTTTTGTTAGGTACGAAAAATAGTTTACATTCAATACCAAATATAAAGTGTTGGATTTTTATTTTTAAAAAATATCCAATCCATTATTAGATTAGAGAACGTTAATAATATTAATTAAAAATAAAAATTAATGAAAAAATCTAATGTTTTATAATAACAAAGTATTATTAGGATATTTGTTAATAAGGTTTTTAGAATTTTAAAAATATTTACTTTTTTATTTACTACTTTCCTAAAATAGCACTAGGAGGACCAATATGAAAATATTATAGTAAATTAAATTATTAATCTCTTTATTTCAAATTATTTTTTATTTAAGGTGATACATATATCTTAAAAAATATATTAATTGCATCATTTATTATGACAAAATAGTCTATTTTGACAAAAATAACCTTATTCAAAGAGTTAGAATGTATATGTGAATTACCTCCTTCGATTTTTTATAAGAATAAATAATTAAATATTTATAATATTATAAATTTAAATTTTATTTTGAAAATATCTATAATATTAAATATTTAAATTGATACATTAACATAATTCTCACAATTAAACAAGGATATAATTTTTTTAATTATTAATACATTAAAAATAAAACTATATTTCTTATAATTAGAAAAGTATTAGTATTGTTTTTTAATAAAAAAAACTGAAGAGAATAATCTATTTTAGTACGAGATCATAAATAAATTAATTAAATGTTTATAAGTGAGGTACTACTTAATTACAATACTTTAACAAAATATTTAATAATTTTATTTTTAAATGAAAAATATTTTAAACTATTTAAAACTCTCAAAGTAACAAGTAATTTGAAATGGAGTGAGTACTTTTGGCACTTCAAGATAAATGGGACCTTCACATAATTGATCATTATTGGTTAAATTTTATTAAAAATAGTAAAATTATAAGTACGACTCATTTGATAGAAAATGAGACCGATATATATATATATATATATATATATAATTTTTCAATTCTTAAAAAAATTAATCAACAATAAAGAACGTATTCAAAGTTATGTTACATTACTTGGATATTTCTCCCTAGGGTCAATTATAACTCTCCAAAGTAAAAACAAGACTTGTTTTATAAAGTCCTATATATGTATAGGCTTCTATGTGTTCTCATCCTAATGCTAGATCAAATGTTGCTCATTTAATCAAAGATACTTTTAGATTGGGAGTGTCTATATGTACCATTAGATAATGGACATAAATTAATGCAACTACAGAAAAGATTATGAGAGAAGGGTTATGCAGTAACCTTTAAGCAACAATAAGAAGGCTTAGGGTTTCAGTTAGTAGCAACTTTATAGACACAAATCAGAAATGGAAGGGACTAGTCCATGTTCTTTCCATAGGGTTGTAGCCGACCTCAAATGTTTATGTATCTCCATTTTCTCGCAACAATTCTTCATTGCTTTCAAGACTCTGTTCTTCAAGCATCACTTAGGACTGACAACACTATGTTTTACTCAACTTTTTGGTCAAACCTACATAAAAGCACAAAAAAATAAAATTTGAGGTTAAAACTAAGGTACAGGCTACTCAAAACCTTTATTGACTCACAAAAAAGAAAATAAGGAAAGAGAAATACTAAAATTTCAAAAAAAAAAAACCTGAAAATTAACTTTTTTTTTATCATTTTTTTCTTCAACTAAATAAAAGAAAGCATATCATTGTTTATATTTTTTTCACTCTATTTTCTTCTTCTCAACCAAACTAATTAGAAGTGAATAGACTCAACTCGTAAGGTAATTTTCATTCCGTGCGTTAATTTAATAAGCAACGCTTAAAAGTTAATTAAAACTTTTAGTTTATTTATTGCATAAATCAAATTTCAAATTTTATATGTTCACTTATTTAATAAATCATAAGTTAACATGATATTTATACACACTATATATACGTATAGTTTTTTTTTAAAAAAAATATTAACATTATATACAGAATGCTTTAAATTAGCTATCTCTTTATGAAAAAGTAACTATATTAAAGACAAGTTAAGTGAATTTTAATGCACTACTAAAAATTATCTATTTACGTGAATCTTACTTCATTATTAGAAAAGCAACTATTATCAATTGCCAAACCAATATGACAATGGTTAAAATTTGTTAGTGATTCGACATTATCAATTAATTATTGCAGATCAATGTGAAAATGGTTGAAATTTGACACTAATATGAGATTATTAATAAATGGTTGAATAGGAATGTTCTTAATTTGATTTGAATCAATGTTTAATTAAAAATACATTACAATTTGGTTTAGATTGATTTAATATTTTTTTAAAATTCAATATAATCCGATCCCATTGAAAATGGTTTGGATAATTTACTTTTCATATTTTAATTTTAATTTTATTAGAAAGAAAAAAATATTATTACTTTTAATTAAAATTGTTTTTTTATGTTACATAAAATTTATATGAGAAAAAATATGAGACACTGAAATTTTTTTAAGTTAATTTACGGTTACTAAATTTATACACATATTAAATAATAATATATATCCTTAAAAAAGTAATATTACAAAAAAATTTAAAGGTAAAATAATTATAAAAAATAATTAAATATTATAATTTTATAAATACATAATTTTATAAATATAATTTAATAAATAAAATTATATATGTATACACAAAAGTTTTATTTGAATTGAATTAATGTTTAAATTAGATCATTCGGTTCGATATTTTCTTATTTTTCAATTAGTTCTTTTTTCAATTTAATATTTATAATTTATATTAGATTAAATTGGTTTATGAACATCGATTGACTATTCATCAAACCTATGCTTGTTAATAAATTAAAACGCTATTATTCAAGGGTGAGGCATTGTTAAATTTAGAAGGTCTTATCAACAGATAGGCCGTTAACAATTAAAAAGGTATCACCATGACAGATAGTGGGAGCAGATTTTGTTTGCTATAAATTTATAAAATAATGTTAAAATAAAAATATAATTAAACGAAAAATATAAAAAATAAACAATTATTTTAACAATAAAAAAGAGATAACATGATTTCATAGTAACTATCTTATCCCTCCCATTTAAGGCTGCGAATCAAGTTTACGCTAATTTTTTTTGTATTAATTTTTTTCTCAAATTATTATTTTTTAAATTTGGTTAAGCTACTTATATTTTTCTATAAATTTATTTAAATTAATTATGTATATTTCTTAAATTATTTTTTTAAAATTTTACTTAAAAATTAAATGGAAAAATTTATAATCAATTTTATTCAATTTTTAAACAATTTCATGGTACACATACAGAAAAATTGTTCAATAAATTAATATGAATAAAATTATTTAAATTAATAGTATTAAAACTGACACCATAACAAAATCAAAAATCAAACTTAAGTTTGTATATGAAGTAACAGTAACAAATAGATTATTTTAATTATTGATGATGTCTATAGTTATTTATTTTTATAATTCATTATATAAAATAAGTTTTTCATTTAGATATATTAAATGAAAAGTATTTTTAAAATAATTTATTATATTTAGATTATTTATTTTATGATAAAAATTATAAAAATAGATATACAGTTATTTTTACTAATTAGCTTTATATTTAAAATAATTATTTATTATGAATTAAATAAAAATAAAAACTAATTAAAAATAAACTAATTACTTTTAATTATTAACTTCAAAATTTTATTCATCTTAAAAAAATTTGTAAATAAAATAAATATAAATTAATTTTTTTAAAATTATCAAACAAAATTGAATAATAATTCTCATAATTTTTAAATAATCACAAAAAAATTATTCTCAAACACACACTACCAAATACTACAAATAAGGAAAAGATTATTCAACTAACCATAATATATATATGAATCATCTACTAATTCAATCACTACAAAGAAAATGCCAACCACTAACAGACGAAAAATATCAAGTTGTTAGGACTAATATCTTTTTTAGTATAAATTTGTTAAACATAAATTAAATGGTTAGTAATTTAATATAGACATTACAGGTGTACATTAATACTATAATGTACATATTATAATAACATTTGACATACTAATATTATATATCAATTAGACTATTTGTTAGTATGATGCTTACTTTTGTTAATATAATTCATAATATTTATATTAAAATTTTACTTTTTATTAAAAGAAAATTATATCAACACAGGTTAATCGAATATATATTAACTTGTTAATATATTATACTTTTACCTAGTGAACTATTTTAAATAACAGATATTGCATTTAGTTACCATATATATTTAATCAACGTAATTATATTACAGAATTTAAAAATAATAATAATGATTTGTTGGATATACTTGAAAGGTTAAGAATGATGGAATGTGAGACTGAAAGAGAGAAGGTAAATATTAATATATAATTGTAAACACATATATGAGATAATTTGTAAAACCTATTTAATAAAATTGGTAGATGTATTATTAAAGAAAAATTGATTTATATCATGTTAGGTTCCATAAAAAAGAAAAACTTCAATAATTATATAAAAGTACTCCATTTAAAATACTTTCACTGATCTTAAAATTTAGATAATTTTTTACAAATATCTAAGAAGATAACTCAGGAAATTGAAAGGGACATTGATTACAATAAACTCAAGAAGAAATTAGGAGAAGAGATAGAAAAAAAAATGAATAATATATTATACTAATATTTAATATATTGATAATATGATATATGTTATTATATAAATGTATACTATTTATATTAATTAATATTTATTAAAATTATATTAATAATGACTAATCCAACGTTAAATCATTAATAAATAACATCTTTTTATAATATTTTTTATTAAAAACAAAGATAAAAAGAAGATACGACTTTTTGTTTTATTATTAAGAAAAAGTATAGGAAGGATGTAAAGAAAATAACGTGTAAATAACATTATCGGAAAAAAATAAATATATTCCTATTGATATTGATGGATAGATAAAAAGAAAAACTGGGATGGACCCATATGATGAATAATTAAAAACCGGCCCTAGCCATGCCATAAATACTAGGTGACGTATCACATAAAAATTATGGCTATAACTTGGTATAGCTCATTGTTGTCGATGGGTTCAAAATTCTACCCTAGCTAGTAGTAATATAAAATACAAAAAGACAATATGGAATCCCACAATTTTCAAATCTCTCATTTTATCCTTCCTTCAATGTATACCATAATCTTCACTAATAATACAATTAACCAAGGTGGAATATACCATTGAGAATTCAGTTGGGACTCAAAGGGCACTCTTGTAATCATAGTCCACACACATCTATATACATATATAGTACAATGCTAAATTAGCTTAGTTTCCATGAGAATGTTAATACATTATTTTAAAGATATTTTTTAATATTTTTTTTATCATTAGTTAATTAAAATAATTTTAAAAAATTGAATAATGTACAAGATAAATATTTTAATTTTTAAAAGGACTAATCAATCACAATGAATATTAATGTGTTTAAAAAATATATTAATGACATTTTTCATCATCCCATTTATGCCGCTGACCTTTCTTCTATGCCCATCTCTTCATTTATAATTAAGTCCATGTCCCTCTCTCTCTTTCTCACTCTCTCACTCTCTCTCACCATAGTTTTCTTCTCTTGCTTGTGTGCTATATAAATAAGAGGAAAAGCTACTACAGTCTTTAGTGTTTGCACTTACAAATGGGAAGATCACCATGCTGCGACAAGGTGGGTTTAAAGAAAGGACCATGGACTCCAGAGGAAGATCAAAAGCTCTTAGCTTATATTGAAGAACATGGTCATGGAAGCTGGCGTGCCTTGCCAGCAAAAGCTGGTACTTTTTTATTTTTTGTGTGTTAGTTTGATATATTATATTTGTTATGTATGAAAAATAAATATATAGTGCACATAAATATAATTTTGCAATGTAGTTCATTGTTGTATACTACTAAAAAAACTTGCTATATTGTCTATATATGTAGGACTTCAGAGATGTGGGAAGAGCTGCAGACTAAGATGGACCAATTATCTTAGGCCTGACATTAAGAGGGGAAAGTTCAGTTTGCAAGAAGAGCAAACCATCATTCAACTCCATGCCTCTTAGGAAACAGGTTTGGTATCTATCTATGTTGAGTTCATAATAATAATAATAATAATAATATATATATATATATATATATATATATATATATATATATATATATATATATATGTGCTTTGATGTTTAGTCTTTTGCAGGTAGTCATTTGCTTAGTCTTAATTTAACTTGTTTGTTTCATAGTTTTTCCTTTCATTTTCTTCTGAGCATAAAAGTTCCAGATTTATTCAAAACTCAAGACCCATCATTGATATTTTTTCCTTCTACAAAAATTTTAATTTCCAATTTTTGAAAATTTATTATGCAAAACAAATGAAAATAAGTATAAGTATGCCACTGTATTTGACAAGAATATTTGATATTTTATTCCCAATATTACATAATTAATTCTCACTCTGCACTTACTATGAATCATTCATTTTCCGTGTGGTAGCTATAATTTCTTCTCCTTTCCAATCCTCTTGCTGTGTGCAGTATGTCTTAAATGCAATGACCTCTCAATTTCTTCACCCAACTATTCCCACCCATCCCCAACAAATAATTAGTATAGTCTGTGCTTTCTGCCATTTGCTTGAATTTTCTCTTTCACACCCAATTTGATTCAAGGTGTGAATCTTTAATTGCAAAAGGGATGTAATATCTTCTGCCAGTACTCAAAAGCAAATATGCACATGTCATTATCTGATGCTCTAAGACATGGTATGATGGTATACACACCATTCTTTTCCTCTCAATCATCACTTCTTTTTTTGAAGAACACTGCTTAAGAAAGAAAAATGTTTTTTTTTAAAATAAATTTTTTAATTTTTAATTAACTAGCTAACCATTTCTTTAATATTAAACAATTAACTTCTTGACTAGTATATCCTTAAGGAGTAACAAAAATAAATGAATATGTCTTAGTATAATTGAGGGATTACTTTAGGGGTTTAACATTGGCTTATGGTGGTGTATGTGTGTGACATGCTTTGTGTTGTCTTTGTATTCAGGTGGTCAGCAATAGCCACACACTTGCCAAAGAGAACAGATAATGAGATCAAGAACTATTGGAACACACATCTTAAGAAAAGGTTAACAAAAATGGGGATTGATCCTGTCACACACAAGCCAAAAAATGATGCACTTCTCTCTAGTGAGGGTCAATCAAAAACTGCTGCAAATCTTAGCCACATGGCTCAATGGGAAAGTGCACGCCTTGAAGCTGAAGCAAGACTAGTCAGAGAATCAAAATTACGTTCACATTCACTTCAACAACAACAACAGCAGCAGCAGCAGCAGCAACAACTTGGAAGCTCTTCTTCTACATTTGCATCATCATCATCTGCATCAACTTCAGCTTCAGCTCTCAATAATAGTAACAATAAACAAGAAGTACCACCGCCACCGCCACTGCCACCGCCGCCACGAGCTTCATCCCTTGATGTGCTAAAGGCTTGGAACAATGGTGGATGGTTAAAATCAAGTGAAGGAAATGGTGGCATTGCAAGCAATGGTGGAATGAGTGGAGACCTTGAGTCTCCTACTTCTACACTTTCTTTCTCTGAGAATGTGCCACCAATTATGGTTAGTAGCGGAATTGGAGGAGAAAGTAGTAACAATAATAATGTTGTGCCTATGATTGAATTTGTTGGGAGTTCAGGTTCAGTTGTGAAAGAAGAAGGTGAGCAAGAGTGGAAAGGTTATGAAAGTTCAATCACTACTTTTGGTTCTGCAGGTTTGCATGAATTGACAATGTCCATGGAAGGGACATGGGCTTCTGAGTCTCTTAGGACTAGTGCTTCACATGGTGATGTCATTGTTGAAGAAGGCTTTACTAATCTTTTGCTTAAATCAAATTCCGATGACCGGAGTATCTCATCGGAAGGTGGTGGAGAGTCTAACAAAGATGACGGTGGTGGCAGTGATAATGTCGGCGATTTTTATGAAGATAACAATAATTATTGGAACAGTATTCTTAATTTAGTGAATTCTTCTCCTTCTAATTCTCCAATGTTTTAATCAATATTGGAGAAGGAATTGATCGTCTCAAGTTCAAGTCAAAAAAATTTTACATGATCTTTACATGTAAAAATTTGTGTTTATCTCTTTCTTAATTAGTAAAGAGTTACAATTTTTTTACAAGACTAAAGTATTATTATAATATGTATAAAGAAAGAGATAGACACAAATTTTATATGATAAGATCATGTAAATGTTCAGTATAAAAGGATTCATTGGCATGTTTGGAAGGAAGGTGTATGTGTGAGTGACATATAGGCATCAAGCATATTTCTCAAACTCAAACCCAAGTTTCAATAGTGGTTGATTTTCCGTAGTGGTTTTTTGTTGATGCTTTAACAGAGAACTTTTTTGTTTTTTAATTATTATTTTTTTTCCCTTGGAAGTGTGTGTTATTGTAATTCTCTGATAGCAATATCTTCTGTGGAAAACAGTTTCTCTGGTTGGTCGCTTCCATCATCAAATGTTCATATCAATTTGTTTGGATATTTGACTTTGATATATATGTTTCTGTTTCTAAAGTCTCTGATTTTTGTTATAGAAAAGATATGTTTGGATCAGTAGTCAAACTTATAATAGACAACAGTGTGTGTGCGAATTGAATGCATTTTACTCCAAAGTAATTATTTTTACGTGTTCAAACTGTATTCACAAAAATTCAATAAAGGAAACATTTAGTATGCTCTTTATTGCTGTTGGTTTCATGTCGCATTCTCTGTTATTAATTTTCAATTTTTTTTATATGTTGCAAAATTCATTTTTGTTAATTTATACTTTCTGTTATCACACGGAGAAATTATTAATACTGTATTATATATCTGGATATATTAAGATCTAACAATAATCAAATTTTATGCTAAAAAAAAAAACAATCGCATGAAGATAAATATAAAACAATTTACACAGTATGCATATGTGCGTCCATTTTTTTTATTAGAAAATTTTGATTTTTCTTTTTTATTAAAAGATGAAGATGTATTTGATTTCGCTTTCTCCTCTCTATTCATTTGCTTGGTTGTTACGTACTTTGTCAAGCTGGAACCAAATACATGTATTTTTTTTTTTAAATTTTGTTTTACTTTGAATTTGACTTCTTATGAAGAACACAAATTTTGATGAGTCGCTATCTTAGAATATATGTGCATATTGATTTATTTTTAGGTTTTTATAGCTATTGATTAGTTAAAAATATAATTGATTTTCGAATTATTCATTTAAAATGAAAAGGGATTCTAAAATATATTAATGATGACTATACAAATAGTTGGTCGTATTTAAATTTAATTCATAAATCCAAAAGCTAATATACAATCCTTCCTAATCATATAAGCGATTACTCCATCTAAGTATAATAAATTGCATGATTAAGATATTGTTTGATTTGTAAAAATATTTTCTTTAAAAATATCATTTTATTTTTATTTTGTGTTTTACTTTTAAAGTTTTGTAGAGAAAAAAAAATAAAAAAAAATTAATTTCACTACTTTATATGTAAAATTTAAAAATAAAAATATTTTTAGAAGTGTTTTTATCTTTTTAGACAGAGTGGGAAATGGGAATGAAGCATCATATCCGTACCTCCCATGTGGCTTGTTTCCCTGACTTTAATGAGTCTTTTATTATCAAATCTGAATTCAGTATGTCTTACCATCGATCACCAATTAATGAAACCGCCAAATCTACCACAATTTTTTAATATGTTTCCATGTGTGATTTTAAATTATTTTTTAAAAAATTAAATATTTTATTTGAATATTTTTTAATAAATTTTTAAATTTTTAAAATTTTTAAAAATATTTTAATAACTTAAATGAAAATAATTTCATTTTTTTAAAATAAATAAAATTTAAGTTGATGTTTAATTTGAAGAAATATTTTTTGTTTTTGTATTTTATTTTAAGTTTTGTAAGTAAAAATAAAAACAGAAAATAAAAATGAAAACCATCCGAAGCATAATTAGTGATTTAGTTTGGTTTGGTTAAAAAAAAAAGAAAAACCAAAACTAAATCAATATTTTTAGTTTGGTTTGATTTATTATTTTTATTTTATTTTAAAAAATATAACAATAAAAATAAGTTAATAAAATAAATAAATTTAAAAATTTAAAACTAGTATTAATTAAATATAAAAATAATAATATTTATATTTAAATATATTTTAATATAAAATTTAAATAAATACAAGATTACATATGTCAAAAACAATACAAAAAATTCAACCATTAATAATAAACAATGTTAACCAAATATGTAAATTTTACATATTATAC
Organism: Canavalia ensiformis; assembly: GCA_026541065.1. Lineage (NCBI taxonomy): Eukaryota > Viridiplantae > Streptophyta > Magnoliopsida > Fabales > Fabaceae > Canavalia > Canavalia ensiformis. Next base: position 171,316 of record JAMKYM010000863.1, on the reverse strand, counting down.
AAAATTTTTTCTTTAATTTAATTTAATTTTATCAAGGAGAATGGAAAGTTGAATTAAATTATACAAAATTTTATAATTCTAAAAAATTTCAATTTTTAACTTTTAATTTTTAATTTTTTTATTCAGTTAAGTAGTTTAGATATATTAGTTTGGTTCTTGAACCTTGTTAGTTCTTGTATAAATATTAAAAATAGAAAATAAAATAAAAATAATAATATATTTTTATAAATAAAAATAAAAACGTTTTATAAATAAATGTCATCTTACATTTTTTAAACTCACTCAATTTATTTTTATAAATAAAAACTTTTAATTATTATTTTTATTATTTTTTAATGTTTATTTCTCTCATATTTTTCTTTTTCTTTTCTTTATCTTTCATTTTCTTCCCTTGCTCATTTTAAATTATTATTTTTTATTTTTTATATTTAAATATAATATTTTTAATATTAGATAATTTAATTATAATTTTTTTATCTATTTTATTCTATATTATTATTAAATATTATTATTATTTAAATATATTGCACAACATTCTAAAAAAATATTTATATATCGAAAATAGTAAGATCAAGATTAAGGAGAATCATAATAGTCAAAAGTAAAATTTTCTACAAGATAAAAATTAAATTAATTTATCTTAATAAAAATTTAATTAAACAAATTTAAAATTTATCATTCAAATAAAAATTTTAATTTTATTTAAATAAAAAATTTTAAATAAAAAATATTTAAATTTTTAATTTTTTAAACTATTAAAAATGTTCTATTCAAATATAAAATAAAAAAATCACAATATGAATCTAGTTAAAATAGAAAAAGAAATAAATAAAAAATATATTAGGTGGTATGATGTTATAAAAATAAATATAAAAAATAAAATTAAAAAGACAGAAAAAATTATACAAATATATAAATATTGTTTTTGTTTCTAAAAATGGTACGTTTTTGCATCAATAGGGAAATTTAATAATTTAAAATCAAATGAAATCTTCGAGTAAGAAATAACTTGTTAGAAATTAGAGTGTGCTGATTTTCATAAAATTTTGGAATATTCTCTTTCTTGTTTTCCTACCAATAATATAAGTACTACACAAATTTTATGCTTAAGTGTTGAGGAAAAATTATCTATCAAAATACTAGCCTGAACTTAATTAAGAGGAAGAACAATTAAATTAAAACATGCAAAATTAAAAAGAAAAAATGTTTTGGGGGAGGGGGCGATTGGGGTTGTCTCAAAGAGCTCATAAATGGGACACTGATTTGTGCTTAGTCATGGGTCCAATTCATGTCAGGTAGGGCATTTGCAAAAAAGAGATAGTACTTATTATTAGTTTCTTTAACATAAGTAAAGTTGTAAAAGGAGAAAGTAAGATTTTAATTATTGTTAATTTAAATTAAAATATGTTATAGATTTAAATTACGTAAAATTAATGGTAGATAGATCTTAATTTATTACTTTATAATTCTTCTTACTTGAGATCAATTAGATCCTCATGAACATACGCATGTATTTCAAAAAGAAAAACTTCAATTTTTATGTTATGCTGGTGCGGTACCAACTATATTGCGTTACACTCCAAAATCTATATAATTTAAAAGTGGTAATATTCGTATCATCTTACAATGATGTACGCCTGAAAAATATCTGAATTTTAATTTTTATGATGGTTAAAATTGTTATAAAATTTAAAAATTTGGATATATATATATATATATATATATATATATATATATATATATATATATATATATATATATATATATATATATACCTATTATAGCATGATAGAAAAAACGTTTTTAGCTTAATTTTTCATTCTTCAGAGGAACAAAGAAAAGCTTCTTATCATGAAAGATGTTCCAAATTGCTTTCTTACAAAGCATCAGACACAGAAATATGTATTGTACATAGTGAACTTGTTTTGTTTAAGGTTGGTATTTTCTTCCGCTAGCTGAGTATCTAATATTTTTTTAAGCAAATAACTTTACAATATTTATGTTTATGTCTTTGTTTCTTATCACATGACAAAAATTAATACGAAAGAATCCTAATCTATATGCGTTTGTTGTGGCACAAATTAAAATCACACACTATGCAAATTTAAATTACAAGAACAAAATATATATATATATATATATATATATATATATATATATATATTAATAAATAATTTTGATATACAAACATAATTATAATAATTACATTCATTTATATTTAAATATTTAAAGTGTTAATTGATTATATTAATATCATGATTATATTTATATAAAATAATTGTTAATTTAATTATATAACTGATTTTATAATCAAGTACACATTCTTATTAATTAATTAATTAAAATAAAATTTAATATATAAATATTTTTATTAATAATTTTTACCTAATAAATAAGATTCAAATACAATATACTCACAATTGATTCAGTTGATCACTCAAATGTAACTATATGATTTTTAATGACTCATAAGAAATTTAATGTATGGATATCTTGCATTTGACTATACCAAACTATATAACATTTTTTTACTGTCGTACGTATATCTGGATTCTTATAAATGATAAAGTTGAAAGGACATGACCGTTAATTTTTCAATAAAATCAGAAATATGGACATGTCATTCATGAGTCATGAGCCGAATCACATTGACGTATAACTAAATCATGCAAGGGATGTGAATGATTTCTACAAGAGCAAATCCATTGACATGAGTACATCAATTAGTGACCTTAATCTTAGTTAAATAAAATCAAATTTGTAAACAAAAAAGATCGCACATAATTATGTGTACTGAAAAATGTTAAGGAGGATGGAGGCACGTTTTGATAATAGGATTGCAATAATGTGGCTGCTAAAGGGAGGATCTGCTATTAATTTTGATTATGGTTCGATCTTCGGTGTCAAAATAAATAATCCTCAAGTCAAGTTATTCTGGCGGTCATTTATCTTAAAAATCATTTCGTTTAATATTTTTTTAAATGGTTAAATTTTATCTATTTAATTATTAATAATTAATAAATTTTATTATATAGATTATATTTATAAATTTTTAAAAAATTTTGATACTTTATTAGCAGAAAAATAAATTAAATTAAAGCAATACCTGAATGCATATATATTTTCTTGGGGTAAGGTTCCCAAAGTACATACGTGCTCTAGCTTTGTACTTTTTGTTAACAAATATAGAGACATTGCATCACAAGTAAATGGCTTTCTTTTATTAGATTTAAAGTTTTCAGCCTATTTTTAATCATCTAAATTTTGAGAAATTATTAACTTCATTTTAGGATGGTTTTTAATAAATTAAAATTAACTTTTATTTTTTATTTTTAAAATTATTACAAATACAACTTAAATCATTTTTTTATTATTTTATTATTTTATTATAAATTTAAAAAATATATAAATAAAAATATTAATTTAAAAAATTAAATTGTATTAAAATTTAAAATAATAATAAAATTAAATATTATTATTATAATAACAACAAATATAATAATAATGATAATAGTAATAATAATAAAAATAAAAATAGTATTTACAAACTAATAGTAATAATATAATACTTATAATAGAAAAATATTATATAATTATTTAAATTTATATTTTATTTATTATTTTATTATTAATATTTTTATATTGTTTAATATTTATTAAAAATAATATATATTATAATATTATATAAATATAAAATTATACTATAATATTATTTATAATTTAAATATTAAAATTAGATAAATAAATAATAGTAAAAAATAATTTTATTTAAATAAAATAAATAAATTATTTTTATTATTATCATTATAATAATAATTATGATGATGATTATAATTATTACAAAACAATCTTATAGTATGAATAATATTATATAATTATATATTTATATATTTATATATTATTATAATAATTTTATATTATTTAATATTTATATATTATATTATAAAAATTTATAAAATATAAAATTATATTATAATATTATAAATTTAATTTAATTTTTATATATTGAATAATATTATTTATTTTTAAATTTATAAAAATAAAAATAATTAATAAATATTTAAAAAATTTAAATAATAATAAAAATTTTAAAAATAAAATAATTATTATTATTATTATTATGATAATAATAATAATGATAATGATAATGATAAAAATAAAAATAGTGTTTATGATATAATGATAATAAATCAATTGTGTGGTAGTTATAATATAAAAAATATTATATAATTATAAAAAAATTTATTTTATATATTATTTAATTATCAATATTTAAAATAAATAATTTTATATATTATTATCATATTTTTATATTATTTAATATTAATTTTATATAAATATATTATAATATTATATTATAAATAATTATATAATATAAAATTATATCATAATATTATTAATTTAATATAATTTATATAAATATATTATTTATTTTATTTTTAATATATTAAAATTATTTAAATAAAAATTAAATTTTTAAAATAATAAAAAAATATTATAATAATGATAATAATTAGGGATGGAAGTAGGTTCAAAAAGCTAGGCTTTGAGTGTTCAAGCTTAGCCTCGTTTAAAAATTTTGAGGCCGAGCTCCTGCTCATTACTGCTAAAGGCTTTTTTTTTTTTTTTTTTTCTGTCAAGGTCTGACCTGATTTAAAGCCTACAAGGCCTGCAAGCCTATTTAAAAGCCTACATTATAAAAAAAAATCAATAAATAAACTTAAAGTCTATATAAATAATTAATTAAAAAAAACTTGTAAATTTAAAGTCTATAAGATAAAAAGGTCATTAAATAAGCTTAAAACATATATATGTTAATATTATGTTAATAAAATATAAAATAAATATTATATAAATATAATATATTAAAATAAATATAAATATATAATATATAAATATAAATAGGCATCTGAATAGGTTAAATAGACTTTTTTATAAGCTTAGGTCTGATTTGTTTATCTAAAAAGGCTTTTTTACACGTCTGAGCCTATCTATTTATTAAACAAGCCGAGCCTAACTAGGCTTTAAACGAGCCAAGCCTAACTAGGCTTTAAACGAGCCAAGTTGTAAGCTCCTGTCGAACGACCTTGTTCACTTCCATCCCTAATGATAATTAATAGTTATGTTAAGGATGATGATAATTATAATATGATAATAATGATCATGTTTATAGTTAGATGTGGTGGTCATGTTTATGGTTGGATGTGGTAGTGGTCTTATGATATTAGTGATGGTAATTATAGTAAAATTTGGTAGAATTAATAATAAAATATTTTAAAATTAAAAATAAAAATTTAATAAATTTTTTATTTCAAAGATTTGAATCTAAATTATTTTAAAAATATATTAAAAATTAATTAAAAACTTTTTATCAAATAAATTTTTTAAATTAATTTAAAAATTAAAATTCGAAATAATCATATTTTTTCCAAATTTTTGTAAAGGTTTTTGATCTTTAATTATGGGCCTGTTTGTTTTGGTAGTGTTTTTTAAAATCAATTTTATACTTTTTAATGAAAAATTACATATTTCAATGTAATTTTATTAAAAAGTTTTATTTAACTTAAAAATATAGATCACATGTGTCTAATAAAAAAGAATGCTTGTCGTATAGTGATTAGTATTTCTCAGGGTTGGATTAATAAAATAATTATATATGTTCAATTTTTATGCTATCAGATTTAATTTACTTAATCATCTTGTAAAACTATTCTAGTGTGTTTTCTTGAAAAATAAACATTATGTCAACATCTGGGGATTATCTATTTTCATAAAAACAATGAAAATTAGCTTTGTAAAATAAAATCTTAAACTTTACTTACTTGTTGTAATTGTTACAGATGATCACAAACATAATTAAGTTTGAACAAAATTAATCATATACTAAAAAGCCATTCATGTCTTGTGCTTCTCCAAAAATATTTTCTTTCACATATTCGTGGACCCATACGCACTTTAATATAAATGTTTGGACAACAATGCTTGATTTTGAAGAAAAATATTTTATTTATAGAAGCTTGTAGCAGATTTGGAAGTAGCAATATAAAATAGAGGAATATCACAGACAAATCCACACTTTTCAAAATTCCTTATATACGTTTCTTTCCAACTAAAACAAATACCTACATGATTTTTCAATCAATCCAGGATTTCATTGCTTCATTCAATCAATGCGACGAGGTGGCTGCCTTTTTCAACCATAAATTATTTTTTGCTAAAAATAAAAGATAACATGACTCATTTATTAAATTCTTTAATGTTGTGGTCCAAATCAGAGAATAATTGCCTTTCTACATTATTTTCAATCTTGTATTTTCTTTATCTATTTTCATGATTATTATGTATACAAATTATATAAATTTTTATATATTAAATAATTTTTAATTTAAACCACATAGATAGAAGATATATCTAATGAAAATATTATTTTTCATTAGATAAATATAACTATACATAAATGGTCAAAATATGAAAAGTTAATTAAAATATAAAAGTCTCACATTATGTCTCCTATATTCATATATAAAATTTAAAATTTAGAAGTAAAATTTTTTTTATTGAAAAGTAATATTATTTAATATTACTAATATATTTTTGTTGTGATTTTTAATAAAACCTTTTTATTTATTCATTCATTAACTATTTTAGTAATGAAATGGTTAACAAATGTTTATTTTTATTATTTAAATAATAACAACATACTTATCCATGCAATTTAGTTAGAACTATTTTTTTATAATTGTTTTATTCATGATAAACTTAATCATGAGATTCATATATAAATATTTTGTCTAGTAAATAATAAAATTAATGTGAAAAGTATGAATGCTCAACTATTATTATTTTGATATTCTAAAAAAAAAACTTGATAGTAATTTAGTTAATTGATTATATAAAATAATGCGTATTTTATCTTTTTATATAGTTCAGACAACTTAAATATTTCATCAATTAAAATATCATTAATCTGATTTTTTAAACATGCGAAACATAATATTTCCTTTTCTATTTAGTCATAAAAATTATATTATAGTAAGCCTAAGTCTTGTGAAGTGCACCAAAAAAAGCTAAATATGCTTTGCTTTGAAACAAAAATGTGATTTGTAATAAAATATTTAAAACAAAAACTAGTAACGCAACACTTGAACAAACTAAAGACCGAAAATGTTCATAGTATGAATTAGTTAGATGAATAATGAGCATGAGTAATTACATTTGAATGAATACTATAATTTTGTAGGGTAAATGGTGAGACAAAAGGAGTAAGTAAGTAATTTGACTTCGAAGAATTTTTTTTTTAAAGTTAAAAAGTGCTTATATTTTAGATTATAGAAATATAGATATAGATATAAAAATTTAAAGTATAGATATAAGCACACGAAATTAGTTTATATCATATAAGTATAGATATAAAAATTTAAAATATAGACATAATCACAAGAAATAAAATAATTTATTTGGTTTGAGAAAGTATCGTATTTTTACTTTTAATTATAAAGACGTTACATTGTTTTTATTTATTTTTTTTATTTTTTTTATAAAATATTAAAAATAGTTTTTATTATAAAAAATCTTTATTATTTTTATGGTTTTTTACAAATTTTTGTAAATAATAATTAATAAAAAATAAGGTAATATTTTTACAATAGAAAACAGAAAATTAAAAAATAATCTCAGACGACTAATTAAAAGGCCGCTAAATTTCTTGCTTGGAATTCAGTGGGTAAGGGAAGAATTCAGTTTTCATCGATGTATATTATCTTTGTATATAAATACCATTGCATGGCATTCTGTTCTGCTCTAATTAAGATAGTTTATGGGTTTCATATACTATACACATAAGAACTTTTATATATCTTTCTTAACTTATTCCCAATTTGTTATTCTTTGCATTGGTAAATCCATTATTAAATAGTGAGAAAAAAATGTTTATGCAAAACAATAAACTATTAAAAAAACAAAAAAAAATTATTAGACATGTCTTGCTCTCACATACACTATACACATGTAACATAATACTTGTTAACGTTAATCCAAAAAAAAAAAAATTGAAACTAAAAGTTGAACAATATCTCTAAGAAACTTTTTAAGATCTACTACCAGTCCACATCATGAAAAACATGATATTTCAATCTCTTGATTTTATATTCAATTTGAGATTAAAAGTATAAGCAATTAACTTTCCATCAAAACAGAAAATGTGGTTAAATTTTGGCCACAATATACATGAGAAACAGCTCATCCTCTTTACTCTTTTTTAATTTCTTTCTATCTTTGAGGGTTGTCAATGTTCATTTATTTTAGGGTATTATGAACGCACATGGGATTGGAATCGCCATGACTACGACAAACCATGCATGCTTATTTATTGAAAGGCACCATTTGATGGGATATATATTGAATGCAGCTCACACAACAAAAGGAAAACTCTACAACTACTCTATTTGACTTTGAAGTTTTTTGTGTTGAATTGGTGGTTCGTCACTATTCTGAAATCTGAATTGCATCCTTTTCTCTAGGCTTTGTTTGCGATGATATCAAGCTTAATGGGATCTGTTCCAATCTTATTGCAAAGTTTTATTTATTTATTTATTTATTTCATATCTAGTTATATAAAGATAGCAGATACCTCCAATGAATTGGATAAGATATATATAGTATTTGTTCAATATGGAATTTTTTAAAAAAAATACATACCTTATATACATTTATTTACATGGATAAACTTTAGTTAGTTTTGATTTTTATATCCTTTGGATATCTAAATACGTTTCATGGAATCGATTATTTGCACCTTAGTTAAATAAAAGTATTAATTATCTCTTACTCTAATTATAAAATATAATAAATAATACGAAATTAAATTTAATATATTTGTGAGATAGATGAAGGTGCCTTTCCCTATATACTATAAAGATGAAGATGTTAAATAATGATAAATTTTGGATCTTCAATTTTGAGATAAAAAGATTAAAATGGATTTGTAAGTATAATCATAAAGTTGAAGGCTGTAAGTGTAATATTAATTTTTATTTTAAATAAATATATTAAATAATATGTGAATATAAGAGATAGATAGTAAAATATCCAGATCTACCCTTAATTACTTCTATAATTTTTTACCAGTAAATATAAGCTCAAACTCATTAATGAGTATATAAATTTTCTCTTAATTATTAATATATTTTATTATAAAATTTATTGTAAATTTTATTTATAAATAAATATATCCATCAAAGTTTGTAAAGGAGGTATTTTAAAATTTTAATAATATTTTTAAAAACTTTATTAACGAATACTAAATTGATTGTTTTAGTTTGAATTCTAGATTTTGTATTATCATTTAAAAAAAATAGGTGAATTTATAAGAGTTATGTCATTTAATTATGAATAAACATATATTTCTATGAATAAATTAATAGAATGATTGTAAACATCCAATTATGTCCGAGACCCATTTAAAGCTGATTAATGTACAAAAGGAATTCAAAATGAATTAGAATTATAATTGAAAAAAAGAAGCAAATTCAAAACAAAAAAAAAAAAAACGAGAAAAAAAAAAAAAAAAATGCAAAAATGCGTATAATAAATTTTCGAGGAATAAAAATAAAACCTGTTTTTAATTCTAGACCTAAATCAAAAAATAATAACAAAAACTAACTAAATAAAAAATAAAAAAAACTTGTTAAGAATAATAATAATAATAATAATAATAATAAAAACGGAAAAAATAAAAATAGAAAATTGAAAATAAGGAAAATTTGAAGTTAACAAAAATTAATATAAAAAATAGAAAGTTAAAAAATAGTAAGAGAAAAAATGATAAAACAAAAATTAAAACAGAAAATAAAAGCAAATATGGAAAAGCAAAAGACAATAATATATATATATATATATATATATAAACAATTAAAACAATAAAAAAGATATATATAAAAAAAAAAGAGAACAGGGGGCACGGGAAAGGACCACCACTTTCAATCAGAGGGGAGGCTTCTACCACTGGGGGGAAACGAAAAAAAGGGGACCAAGAATTCATCGAAGAACGGAGGAAGAGGAGAGGAATCCGACACCAGCACCACCAAGAGAGATAGCGCTTCAAGAGTGGCTGGTGAGTCAAAGTCGTCAACATCCAGGTAAACTCATTAAACCTTCTTTTTAGGTTAATAGTGAATTGGCATGATAGAGGAGTATGATCTTGAATGCTAGGAGAAATAGTGAATGTTTTAGTTGAGGCTCGTCTCGTTTTTTGTAAGTAGTACTGAGTGCCATGCACCTAGAATTCTAGACGAAATTATATATAGGGTTGTGCATTCGGTTGCCTGGAACCGGGGGGTGCAAGTACCCATTGATGTAACCAAATATAATTGATACTATAACAATCTCTTGGCCTTTCTTGGAACTCTTATTATTATCGCCTGCATGCACCATCAATACGGGATGAAGCTTTTGATGGGGATAACGAGATCACTTTGCTACGCTCCGGGAGCTCCTTAGCCTTCATGGCGTAACGTAGACGTCGGTCCAAGAATAGCACCTCAGATTAGCTTAGCTTTTGGAAGGGGGTGTTTCTTGAAGAAAAGCTCTCTGCATGTTGATCTTTGTAATTCACTCTATGCCTTAGACACGGGTGGTTCGAATTTGAGTTTTGATTCACCCCTGACGAGCAATATTTCTTCCTATTCTCCTCCGTTTATAACCCCTTAGTCTGGCACATGTCGATTACCTGGGATGGGGAGATGTCTAGTAATGGATCTGTGAATGGGGGCTTCGTATGCTATGATTGCGCCTGATATTCCTCCAGCTCTGGTCATGACGATGGTTATCATGCCTGGATATGAGACAGGGAGTCTCCGCTCCCATGGCGGCCTGTGAAACCCAAGACGAGTGCTTGGTGCAATTCGCCTTCGCTAATTTCGGTCACAAGTCACAAGCGATAATGGTATCCAGCATACCTGTTGAGTTGTGGTGTTTTCAAAGTTCCCCGTCAACCTCGATATTCTACAAAAAGGAAAGGTCACTATGGCGGGGATTCCTCTTTCAGCTGGTACAATAAGTTAGTTCTCAGGCCTGTTGCAATTGTGTCATCAGCGTTGTCTAACCACGATCAAGATCCAGAGTCCCTATCTGATTAACCATGATGATTGTGGAGGAATAGGTGGCTCCGTATTAGGCCGGTGTGTATATGATGGTGGATTAACACCACTGTTCGAGCTCCTGGACGCAGAAATGGGTTCCTACGACATGCCATCTTTGCTCTTTATGGCCTTGCAGATAACAAGAATAACATGACCCAAAAATACAAGTATGTGAGCCCAAATATTGAAAAGTGAGGTTAGCGCCTACGATCCATGCAGCCATGCATATGGGCTGATGTATGTCCAAAGCATGAATAATACCATATAAAGCTGTCTTCCAATCATAATGTTCTACGTTAGTTCGAGTGGTGGCTGTAGTTCTAGCCAAATACAAATCCTAGGTTCGAATCCCCTTTGGTTTCCTTTTTCTCACAAATAACAATTAAGTCCTGACTCACAATATCATTATAACAGTGTAAGTTTACAACTAATCCTTGTGCATGGCCAAGTGGTGAAGCGCTGCTGGACTACCCCCAAGACTCAGATTCGAGACCCACAGGCAAAATTCCGCCTACTTAATTTTCATCATTTTTTCAGCTGTCTATTCCCAACACCGCGCACGCAATGGGTTGGATGTGGGTTCTTAAAGGTATTAGGCAGCAAGGGCATTTTAAGAGGCACCAGGTAGCAAGGATAAGGGGTCACTGGATGTACGCTTAACGTAGTGTATCTCTCTCTGCAGATTTCCATTCAAATCCAAAAATTAATAAAAATTCTAGAAATTAAGAAAATTACAAAAAATAGAAAAATTAATAAAAAATATAGAAAATCCAAAAATTAATAAAAATTCCAGAAATTAAGAAAATCAATAAAAATTACGTAAAAATAGAAAAATTAATAAAAAATATAGAAAATCCAAAAATTAAAAAAAATTCCAGAAATTAAGATAATCCAGAAAATAGAAAAATTAATAAAAATTACAAAAAATAGAAAAATAGAAAAATTTCCAGAAAATCAAAAATTAATAAAAAATTCTAAAAAATCAAAAAATTAATAAAAATTACAGAAAAAAAATAGAAAAATTAATAAAAATTTCCAGAAAATCAAAAATTAATAAAGAATTCTAGAAAATCAAAAAATTAATAAAAACTTACAAAAAATAGAAAAATTAATAAAAATTTCCGGAAAATCAAAAATTAATAAAAAATTCTAGAAAATCAGAAAATTAATAAAAATTTCCAGAAAATCAAAAATTAATAAAAAATTCTAGAAATTCAGAAAATTAATAAAAATTCCAGAAAATCAGAAAATTAATAAAAATTCTAGAAATTCAGAAAATTAATAAAAAATTTCCAGAAATTAAGAAAATTAATAAAAATCAAAGAAAATTACATAAAAAATAAAAAATTCTAGAAAATGCATAAAAATTAATAGAAATTCTGAAAATATAGAAAAATGATAAAAGGAGTAAAAATTTAAAAAATTGAAATATTCCGAAATAAATCATAAGACACTTCAAATTCCTAATTGCCTCCAAAAGTCAAAAAAATGAAGAATCTTTTATTCAAACCTTCTTTTATTCAAAGATCGATATCCTTTACAAATTATTTCTATCTCAAAAATTTAAAGAATCTTTTTGATATTTTGAGATTTTTAAGTCTCACAATGGGCTCTAAATGGGGAACCGCGGTTTACCTGCCGCTCAACGTTTAGTAGTTCGTATAGGTCCTCGTGCTTTGCCTTAGCCGCCTCTGCCTTAGGCATGAGTGGACTTGAGGTCCTTTTTTCAAAAAAAAAAATAAAAAAAATAATATATATCTTTTCCTAAATGTTTTGGGATTCTAGGTCTCACGCAATGGGCTCTAAATGGGGAACTGGCGGTTTACCTGCTGTTCAACATTTAGCAGTCCGTATAGGTCCCTGTGCTGCCTTAGCCGCCTCGAGCCTTGTGCATGAGTGGACCGAAGATCCCTCCCAAAAATAAAACTTCTTTTCAAATAGCAAAATCTTCAAACATTCTTTCAAAACACATTTCGAAGGTCAAACCTTCACAAACTAGAACTACGTAAGCCTTGAATTTCCCATTGCACCGGGGAATACGTAAGAGCAGGATCAAGTCCTGTCAGGCTAACCTCCATCAAGTAAATATTTTTCACACTAATTAAAGGGATCAAACAATTTTCAAAATCACACACTCAGTTTAAGGGTACCGTTCTTCGGAACGGGCGAGTAGGGTGCCTAACACCTTCCCTACTTGTAACCGACTCCCGGACTTAGAAGCTCATTCTCGAGTCAGGTTTTTTCCAAATATTTTTCCCTTAAATAAAAATTTGGTGGTGGCTCCACTTCTATCAAATAAAATTCATTTTTAAAATTTTAGCGAGTTCGTCGTCTCGTCGGAATTACGATTGCGACAGATGGCGACTCCACTGGGGACCTTAGAGAGTCAAGACCGTTCAATCGAGTGTATCATATTCGATCCCTTTCTTGTTTATTTGCACGATTTGTTTATTTGCACGATTTTTTATTTGTTATCTGTTTGTTGTTTGTTTGTTTATTCATTATACAACCTTAGGGTAGACAAACAATAAATTGCTATATATATCTGTATAATTTCCCCAAGTGCAGGTATCCCAAATTGTGTTCCCTCCACACTTTGCATATGCATTTTTCATGAGTGAGGCCCTATACCCGGGTCTGAGTGCTACCTAGGACAGAGGGATCTAGTGGTGTCACTCTGAGGCCTACGTCCTGATTGGCTATCACGAAAATCCCGGCTAGAGTGTGTCCTATTTGTAATGTCCCACAACTAGTGGCTACTTCTACTGTTGTGGCAAGCATTATGGACTGGAACTTGCCTCTAGTGACCTATACACCTTAGGATTAATAACCACATTTGAGAGGTTCATACAAAAGGCCAAAGATCCTTAGGACAGGTAATCCGCATAAGAAGCAAAGAGGGCACACACACCCTTTTCAAGATACAAGGTTCGCCGCTCATAGGCACTTATTTGAATCAAACAATATGAAGCAGCAAAAGGAAGCTAAAAGCTAAAATTGGGGAAACACAAAAATTAAAAACCGAAATCAAATAAAAGTTTGAAATCAAGATAAAAATCAAGAAAACAAAATAGAAGGAGAAAATTCCTAGGAAAAATTAGAAAAATATTTTGAAAATATTGAAAAGACTCCAAAAAAAGGCTTAAAAAGACGTTTTAGAAATAGAAAATTAGGAAAATAATCTTTTGAAAATACTGAAAATATAAAAAGATTTAATAGGAGAGAAAACGAAATTTTGAAAACCTAAAGAGCGCTTTCTAGAAAGATTTCAGTAAAGATAAAAGATTTTCAAAACAAAACTAAAGGCTTTTTAGCAAAACAAAAAATACCAAAACTCCTAAAAATGAATTCCTTAAAAATCAAGAATGAATAAATAAAGAAACTCTGATTTATTTTCAAAATAGTCAAACTTCAAATCTCTAAAACTTATTTGTGCATGATATTCATTCATTCATCTAGTCATAAATTTATCGTAAAAAAAAAAGAGAAAAATTTCAAGAAAAATCATTCCATACCTTTTTTTTTTCATACTCACTATATTAACATCTTTATCATTCATGATTTCTGCATTCAAATTATTTCTCAAAAATCAATTTTTTAACTTCACCAGAAAATTGGAGAAATACAGCTTCCTCGACATCCTTATAGAACTCGAGCACAATCAAGAATCATGGATGAGTTGGAGAGACAAAATGAGGAGCTAAGAAATGAGATCAAATCACTAAAAGAGCAGATGGCCAAGCTAATAGAGACCATCCAATTGTCAAAACAAAAGGAGGCGACGGAATCCTTGCCGAAAGAACCAACTGACCTATCATATCCTCCTGGGTTCACTCCACCATCAACTATGCCTCCGCTAACTGAAGGAGTTCATTACGGGTATCCTCAAATGGCACAGTATGGTCCAGCTGGCTTTCAACCACCACCATATACACCATACACACCTTACTTACCATATCCTTACATTGCAGCTACATACCAAACACCATACCCTCATGCTTACAGTTACCCGACACAGGTCCGACCACCAACACCATATACGACCCAAACACAAGCCATGAGCCAGAATCCTAATCAAAGCCAGAAAAAGGAGAAGAAACCCGTCCAATTTGATCCTATCCCAACCTCCTACACTGAGCTCCTACCTCGGCTGATCCAAAACTCGTTGGTCGCACCTTATCCTCTGAAACCCTCGGAGCCACCATATCCTAATTGGTACAACCCAAATGCCAGATGTGATTACCATGCATGATTCATTGGTCATTCTACAGAGGATTGCCTAGCGTTGAAGCGAAAGGTACAAAGCCTGATTGACGCAAAATGGCTGGATTTCGGGAGGCTCGCTCCTAACACAGAAAGCAATCCGTTGCCAAATTACAAGAGCCCATCGACTAGCTGACCAAGATGGGAAAAACACAACGAGTCTCTTTATACAAATTGAGGATATTCATCCGGAAATTGTCGCACTTTTCAAAATCAATCTTTTGTAAATAAATTTCAATGAATAATAAAAATTTACATTTTTTCATGTTTCTTGAGCACGTGTTTTACATCTTTGGCTTTACTTCTAAAAAAATTTTACCCTTCCTTTTCATCACTTAGCCCACTTCTTATTCCTATACCAAAACAATAAATACCAATTGGTGAGGATGCAAGTGCTGTAATAAATAATCTTGAACGTCTAATTAATCAAGCTTAAAAGAGAAAAGCCCAATGAGGAAGTAGAATAAACAACAAGGGATTCTAGATCACCATTCAAGGTGTATTGTCAAACAAAAATATCCCGCTGAAACCAAGTTTAAATCCAGGCAAAATTAGGGATGGAAGAAAAGATCCGCTGAATTGGAAGCCTTAAATGATCCCGGCAAGATCAATATTCAACTACACAAAATTCAAGAAAAAAGAGAAGACCCGCTGGATTAAAGTAAAAAATAATCCAGGCAAAATCAAGGTCAAAACATAAAATTCAAGAAGAAGAGAAGCCCGCTGGATTAAAAGCCAAAAATAATCCAGGCAAAAGTAGGGGTAAAGTTCAAAATAATGAATCGACAAAGTCATGATCAGAAAAGGTCTTGCCGGTTTTTAACAACAATTCAAGAAAAAATCAGGATTATATAAGAGCTTGCTAGGTCGACAATCATCAAAGAAGACCTAGGCAAAAGTTAGGGCACAATCAAGCAGAAGGCCCGCTAGGTCGAAAACCCGTAAGGGCGACCTAGGCAAAAGCTAGGGCGCAATCAAGCAGAAGGCCCGCTAGGTCGACAATCTTCAAAAGAGACCTAGGCAAAAGTTAGGGCACAACCAAGCAAAAGGCCCGCTAGGTCGAAAACTCGTAAGGGCGACCTAGGCAAAAGTTAGGGCACAATTAAGCAGAAGGCCCGCTAGGTCGAAAACCCGTAAGGGCGACCTAGGTAAAAGTTAGGGCACAACCAAGCAAAAGGCCCGCTAGGTCGAAAACCCGTAAGGGCGACCTAGGCAAAAGTTAGGGCGCAATCAAGCAGAAGGCCCGCTGGGTCGAAAATCTTCAAAAGAGACCTAGGCAAAAGTTAAGGCATAATCAAACAAAAGCCCGCTAGGTCGAAAACCTGTAAGGGCGACCTAGGCAAAAGTTAGGGCGAAACGAAAGACCTGCTGGGTTGAAAACTCAAAAGAACAACCCAAGAAAAAATTAAGGTCAATCCAGGAATCCCAAGACAACATGACGCTTCTGCACCTCATATGTTCCTAAAACTAAGGCAAAATTTTGCCATTTCTCAAAGTTTGGTTAATTTGACAATCAAGATTATGAAAAGCAGCATTGGCATTTTTCATCAAAAGATGTCATTTGGGCAATTGAACCCACCCCTTTCATCATCCCTTCCCTTTCAAGTACACTACCTTAAAACATACAGCCTCAAAATTCTCTTTTCTTTTCTATTGACCATCCAAAATCACTTTGCACACCTCAAAATGCGCGTGCCACAAGGAAAAGAAAAATGTAAAAAGAATAAAAAAGGGATTAATTTTGAAAAGTCATGACAAGTCGGACGAATCCTCGACCACCGCGGCACGACATGATTGTTTCCCAAAGATTCGTCTTCCTACCAGCCAGATGCCACCAAAGAAGGAGTGTGCCTTATTCAATACTACTGACCATTGTGGGATCTCAAAGATCCTGACAAAAGCAAATTTACATAATTGACCAAGAAAACTCCGAAATCGAGTCGATCCAACTCGTCCTGATTCTTGATTCTTTTCACACCCACTATGGAGTTGTCGAGGAAGGATGTGTCAGAAAAATCATAAATCAAGAGAAACAAAAATTTTTACACCATTTCGTGGTTTGCATTCAATAGCATCTGTTTCATCAAATAAGGATTTCAAGCATCAAAATAAAAACCCTGCATCATTTTACATATTTCAAGCATCGAAATAAGAACCCCACATCATTATTGCATTCTTGTCATTTACTCAAACAACACAAAAGCATCCTTATTCAAGCATTGCATAGCCCATTTTTCAAAACTAAATTTTCCGAATCAATCATAATTTGAAACCAAATCAAGTTCAAACTGGGGCAAATGCTTGCCCACACAAAAATACAGTTTGAGATTATGGATCAAGTCCAAACTGGGGCAAACGCCTACCCACAAATATTTTAATTTGAGGCCATCCTCAAATTCTGAACCAAGAACAAGATTGGGGCAAACACTTGCCTAGAAAATTCAATTTGAGGCTATCCTCACCCTCAACGCGAGAAAATCAAATGGGGCAAATACTTGCCCACACAATTCAATTTGAGGGCATCCTCAAACTCTAGGTCAAGCCCAAACTGGGGCAAATGCTTGCCCACACAATTCAATTTGAGGTCACCCTCAAACACAATTTAAGATCATGGAACAAACTAGGGCAAACATGCGCCCAGAAAATTCAAGTTGAGGCAATCCTCAATTCCAAAATTCCAAATTCAAGATAAGGCGAACATGCGCCCAGAAAATTCAATTTGAGGCCATCCTCAAATTCTGAACCAAGAACAAGATTGGGGCAAACACTTGCCTAGAAAATTCAAGTTGAGGCTATCCTCAATTCCTCAACGTCAGAAAATCAAACTGGGGAAAATGCTTGCCCATACGAATTCAATTGGGGGTTATCCTCAAATTCTGAGTCAAGCTCACGCTGGGGCAAACGCTTGCCCACAAAAGATTTAATTTGAGGTCACCCTCAAACACAATTTAAGATCATGGAACAAACTAGGGCGAACATGCACCCAGAAAACTCAGGTTGAGGCAATCCTCAATTCCAAATTCAAGATAAGGCAAACAGGTGCCTGAGGAAACTCAGGTTGAGGAAATCCTCAATTCTAGAATTCCAAAACGTTGGGCAGACGCTTGCTCAAAATCCCCTCAAGTTAAGGCATTCCTCGACTACCAAAGACCTTCCAAACTGGGGCAAAACGTTGGCCCAAAAAAAAAATGCTTTCAAAGCAAGACATCTCTCAGTTATCAAGAAATTTCCAAACTGGGGAAAAATGGTTGCCCAAGCCGCCTCAAAAATAATCATCAAGTGCCAAAAAACCTTCAAGCGCAAGATAGAATGCATCATTCATTCGTGGCCTATGTTATCAAGCCATTGCATCCATACATTCTCGCTCACTGGCCTATGCTGTCAGGCCATAGCATTGCATCTTTACATTCTTGCTCACTGGCCTATGTTGTCAGGCCATAGCATTGCATCTTTACATTCTTGCTCACTGGCCTATGTTGTCAGGCCATAGCATTACATCTTTGCATTCTTGCTCACTGGCCTATGTTGTCAGGCCATAGCAATGCATCTTTGCATTCTTGCTCACTGGCCTATGTTGTCAGGCCATAGCATTACATCTTTATATTCTTGCTCACTGGCCTATGTTGTCAGGGCATAGCATTACATCTTTGCATTCTTGCTCACTGGCCTATGTTGTCAGGGCATAGCATTGCATCTTTACATTCTTGCTCACTGGCCTATGTTGTCAGGCCATAGTATTGCATCTTTGCATGAGCAAGACCTATATTGTCTGGTCATAGCATTGCATACTCACATTCTTGCTCACTGGCCTATGTTGTCAGGCCACAACATTGCATCTTTACATTCTTGCTCACTGGCCTATGTTGTCAGGCCATAGCATTACATCTTTACATTCTTGCTCACTGGCCTATGTTGTCAGGCCGCCATAGTTTAGATTTATTGCTTTCAGGCCTTGGTTGTCAGGCTGCCTTTTAGTTTAGATTTACTGCTTTCAGGCCTATGTTGTCAGGCCGCCATAGTTTAGATTTACTGCTTTCAGGCCTATGTTGTCAGGCCCCCATAGTTTAGATTTACTGCTTTCAGGCCTATGTTGTCAGGCCGCCATAGTTTAGATTTACTAATTTCAGGCCTATGTTGCCAGGCCGCCATAGTTTAGATTTACTGCTTTCAGGTCTATGTTGTCGGGCCGCCATAGTTTAGATTTACTGCTTTTAGGCCTATGTTGTCAGGCCGCCATAGTTTAGATTTACTGCTTTCAGGCCTATGTTGTTAGGCCGCCATAGTTTAGATTTACTACTTTCAGGCCTATGTTGTCAGGCCGCCATAGTTTAGATTTATTGCTTTCAGGCCTATGTTGTCAGACCGCCATAGTTTAGATTTACTGCTTTTAGGCCTATGTTGTCAGGCCATAGCATTACATCTTTACATTCTTGCTCACTGGCCTATGTTGTCAGGCCGCCATAGTTTAGATTTATCGCCAGGCCTATGTTGTCGTGCCTTTTTAGTTTAGATTTATCAAGCTTTCGGGCCTATGTTGTCGCCGCCATAGTTTAGATTTACTGCTTTCAGGCCTATGTTGTCAGGCCGCCATAGTTTAGATTTACTGCTTTCAGGCCTATGTTGTCAGGCTGCCATAGTTTAGATTTACTGCTTTCAGGCCTATGTTGTTAGGCTGCCTTTTAGTTTAGATTTACTGCTTTCAGGCCTATGTTGTCAGGCCACCATAGTTTAGATTTACTGCTTTCAGGCCTATGTTGTCAGGCCGTCATAGTTTAGATTTACTGCTTTCAGGCCTATGTTGTCAGGCCGCCTTTTAGTTTAGATTTACTGCTTTCGGGCCTATGTTGTCAGGCCACCATCTAGTCTAGATTTACTGCTTTCAGGCCTATGTTGTCAGGCCGCCATATAGTTTAAATTTATCGCTTTCGGGCCTATGTTGTCAGGCCACCATCTAGTCTAGATTTACTGCTTTCAGGCCTATGTTGTCAGGCCGCATACTTTAGCTTCTCATAACTGCAGCATCACAACACTCACACATGGGCCCTGTAACCGTAGGGACATGGTGATTCTGAGATTATCACGGCGCTCGCCTCGGACATAATTTGTTTACGTCTTTACCCATTTCTTACCATGATAATACAGAAAATATTTCTCGTATTATCTGATAAGAAAATGAGTAAAGAGGGGCAAACTGTAAACATCCAATTATGTCCGAGACCCATTTAAAGCTGATTAATGTACAAAAGGAATTCAAAATGAATTAGAATTATAATTGAAAAAAAGAAGCAAATTCAAAACAAAAAAAAACAGACAAACAGAAAACAAAAAAAACAGACAAACAGAAAACAGACAATAAATTTCCGAGGAATAAAAATAAAACCTGTTTTTAATTCTAGACCTAAATCAAAAAATAATAACAAAAACTAACTAAATAAAAAATAAAAAAAACTTGTTAAGAATAATAATAATAATAATAATAATAATAAAAACGGAAAAAATAAAAATAGAAAATTGAAAATAAGGAAAATTTGAAGTTAACAAAAATTAATATAAAAAATAGAAAGTTAAAAAATAGTAAGAGAAAAAATGATAAAACAAAAATTAAAACAGAAAATAAAAGCAAATATGGAAAAGCAAAAGACAATAATATATATATATATATAAACAATTAAAACAATAAAAAAAGATATATATAAAAAAAAGAGAACAGGGGGCACGGGGAAGGACCACCACTTTCAATCAGAGGGGAGGCTTCTACCACTGGGGGGAAACGAAAAAAAGGGGACCAAGAATTCATCGAAGAACGGAGGAAGAGGAGAGGAATCCGACACCAAAGACTACCACCAAGAGATAGCGCTTCAAGAGTGGCTGGTGAGTCAAAGTCGTCAACATCCAGGTAAACTCATTAAACCTTCTTTTTAGGTTAATAGTGAATTGGCATGATAGAGGAGTATGATCTTGAATGCTAGGAGAAATAGTGAATGTTTTAGTTGAGGCTCGTCTCATTTGTAAGTAGTACTGAGTGCCATGCACCTAGAATTCTAGACGAAATTATATATAGGGTTGTGCATTCGGTTGCCTGGAACCGGGGGGTGCAAGTACCCATTGATGTAACCAAATATAATTGATACTATAACAATCTCTTGGCCTTTCTTGGAACTCTTATTATTATCGCCTGCATGCACCATCAATACGGGATGAAGCTTTTGATGGGGATAACAGATCACTACGTCCTGGGAGCTCCTTAGCCTTCATGGCGTAACAGAGACGTCAGCGTCCAAGAATAGCACCTCAGGTTAGCTTAGCTTTTGGAAGGGGGGTGTTTCTTGAAGAAAAGCTCTCTGCATGTTGATCTTTGTAATTCACTCTATGCCTTAGACACGGGTGGTTCGAATTTGAGTTTTGATTCACCCTTGACGAGCAATATTTCTTCCTATTCTCCTCCGTTTATAACCCCTTAGTCTGGCACATGTCGATTACCTGGGATGGGGAGATGTCTAGTAATGGATCTGTGAATGGGGGCTTCGTATGCTATGATTGCGCCTGATATTCCTCCAGCTCTGGTCATGACGATGGTTATCATGCCTGGATATGAGACAGGGAGTCTCCGCTCCCATGGCGGCCTGTGAAACCCAAGACGAGTGCTTGGTGCAATTCGCCTTCGCTAATTTCGGTCACAAGTCACAAGCGATAATGGTATCCAGCATACCTGTTGAGTTGTGGTGTTTTCAAAGTTCCCCGTCAACCTCGATATTCTACAAAAAGGAAAGGTCACTATGGCGGGGATTCCTCTTTCAGCTGGTACAATAAGTTAGTTCTCAGGCCTGTTGCAATTGTGTCATCAGCGTTGTCTAACCACGATCAAGATCCAGAGTCCCTATCTGATTAACCATGATGATTGTGGAGGAATAGGTGGCTCCGTATTAGGCCGGTGTGTATATGATGGTGGATTAACACCACTGTTCGAGCTCCTGGACGCAGAAATGGGTTCCTACGACATGCCATCTTTGCTCTTTATGGCCTTGCAGATAACAAGAATAACATGACCCAAAAATACAGGTATGTGAGCCCAAATATTGAAAAGTGAGGTTAGCGCCTACGATCCATGCAGCCATGCATATGGGGCCGATGTATGTCCAAAGCATGAATAATACCATATAAAAAATTTCTTCCAATCATAATGTTCTACGTTAGTTCGAGTGGTGGCTGTAGTTCTAGCCAAATACAAATCCTAGGTTCGAATCCCCTTTGGTTTCCTTTTTCTCACAAATAACAATTAAGTCCTGACTCACAATATCATTATAACAGTGTAAGTTTACAACTAATCCTTGTGCATGGCCAAGTGGTGAAGCGCTGCTGGACTACCCCCAAGACTCAGATTCGAGACCCACAGGCAAAATTCCGCCTACTTAATTTTCATCATTTTTTCAGCTGTCTATTCCCAACACCGCGCACGCAATGGGTTGGATGTGGGTTCTTAAAGGTATTAGGCAGCAAGGGCATTTTAAGAGGCACCAGGTAGCAAGGATAAGGGGTCACTGGATGTACGCTTAACGTAGTGTATCTCTCTCTGCAGATTTCCATTCAAATCCAAAAATTAATAAAAATTCTAGAAATTAAGAAAATTACAAAAAATAAAAAAATTAATAAAAAATATAGAAAATCCAAAAATTAATAAAAATTCCAGAAATTAAGAAAATCAATAAAAATTACAGAAAATAGAAAAATTAATAAAAAATATAGAAAATCCAAAAATTAAAAAAAATTCCAGAAATTAAGATAATCCAGAAAATAGAAAAATTAATAAAAATTACAAAAAATAGAAAAATAGAAAAATTTCCAGAAAATCAAAAATTAATAAAAAATTCTAAAAAATCAAAAAATTAATAAAAATTACAGAAAATAGAAAAATTAATAAAAATTTCCAGAAAATCAAAAATTAATAAAGAATTCTAGAAAATCAAAAAATTAATAAAAACTTACAAAAAATAGAAAAATTAATAAAAATTTCCGAAAATCAAAAATTAATAAAAAATTCTAGAAAATCAGAAAATTAATAAAAATTTCCAGAAAATCAAAAATTAATAAAAAATTCTAGAAATTCAGAAAATTAATAAAAAATTCCAGAAAATCAGAAAATTAATAAAAATTCTAGAAATTCAGAAAATTAATAAAAAATTTCCAGAAATTAAGAAAATTAATAAAAATCAAAGAAAATTACATAAAAAATAAAAAATTCTAGAAAATGCATAAAAATTAATAGAAATTCTGAAAATATAGAAAAATGATAAAAGGAGTAAAAATTTAAAAAATTGAAATATTCCGAAATAAATCATAAGACACTTCAAATTCCTAATTGCCTCCAAAAGTCAAAAAAATGAAGAATCTTTTATTCAAACCTTCTTTTATTCAAAGATCGATATCCTTTACAAATTATTTCTATCTCAAAAATTTAAAGAATCTTTTTTGATATTTTGAGATTTTTAAGTCTCACGCAATGGGCTCTAAATGGGGAACTGGCGGTTTACCTGCTGTTCAACGTTTAGTAGTTCGTATAGGTCCTTGTGCTGCCTTAGCCGCCTCGGGCCTTGTGCATGAGTGGACTTGAGGTCCTTTTTCAAAAAAAAAATAAAAAAAAAATAATATATATCTTTTCCTAAATGTTTTGGGATTCTAGGTCTCACGCAATGGGCTCTAAATGGGGAACTGGCGGTTTACCTGCTGTTCAACATTTAGCAGTCCGTATAGGTCCCTGTGCTGCCTTAGCCGCCTCGAGCCTTGTGCATGAGTGGACCGAAGATCCCTCCCAAAAATAAAACTTCTTTTCAAATAGCAAAATCTTCAAACATTCTTTCAAAACACATTTCGAAGGTCAAACCTTCACAAACTAGAACTACGTAAGCCTTGAATTTCCCATTGCACCGGGGAATACGTAAGAGCAGGATCAAGTCCTGTCAGGCTAACCTCCATCAAGTAAATATTTTTCACACTAATTAAAGGGATCAAACAATTTTTAAAATCACACACTCAGTTTAAGGGTACCGTTCTTCGGAACGGGCGAGTAGGGTGCCTAACACCTTCCCTACTTGTAACCGACTCCCGGACTTAGAAGCTCATTCTCGAGTCAGGTTTTTTCCAAATATTTTTCCCTTAAATAAAAATTTGGTGGTGGCTCCACTTCTATCAAATAAAATTCATTTTTAAAATTTTAGCGAGTTCGTCGTCTCGTCGAAATTACGATTGCAACAATGATAACTTATAGAATTTGGTTATCATTTTTATATCTAATATATATATATAATTACAAATCATTATTTTATGGAAACTTTTAGTTGATGGATGTGAATATTCTATTTTCATGGCACATTATATAATTCAAAATCTATGTATTATGTTATTATTTATGAATGAAATTAAAATATTTGTATCTAATTGATGCATGATTTTAGAATTATAGTTTATAACTATAACTTTAATTTCAAATTTTGTTAGAATTTGAACCAAGTTTAAAATCATAATTTTTATATTTAATTTGTACAACAAACTAAAGTATAAAATTTTATTTTTAAGTTGAATTTCATTTGTAAGCTGTCACATTATAAAAGACCACATATTTGTGTACCAAACATCAATTTTATTGTCCAGTTACTCTTGTTGGGTTTCTTGAAAGCAATGATATGGGATGAAAGGTATTGTTGGGTTTCATATAGAAACTATTATAGCCAAATCATTGTTGCTAATTATAAGAAAAAACAAATAGAAAAGAAGAACATAATATTAAATGAGCAATAATAAGAAGACATAATTAAAAGTTAAATAAGAAAACAAATATAAATTTCCCATTTGATAAAAACGAACTAATCCATGAAGGTTGAACCGTTCAACAAAAGGGTATGCAAGTGCTGAATCAATCCAAGTCATAATCAAGATAGGTAAGTGCAGGGCATTGCTAGTTTGGGCAAAAGAGATAGAGATAGAGACACTTAATATGGGTTTCTTCATACAAGTAGAGTTAGAGTTGTCAAATTAAAGTTAATGCTAAGGACTATACCAACTCCAACTTTACCAATTCATTTAAGCTTGTTAAGTGCTCCATCACAAAGTCTTGTGGTCTAGAACAATTTGTCCACTATGGAGATCACAAGATAGTAAATGATGCACAGTGAAATTTATGGTGAGAAGGTAATAATTCGGTTTTAAAAGTGAAGCATTAATTGTATTGTTAGATTAATTAAATAATTTGAATGAAGCATTGTTGCAGATGGAAGTAAATGGTCAAGGACAAGTGTGACCCATAAAGTTCAATATTTTCCTTAGGTATTGAACATTGAACTCAGTAATGCGTACTGAAATCCGTAGTATCATAATTATGATCTCCAGATACGAAGTGCATTACAAAGGTTTGAAAAAAAAAAAAAAGAGAGACAAAATTTAAATACAATATCATAAATTAATATTTATTAAAAAAATTTATATACTAATAATTTAATATTTGATTAGTCTCCATCAACACAGGCTTTTTCTAACAAAAAAGTTAATATAATATATAATTTTACACATTAAATATTAATATAATATATTATTTGTCAATATAGATTTTTAAAATTTACATCAACAGTTTAATTTGTATTAAAAAAAATTATATTAGTAAAAATCATTAATGTTTTTTAAAATGTTGATTTTAATTGGAAATAATAATAAAAAAACATTGGATGTTATATTTAAGTATTAAAACATAAAATATAAAATTTCAGTTTGAAGATTCTATGAATTATTTATTTATTTATTTATTTATTTATTTAGTGTGTCGGATTGAATTAAATGTTTAGCTAGAAAAAAAAGGCAGCACTTGCATTCTGACAGATGCAATACGCTAAGTGGTGACATGTAGAAAATCAGTTAATGAGCTTAGAAGGACATTATGTGATCATCATGGAATCTGTGAGCTTCAAATTTATGATAGCCAGCTCCACTTCCTTAAAATCCCAAAAATATAGCCATTGCATTATATCTTCAACTATATCTTACACAAAACTTTAAATGTGAAATACTGATCAAATCCTCTGGGTCTTAGTTGTGTGTATTCTAAACTACAAAAGTGTGAAATTGATAATTCTGAAATTTTATGGTCTTAAATTTTTATAAACTACAAATATGTACATAACAAATTATAAATATGTCAGAACCGACTCTTAATTTTTTTTTTTTCACCTGCAACTACTAGTTGTAATTTATTCAAATTGAGGAAAAAAATTTACATAAATAGGTGGGAGAAATCAATGAATTCCTTTTCTTCCTCTAAATTTCTAAGATTTGAATAAACACACTGTTCTTTCATGCTTGAAGTTCAAAATTTTGTGTATCTAATGATTACACTATTGAAGAAATATTTTTTTTGTTCGACAATTTATGAAGGAAGAAAAAATCCGAGCAATTTATGTTCATTACTTTTTGCTAAAATTCCAACTTGTCTTAAGAGTAGTTTATGTCATTTTTGTTTTGGGTCCAGAAGTAATAAAATGGGCCAGATCCAATGTGTCGGCCCAATATTTAGTTTGGTTATCGGTCTAAGAAACTTGACCGAAATCTATTTTTTCAGCCCGGTCCAAATATTCCAGCCCAAAGCAGGCTAACCAGCAATGGACCAGGCCAGTCTGTACGCTCAAATTCTTGTATTTATTGTTAGTTTTTTAATTTTTTTTATTATAATCTCATTTTTTTTAATGTTAATGACAATATAATGAGTACTATGAAAAAAAAAAACTTCTAAAATTGATTCATATTATAAAAAATTATCAAACTCCTTAACTTAGTAACTCATAAACAGCCTCAATTTGTTCAAACAGTCACATGTCAGTTAAACAATATTCCTGCGAGATGGTAGATTTTCAGTTTATGAAGAGTAATATGAAGTAGATGAGAAAATCACCCGTTGGTCGAATGTATTAACATAACTTTTATCTTTACATTATGCAAGAAAAAAGTTTAAGCTTGAGGCTAGATCCGGTATAAAATGATAAATCAGTTAATTAGTTTTTCATTCAATACACATTATAAATTTATCCTAGTTTTTAAAATAATATAAATTTATTTTTTATTTTTGAAAATCTTACAATTTCATCCTTATATAAATTAATAAAAAAATGAAAGTATTAATTTATACTTTTTTTAATGAATCTGCACAACACTATAAAAAATATATGTAACTTTTAAAAGTCAACAATAAATTTTTTTAAATGTTTTTATTTTTTTTTGAATTTGAACAATGATTAAATAAAGTTAATTAAAAAAATTCATCTTTAAGAAAATTTAATTTTAAAATTTTTTTAAATTTAAATTCAATATATCACCTATTATATTTTTTCAAAAATTTTAAAAATAATATCTTTTCAAATTTTAAAACAAATCTTTTTTAAAAAAATTGAAAAAAAAAATATCTTATATAAAATTAAATTAATCATTTTAAAAATAAAATTTTTTAAAACAATGATAAGCCATGTTAATTGAATGAAGGATCTATAACATTATTTGAATTATTAAAATTTGTTAAATAGTTATTTTTTACAGAATCTATATAATATTGATTTAATTTATTTTTAAAATTATTTTCTTTTAAAAAATATAAAAAAAAATATATTTTTTAAACAACTTGCTATTTCTATTTAAGAGAAGGTGTAGTTTAAACAATGGATATCCATTGTAGTATTTAGAAGAGGTCATATTATTTTTCATTTACTATTTACGGATAATCTATAGATGTTTGCAAAAGTTACCACGACACAAGTATGATTTCTTCACAATATTATTCACAAATTTTGTTTAGTTTCAGGTCTGTCTATCAATCTACATAAATATAGAGTCTTTTGCTTCCGAGTGTTGAACCAACAGAAAGAATGTTTTACCCAGATAACTTAAATTAGATTCACGTCCAAAATTGAAAAATATTGGGGGGGGAGGGTTCCAATGGTTCATGGACTAGCAAAGAAGGAGCAATTCTAATTGATCCTAGATAATCTCAAGAAGTGACTAGCGAGCTGGAAGAGAAACCTTCTGAAAAAAGCTGAAAGGTTAACATTGGTTAATTCGATACTTTCCTTGATCCCAACATATGTGATGCAAATCTATTAGCTGCCAACTTCCATCTATGACAAACTTGATTCCATAACTAGGCAATTTTTATGGAGAAAAAAATACTAGCAAAAAAGGAGCAATTCTAATTGATCCTAGATAATCTCAAGAAGTGATTAGCGAGCTGGAAGAGAAACCTTCTGAACAAAGCTGAGAGGTTAACATTGGTTAATTCGATACTTTCCTTGATCCCAACATATGTGATGCAAATCTATTAGCTGCCAACTTCCATCTATGACAAACTTGATTCCACAACTAGGCAATTTTTATGGAGAAAAAAATACTAGCAAAGGACTTCACCGAGTGAAATGAGAGTAAGTCACTAAACCAAAAAATCGCGGAGAATTGAACATTCGGCAAGTAGGGATGACAAATATGGCTCTTCAAGGGAAGTTTACTTGGCCGTTATTACATAACAAAGATAAATTATAGGTGCAGGTTATTCATCACAGATACAACATCTCACCAAACATTCTTCACCAAGTGCAACGACATGGTTCTCTAACCTGGAATGTTATTCAGCAAGCCACTCTAATATTGAAAGATGCCTTTAAGATATGGGTGGGCAAAGGAAACATTAACTTTTGGTTTGGTTTGAGAATTGGTCAGGCTTAGGCAAACTATACAACTTAGTGCCTTATGTGGATATACAATATGTGGATATTAGGATATTGGACATTTGGGATAATGGGTCGTTTGGTCTAGATTATATTCACACCCTGCTACCACATAATATAGTGAAACAATTGAAAGCTCTATCCATTATCCTTGACGAATCCTTGCTAGACATGTACACATGGGGTAACATTTAAATGGGATTTACACATTGAAGGAAGACTATACATGACTCAAAAAGGAATAAGAGCACCATACTAAGAAAAAATGGCCATGATTATGACACACTAACCTCATTAAAAAAGTACATTTTTTCTTATGGAAAGTCTTCCACAATGCATTGCACATGTATGCCCTTTGCCATAGCAGTAATGTTTCCCAAAGCCCCACTTGCTTGAGATGTCAGGTGGGGAATGAAGACATCTAGCATTATCAATGTGATTGTTCTTATGCGCAAAAGGTTTAAGATTGCTTAGGGGTGAGTCGAGTCCTTGCCTTCCATATTGCTGCTTTGAGTTGCTGGGTAATAAATCTTGTAGAAGTATATGGATATCTTTTCATCATAGAATTATGAAAAATTTGGTTGGATTGAAACGCCCATGTACTCACCAACATGACTCATGACATATAAGAGACTTTTACTAGAATTTGATCATTTAAAGGGCTACTAGAAAAGACTTCTATCCTGTATCCCATGGAAAGTAACTTGGTTGTTAGATACGATGACATCCAACTGATGAAGACACCCTCACTCTAAATGTGGACGGAAGCTCCTTAGGTAATCCTGACCAAGCAAGATTTGGTGGTCTACTGAGAGACCAATCAAGTAAATGTATGGCTGACTTTTATGGAGTATTGGTCTGCCATACAACATCCATGCAAAATTTTTGTTAATTGACCATGACTTATACATCGTGTGCAACAGAGGACATAGAATGATTCTTTGTGAATTAGACTACAAAGAAGTTATAAATACTTTGTCGAGACAATCAAAATTTCATAAATACAGAGCAATTATTTCTTCAATTCAGAGGGTTTTGAATCACAATTGGAAAGTAAAGGTGGTTCATTATCACTCTGAACCTAAGTTTTGTGCTAAACAAGCCATCAGAATGTATATCATTGAGGATCCTTCTAAGAATATCGCCTCCTTATTATTTAATAATTTTTTTGAAACCTTTTACTTCAAACATTAGTTTATTACTTTTCTAATTTATTTTGTTTCTACTGTTTCTTTTTCAATTTTACATGTAAAAAAAAATATTTAAAATTATTTTTTAAATAATTTAAATTTATAAAATCAACACAATAGTTAAGTATTATAATTTGTCATTTTATTTTTTAAATAATTTAAATTTATAAAATCAACACAATAGTTAAGTATTATAATTTGTCATTCTATCCTATAAACTTATTAAGTAATCGTTTGATAATATGAACACTATAGAAAAGATAGCTTATTTATTTTATAATTAATTTTCTAAAAAAATTTATTTTTTAAATATTTAAAAATTCAAAAATATTTTTTTAAAATTTTAAAATAAATTTTTCTAAAAATAATAAATATTTAAAATAAGTAAATTTTTAAAATTAAAATTATTTTAAAAATATTAAAAACTTTGTTTTATACTTTAATCTTTAAATTTTTTTTTAAAAACTTCAATATTTTTTAAAAATTTAAAATTTAACTAATTTCTTTTTTCTCAAATTAGCTAGGAAAATTGGATGGTCAAATTTCAATAATACTTTCAGACCATTTTTCACTTATTTTTGAAATAATAAAAAAGTATTTTAAAAAGAATAAATTTTTAAATTAATTATATTTTTTAAATAATAAATAAAATAAATATTTTTTAAAATATTTTTTTAATAATTAATTAATTATATTTTTCATAATTAATTAAAAAATAATTATTTTTTAACTAAGTACTTTATTTTTTATTTATAAATAATTCTTAAATCTAGTAACGATTTTTTATTTTTTATTCATTCTATCGTAATTTTAGTTACAATAGATATAAATTAAACATGAAATAACGGATAATGTCCTATAATATAATATTTTATTTATGCATTAAATATATTTTTAGTATTTATAAAATAATTAATTTTATTTTTTAAAGTACCTTATTACAGTATGTAACATTAATTTAAAATAAATTAAATTATAATAAATTAATGATAAATAACAAATTGTCATAGTTGATTAAACTTAAATCATAATTATAAAATATTTTAAAAAATAAAAAATTTAAACAAAAATTTTTAAATTTTAGAAACAAAAATTAAAATTTAATTATTTTAAAATACTAAAAACATATTTAATATTTCATTTATCTACCTAAAACTTTTGCATTACCATACATTTAAATTATTTGATTGGCACCTGGACATGAATTTCCATAGGCTTGGATGAAACAAGCACATTAATCCCACAAATTTTTTTCAAATAGAAAACAAACTATCTACTTTTAACTAGTTAAAAGCAAGTAATAATTTAGTTACTGAAACTGATTTAAGTTTTGAGTATTTAAATTTGATCTATTTAAAAATTTTGAAGTTTAAATTTGTTAAAGATTTTTTTCTTTTTTCTATCAAGATCTGACCTGATTTAAAGTTTATAAAGTTTACAAATATATCTAAAAAGATATATAAGCTTAAAACCTACAAGATAAAATAACCATTAAATAGATTTAAAAAATATATATATATATTAATATTATGTAAATAAAATATATTAAAATAAATATTATACAAATATAATATATTAAAATAAATATAAATATAATATATATATAAATATATATAGGCTCCAAATAGGTTAAATAAACTTTTTCATAAACTTAGATCTGACTTGATTATCTAAAAAGACTTTTCAACAAGTGTAAGTCAGTCTATTTATTAAATAAATCAAGCTAAAAAGACTTACTTACTTTCATCTATAATTTATATCTTAACTACTCTCTCCATAATATACTTATTCGCCATTATCCAATCATCTTATAAGATAAATACAAAAACATTAACTCATATTTAATAAACTCTTGTAATTTAATCATATACATTATGTACATTTAGATTTATAGTTAAAAGAATAATTTTTAAAGGATAATTTCTATGTAAAAAATTAATTTCAAATCAAATTTGGTTGATACACATACAAGATAATCAGAAACTTAATACTATCAATATACTAAAAAAAATAACTTTTGAACCAATAACTAATAAGTTTAAGGAAATTTATATTTTTATATTTAGTTTTAGTTCTTAGCATTTTTTATGATTATATTTCCTTACTTTATAAATTTTTTTAATTTTGATCTATGTTACTAAATTTTTTTATTAAATAATGCTGTTATTTAAATAAATATATAATTTATTTTTTAAAGATTATATTTGGTATACTTTTCACTTCCGAACGGTATGTATACAATTTGATAATAACATGATCATATCTTTGAAAACCAAATAATGCTATAAAAGATTTAAATAGGAATAAATTAGTTAAGAAATTAAAATAAATTGTAAATACTAATATTTTTAAGTTAAAAATATAGAGAATTTTAATAGCAGGAGCTAAAATAAAATTTTTTAATAAAATAAAGGATTGAAAACAAAAAAAATAAAATAGTAAGAATTAAAATCAAATATAAAGTAAAGGATTGAAACTTGATTAAGCCCAATTAAATTAATATGTAGTTAGCCAAGATACAAAGCAGTTTTTTCCATTAAACCCTCGCATCTACATCTTGTGGTCACGTATGAGATTAGTATTTAGAAAAGTAATAACAAGAAAATGGGTACACAACAAGACCCAATTACACAAAATCCATGTTCTTCAAAGTTGCATTATACTAACCAATTACCAATAGAATTATCATCTGGGAACAACTTATAGCTACTGAAAAACCTATCAATTAATCAGTGATCATTTAAATGAAAGTTTACATGTAGCATATCTCCTTCAGCATAAGGTTAATATTCTCTTATAATTTCAACCTTCTCATGTGGATTTAAGAAGGAAAGTGCATGCGGATTGTCATGGTCTGTAATGGTGTTGAATTCTCCATAATATATTGCACAAATTGTTGCTCACCTTTTGTGCCTCCATAATTTGCAATAACACACTTCCTAAGATGTGAAGAAAGGCATTGAGGAACTACACTAGGGTAGAAGCAAACCACGTCATCAGATGTTTTCAAATGCTTAAGCTTATCAAGGACCAAAACTTGAAGATTGGGGCACTTCTCAAGCATTGCAAATACAAATATCCAATTAATATCACCCTCAAATACAAGCTCCATATAAGTTAAATTGGGAAACACAGGAATGATACCTGCACACTGCAAAAGTTGTGAAGACAAATTATCAGAAACATAGGTGACGTTGTCTACAAATAAAATAAATTTAATTAGGATATATAAAAATATATATTTTATTCTACCATTGAATCATAAATTATCATATAATTAAGAATTACTGATTTTTATAACAATAATTTAAAACTCATCCAAAATAGATAACGAAAAAATCTTTTCATCAATAATGATCCAAATTAAACTCAAATAAAAATTAATAAAATTTTCCATATATTGAGTCCATACCTTGTCAAGCCGCAGAGTCTGTGCATTACAAATTGCTTTAAGATGAAACCCTAATTCAACATTATATACGTTTGCTCCAATCAACGTAGGTAAGCTAAACACTCCTCCATCATAAGAATAATCATTATGAAAATAATATTCTATATTCTTAGCTTCAAAAAACTCAAGATTTGGACATCCATGAAGAAACTCCATAAGATATGGAGGTTCAATAAAATCAACAGCATCCAAAATCAGAGTTTTGAGCGAGGGAAAATCAATATTAGGAGTATCCACACATAACCAGCCTTTCAACTTGAGAACAACAAGAGTTCTACAGCTTAAAACACGGAAGTTCAAGTTCAGCATAGCAAACGGATGCGCCAAATGAATGTCAAGGATCTGAACTCCACGTTGCATTGCAAATTCAATCCATTCATTGAAATCGGAAGATAAAAGTTTAAATTGAGAAGCGATAGTTTTGAGGCGAAAACTTGTGATTCGAGGTTGTTGAAGAGTGATTGTGCGTACGAATTGTTGAAAGGAAGAGTAGGGTTTGTGGCTGATGAGATAAGTTTGGTCGTCAAAGTAGAGAGTGGAGAGTGAAAAGCCGAGGAACCTCCACGCCTTTGAAAGAACGGTGGTAGCAACAGCATTCTGAGTTGGGAGAAAAGAAAGAATGTGACGGAGGATATCATCTGGTAATGCGCTAATTTTGTCTTCCATTGTTATGGCTCTGAGTGTAAGCAAGGATCAAACTTTGCTTTTGGACCTACAACACATGTCATAATGGATGTTATATATATATAGACATGGGATATTTTTAAATTTAGATTGAATTTAATTAAAGATTAGATAAACTTAATATTTAGTTTATCTTATCAAAATTTATCTTTAAAGTTATTGAGATTTATAAGTTAAATTAAAATAATATATACAATAATATATTATTTTAATTATATATATATATATATATATAATATTTTTTAGGTTAAATATACTTTCAGTCTAAAATTTTAAAATTTTTTAATTTTATTCTTCATTTTTTAAAAGATTAACTTTTGATCTCTTATTTTTTAAAATAAATTATTTTAATTTTTAAAGTAATTAATGTTTAACATATATTTAAATATTAAAAAAGTTTATTTTAAAAAATAAAGTATCAAAATAAATTATTTTAAAGTGATGACTAAAACCAAAATTTAAAAAAACTAAAAATATATTTAATTTTTTTAAATTTAATTAAATATTATAATAAATTTAAAATTTATTTTATCTAATCAAAATATATCATTAAAGTTGTTATAATATATGAAAATTTAAAATTAAAATAATATAAAATTGATATTATTTAAAAAATAATACTTTAAAAGATAAAAATTAAATTAAATTAATGATAATATAAAAATTATATATATTATTTAAATTATAAACCATTAAATTTTATAATAATTATTTTAAAAATTTATACAAATTAATTTTTAATTAATTGATAAGAATTAGAATTAAAATTAAACAGTAACACTTAAAACACGGATGGGGTGATTGAAAACTTTATCTCTTTAGAATATTGTTTTGAAATCTACAATCCAAATTTTATCTCTCCAAAATATTGTTTTGAAATCTAGATATGGTATATTTCTTAAATTTAAATTAAACTCAATTAAAGTTTAGAATAAACTTAAAATTTAATTTTTTTATATAAAATATATCTTTAAAATTCATACAATCTATGAAGATTTTAAATTAAAATAAAAATAATTGATATTAAATTTCAGAAATAATATTTAAAAATAAAAATATAATTTAATTTAATTAAAACAAAATAAACATGTAAATATTTTTTATAATTTTATTTAACAATAAATTATTGATTTTTATAATAATTATTTTAAAGTCATTAAATTTTATTATTAATAATAAAAATAAAAATTTATAAATCATTTAAGTTTTATGATTAGGAATACTTGGAATTGAGCTTCATCTTTTTACATGTATGTGCTAGGCACTAAACTTATTTGATTCCAAATATATAACTATAATATATATTATTTTTTCTCTAAAGTTACGTTCATACCTTTCTAAATAATATTATAATTTCTTAAAATAATATAATATATATATTATTTAGATTTTATTCCTTAATTTAGATGAGATATAGTTATATATTATAAAGAGTTAAATATGAAACATATATTACACAATCATGTTACAGGATTACGTTACTATCCAGATAGATTGAAGAATAAGGAAACTTGCAGATTGGTTTCTGATATTATCTGATCCTAACGGTTCAACCAGATAGAAACTAATCTAATCTTCAGATAACAAGCCTTTGAAGTTGGAAGGATAACTTATATTTATTTAGATTGTTTGGATCCAAAGCTTAAATTTCACATTTCAGGGTTTAGGTTCCTAAAATCTTCAACAATGAGCGATAGGATCAGTGATTTACCAGACGAAATTATGTGCCACATTCTTTCTTTTCTTCCAACCAAACAAGCCGTTGCCACAAGCGTTCTCTCTAAGAGGTGGAAACCACTATGGAGTTTGGTGCTCTCTTTGGACTTTGATTATTACAACTATATCCAAAGCAAAGAGGATTCTGTCAGCTATACTCAGAGAAAAGAGGCATATTCCCGATTTGTTCAATCTGTGTCTGCCGTTATTCTCTCCCGGGATTTGCATCAACCCATCAAAAAGTTTCGTCTCAGATGTTCCTCCTACGATTTTTGTGACCCTAACGATGTGCGTATATGGATTCATGCTGTGGTGCAACGCAGAGTTGAATACCTCGATATCTGTCTTCCCTTTCAATGGTACTGGGACTGTTTTCCGAAGAATTTCATTATCAGTTGCAGTTCCCTTGTGGTTCTCAAGTTGGATAATTTGGTGCTGCACCCTCCTTCACCTGTTCATTTTCCCGCCCTTAAAATTCTGCACATGGAAGGTGTTTCTGTCATTCATCTTTTATGTCTCTCCACCTTTCTTTCTGGATGTCCAATTCTTGAGGATTTGAAAGTAAACAAATTATACTACTGCAATGGTTCTCCTATAGAGGAGGAGTTTCAAATCTTGCCCAAGTTGATCAGAGCAATAATCTATAAACGGGATATTTTTCTGTTGAAAGCCGTTACCAATGTAAAGTTTCTGAGCATAACTAAGGTATTGAAATTTTGATTTATAGAATAAATTGCAACACCAGTCCTTAATCTTTATTGGTTAATGGTATGAAGCAAAATTCCATCATATTAGTTCCTGGTCAATGGCTAATCTCATTAAAATTTTAAAACTGCAAGGACTAATATAATGAACTTTTGCATGCTTTGGGGTCTAAGATGATAAGGGAATTCTGATGTTTTTTATTCTGACACTTGTAGATGGATGATCCATTGAGTGACGAAGATGAGAGTGATACAGATGAGGATATAGACGATAATGAACATAAGAATAAAAGTTACATAGACTTTATGGACTGTTTCCCTGTATTTCATAATTTAACCCACATAGAACTCAACTATGGGATGCATACAGATTGGATCCAAGTAGTAGAAATACTCAAACGATGTCCCAAGCTTCAGATTCTTATCATTGATAAGGTTTGCATAGTCTAAGCCTTCAGGGATGATTTCTATTTTTATCTGTTGCATGTTTTTTTATTAATGTTACTTTGTGTCTGCTGTGAGCAGGGGCCTCCTTGTCTCTATCATGAAAAATGGCGACGTTGGTCAAAGCCTCAATCGGTTCCTAAATGCATTTCGTCACACTTTACAACATGCCGCATAAATAATTATAAAGGATTTGAAGGCGAGTTTCAGTTTGCAAGTTATATCATGCAGAATGCAAGGTTTCTACAGACCATGGCAATTTCTTGTAACAGTCTTGTAGATGAAGAAGAAAAATTCAAAATGCTCAAAAGATTATCCCTGTATACAAGGCGTTCCGCAGCTTGTAAACTTTTCTTTGAGTGATAATTGACTAGATTTGAGTTTCCTTAATGTTTGCCTATTCTTTGTTGGGTATGTACTTTGTCTTATTTTCAACTTAATCAATGTTGGGCAATTGCTTGTTAAATTCTGACCTTATACAAAAACTCAAGGTAGAGTGTTTGACTTTTTTGTCATCTCTTGCCCTTCTCAATCTCATGTTAGTGCACTCACTCCCGCACAGAAAGATCAACATATATGATTTTTTTCAAGTAAGGGATTAATTTATTAAATAAATCAAGTCATACAATATTAATGAACTCCTAGTGAAAGTATGTTATAATATGATTGGACATTGACCAAGAAGTATGTCATTGGAAGTAGTTATGGGTATCGATATTTTGCAAAAAATGTAGACAAATATGCAACATAATTGCTGCTTGCTTTTAACTTGTTAAGTGGAACGAAACAGTTTGTGCTCTATTTGAAATGCTAAGAACTTGTGAGATTAACTTGTTCGACCAGATGAAATGAAGGCCCCAAAAATTCAGCCCAAGGTGCCACATATCAAATTTCTTCTCTGCATTTGGCCAAACATTTAAAAACCTTGTTTTTCACCAAATGCAGAGAAATGAATAAGAAGCTGAAGATAAATGAAATATTGTGTTCTAGGATGTGTTCCTTTCTTATGATATTTGATTTATTTTCCGGTTATTGTCTGTGTTTTGTGTATGTTTGAGCCTGTGCTGTGCAAATATGTTCAGTTGCATTTTATTTCTTTAGTGAAATTTATCTGAGACTTGCCTTTTTGTTCCTAGTTTAACTCCTTACATGATCCCACCAAAAGAAAAAGGTTTAAAAAATTCCTGAGATTTGTTTTGTTTTTTTAATAAGCCAAATTTAAAGTCTTGTTTCCTTTTATTTTATAGACTGACTTCTCTCTCCATTTTAACTTTGATTAGAATGAGAGATTTTTTATTAAGCTATCAAGATATTTCAATTAGTAGAACCAGGACTGGTAAATTTTGGGAATGATTCTTTTCACATGAAAATTGGTTTTACCTCTCTCTTTATAGATAATAAATTGGCAGGGCTCTGGCAATTCTGGGAGTAGTTCTAGAGAGATAGACATAATTTTCAAATAACAAGGTTATGTGAAATTTCAAGGGGATCAATTTGCATAAACTTTATATTTTTGCTGCATAAGATATTATTGTTGGGTAACAAATCATTGTATGTGTTAGCTGCATTCTTTAAGATTTCAACAATGATATTAAAAAAAATTCTTGTGCTTAAACATTGTTGATGCTTTCATAGCCTTTAGTACAAGTTTATTATTATTTCTCCATGTCTTTGAATCTTCTACAAAGAAAAAAGGAAAAAAATTGATATGGTTATGGCATATTTATTATTAAAATAATATCTGGTGCTTTATGTTTATGTTCAATGTTGATGTGAATAGTATAAGTTAACTAATTTAGTATGAATCTGTCCATTTTGCAATTCATCTATGCAGTTTTGCATTTCACCTGTTTATTAAGTAAATAGGGTTGGATTCATATATCTTTATTTTGAGTATGCTTCAGCACATCTACAAGATATATCATTAACTTCTAACTTGGTTTAAGATCATAAACATTGAGGCTAACCACAGATAAAAGTTACTTATAGTTCGTTATTTAACTTTTGAGAATTAAATAACACAGTAAATAGATGATTGTTTTTCTATTAAAACAAATAAAAACAAAGAGAATAGTAGAAATGTTTTAAAAAATATTTTTAAAAGATATAAAAAAAATATCGTTTCATATCAATAATCGTGAATACAAAAGTGCACAGTGAAATGAAAAAAATCATGCTTAAAAAGAATAACTTTGAGAGGAGAAAATAAAAATGATATGAATATATGAATAATTGTTAAGTTAAGTAGTAATTATTAATAAGAAAGAGAATAATAGAAAAAACTAACTAGAAATCGAGCTTTATCGTTAACAAAAATAGTTTCATTTTATATATTGCATTATAAATAAAAATATTATCACATTAAATTTATGAAACTTAATACAGAAATTTAACTATCATCATCCTCTGATGGTTATGATTGAATCCACATCATCTCGATAAAAATGTTTAAAATATTTTTAATACTTAAATCAATGTTATTAATGAAAGTATTGATTCATAATTTATTAATTGAAAAATTAAATTGATGATAATTAAATATGTATATATTTTAATATTATATAGTACATAAATAATAAATTATAATAAAATTAAAACAAATTTAATTAAGTAAAACTCTAAATAAATAAGAATCATATTATATGTTTTGAAATGTTAAAATTAATAACAAGAATTAAAGTATTGAGTATTTTTTATATTTAAATTACAAATATCTTTCATTAAAGATAATTTTACTTGAATTGTTAAGATAATAACTCACATAAATATTCTTAATATACATATAAAAACTATATAAATATTTTTAATAAAAATGGAAAAATATTTCCAATAATTGCTTGTGGAATCCCATAATTATATAAAAAAATTAAAAATAGATATTTTTAGAGTTTAAACTTTGTATATTGTATAAAATGGCTGCAAAATTAATAAAAAATTAAAAAGTTTATATATATATATATATATATATATATATATATATATATATATATATAAACATTAGAATAACATTATATTCTTTTTTACATATTTTATGTGGTGAGAGTAACCTGAATTTACATCAGAAAAACTTTTACCTCAATTCTACCAGGAAAATATTTTCCTTGGATTGTTGAATGGGGCAATCCTCACGGGTCCTAAACTTCAGTAAGAGTTAGGATACCTAAATATAATTAAAAAATAATATAAAAAATATGTATTCATACCATCTTTAATAATTTTTTTTAAGTCTTGATCAAACCAGTGTTGTTTGTTAGTCAATCCATAGCTAGAAAGGATCTGCCACTAGATAAAGGCTATATTATTATGGTTAATGTTTATATATTGATATAAATTTAATTAGTCTATTTAAATATTTTTTTATGTAATTTTAGAATTTAATTTCATAGTAAGTTCTTACAAAAAGAAGAGAATGATAGATTTAATTAGTCTATTTAAATATTTTTTATATGAAATTTTGGTCTAAAAAAATAAAATTTAAAAAATGACAAACAAAATTTTGATATTATTTATACAAGTTCGACCAATTGAAGATTTAGAATAAAAGTGTAATATAAAAATTTTCGTAATTAAATATTTTAAAAAAATTTAAATTTTATTATATATAAATCTAATTAAGATTTGTAATTGATTTTTTCAGATTATATTAGGATATAATATTTATTTATGAACAGTTTTTATTTTATAATTATTTGTAAATCAAATTAAGATTTTACATTAATTTATAATTTTTAGAATTTGTTATTTATACATTTTTAATTTAGATTATTTCGATTTTCTATGTAATAAAGTTTAGGAATTCAATACAAAACAAGTTTTGATGGTTAATAATTTTTCTTTTTGAAAGTTTTTATTTTCTCGTTAACAGATTCTCTTGATTCTTAGACAAAACATTATACTTGATCTTGTTGGTGATGAACAAATAATACTATTCGCCAAACAAATAAGGTAAAGTAAAGGTGACATTCTTCTTTAATAACTCTAGACTTTATAACCAATTGTGGTTGTCAAATTTTTATTAGTTCTTAGACAAATAACCATTCCAGATAAAGTTGATTCTTGTAGAGTTATGATAAAAATGTATATCTTTAATAATTTTAGTATTTTTGTATATCATAATTTACGTTAGATTTTTTCCTCTTTCCTAAATTTTATGATTAACATTTTTATATGGATTATGTAGCATCTTCTACTTCTGTTTGGATAATAATGGTTCATTGAACATATGAATATGTTTAACTTCACCAAAAAATAATAAATCGAAAAACCTGATAATATAGAATTTACAAGTATTATGCATTTTCCAAAGAATATATATATTGTTATCCAAGTCAATAATCGTTTCCGGACAA
The DNA here is from genome assembly GCA_026541065.1 of Canavalia ensiformis. NCBI lineage: Eukaryota > Viridiplantae > Streptophyta > Magnoliopsida > Fabales > Fabaceae > Canavalia > Canavalia ensiformis. Next base: position 129,632 of record JAMKYM010000863.1, on the reverse strand, counting down.
CTTTAACTACCTTATCCTAACATGGCTTTCCATGATAGTTTTATCCAATTAACCATCTTAAACATTTGATTTTTGATTGGAAAAATATTATATTCTGTATTGTGGATAAAGTCCTTTAAAATGCCTAAGTCATTTAAGAAATTTTTTTCTTTAATTGTTTATAATTTGTTAACAAGATAAATGATTAATAATATGATGCACATTATATATAAAATATATATTAAATATTATCTATTAACTGTAAGAGACTTATATATATAATAAATATTATCTATTAATTGTAAGAAAGACTCTGTCACTGTTAAAGAGATATGTTACATTTTCAAAATGCATATCTAGTTTGAGCTTATAAAAACAAAACTAATTTAAATTTAATAATTACCTTTCTAAATATTATGCAACCATTATATATTGTAAGCATGGTTGAAGTGTTAGAATATAGTTGAATTTTAAATGAGAAATTAAATAATTAAGATTTGTCACTAAACATTCAAAGAGCATTTAGCATGATATTTTCATGATAAATTTACACAAAAACCACATGAATTTTGGAAATGAATGATGACTTTTTGGACATAATTCTTTCATGCTCTTTTTTCATAAGTTCCTCCTGCAAAACTTATGACACACAAGTTATAAAATAAGATAAATTTACACAAAAACCACATGAATTTTGGAAATGAATGATGACTTTTTGGACATAATTCTTTCATGCTCTTTTTTTATAAGTTCCTCCTGCAAAACTTATGACACACAAGTTATAAAATAAGATAAATTTACACAAAAACCACATGAATTTTGGAAATGAATGATAACTTTTTGGACATAATTCTTTCATGCTCTTTTTTTATAAGTTCCTCCTGCAAAACTTATAACAGACACAAGTTATAAAATAATAAATTTTATATAATATTACGATAGATATATTATATATTAAAATAAAATTATATATTTTTAAACATTTTTAAACTGGGTTAAATATATTTTAGTTTTTCTAAAATTTTAAAATTTTAATTTTACTTTCTCATATTTAAAATAATTATTTTTATTTTCTCATCTTTTTATATTGTATATCTTAATGACAAGAGATTAAAAACAATCTATTTTAGAATATAAATATTTGATACATAATATATACTTTTATACATAATATATACTATAATATATTAATGATGAGATATTAAGAATACATATGTTAAAAAATGAGAGACAAAATTTAATTATGTTAGAAGTGAAAAATTAAAATTTAAAATTTAAAATTTTCAAAAACAAAAATAAAAGTATGTTTATTCTTTTTAAAATTTAGATTAAATTCAGCTAAAGATTACAATAAACTTAATTTAGTTTATCCACTATATCATTAAAGTTGTTACAGCAAATAAAGATTTAAATTTTAAATTAAACTAAAATTGATATTAATTTTAAAAAATAATATTTTTTTTAAAAATAAAATAAATTAAATTAAAATATAATAATAATATAAAATTTTTATATTATTATTTAATTATAATTTATTTTTATCATATTATTATAAATTTCTAATTTTATAATTATTTTAAATTTTATATTAATCTAATTTTTAATTTAATAATAAAAATTATAATTAAAATTAATAGTAACAGTTATCAGTAGGAAGCTGCTTTAACAGTAACAGTTATCAGTAGAAAGCTGCTCCCTTCGTCAAGGATACCTTTAACTAAAAAAATTATCTTTCCAAAACCTCAAAAATTGTTTTGAATACATATCATTATAGATGACTTACTTTTAAATTTAAATTAAACTTAATTAAATATTATGATAAACTATAATTTTTTTTTATTTATATAAAATGAATTTTTAAAGTTGATATAATTTATCAATATTTAAAATGTAAATTAAAATAAAATTGATATTAACTTTCAAAAATAATATTCTAAAAAATAAAAAATAAAAAAAACTTTAATTTAATTAAAACAAAATGAACATATAAATATTTTTGATAATACTATATAATAATAATTATTACATTATTATAAATTTTTAATTTCTATAATAATTATTTTATAAAATACTTACCACAATATCTAATTGATTAATATAATTATTAAAAATACAAATAAATTTTCAATATATTTTTATTAAATAATAAAATTTCAATTTATAATATAAAATAAATTATATATTATGTACTAAATAAGAAAATATATTTTTATAGAAAAATAAAATATTAAATATAATTAAATTTTATTACAAATAATAAAAATTAAAACATATAAATTACATAAATTTTATGATAAGGAATACTGTGAACACCGAATTATGTCCGAGGGTAAAAATTAAAACCCAAAATAAATCATCACTTTGTTTTTAGCTCAAAATCGATCAAAAAAGATAAATAAAAAAAATAAAAAAAGAAAAAAGAAAAAGAAAAGTGATACAATAGTAGTAATAAATGACAAAAATAAAAGATAATAATAATAGCAAGAAAAACAAAAAATACAACAAAAAGAAAAAATAGAAGTAAATAACTGAAAAAGAATAAAAAGAAATATGAAAAATAGAGAAAATTCCTGAAAATCAAAATAAAAGATCCAGAAAATAAAAATTTTAGTTAATTAGTTAGAAACTAAAAAAAACTGAAAAAACTGAAAAGATAAAAAAAATAGAATTAAAAATAATGATAAAATAAAATAATAATCAAAAACAGAAAAATAGAATATAGGAAAATAAAAAATAAAAAAAAGAAAAAAAAAAAGAAAAGAAAAGGGCTTGAAAATTCAGTTAGGTTTCGGTTAGTTTGTTAGGAATGGGGAGTTTCTGAACTAAAGGGAGGTTTGTGCTTTCGGAAGGGGGGTGAAAAAAAAAACCTCTGGCGAACATTCTCTGTGGAGGAGGAAGAGGAAACATATGCACCTCCAAAAGCCACATGTGAGGAGGATTCAAGAAGAAATTATCAAGATCCATTGATGGATACCTCAAGATCTCATATGAACTTACTACATTCAGAGTTATTTCTACGCTAGAACCATTTTCATTTTGCCATGGACCATAAGAAAATCAGGCTTGAGGTTCAACGCTTGCAGCATCCAGATTCTTACGAATTTTAGCTCCTCTTCAATTCGCAGATTCACGAAATTTCCTTCATTCGGCGACTGAAGGTTAGGCTTGCATTTCCAGTCTCTTTGGTGCTTGTGTTTGTTATTTGGTTTCTTCCTCTCTACATTGTCCCTAAGCTTTAGATTTAAGCATATGTCAAAATTTATAATGAATCTCGATCTTAGCTAACCGTGATGTTTGTTTAAATTCGATTGAATTGTTAGCTAGATCGTATGTGTGCTTCTATATTGAAGTAGGATTAAGGTTAAGTAAGAAGTTTGTAAAAGCTAGTCTATTCATTCTCCTTTCTATGCAAAACCTCAATCTTGATCGAGAAATGAACATTAGGATCCAAATGATGTGATTTTGTTTGAGTCGCTAGAAAGCTACTCATCTCCTTCCTGTTATATTGGCATCCATGACAAGAGCAGATAAGCACCCCAAATCTCAGGATTAGAAGCATTGACTTGGGTTTAATAAGAGTCTAAGCATTAACCTATACTTGTTGATCCAGCCCTTAAATCACGACCCTAGATTCTCAATGAAATGATGCTACAACTCATAACAACCTAAACGTAACTTTGCTAGTGACACGAAATTAGCAAGAGACCTCACATAGAAAGACTGGTGACTTAACTCCTTGTCTGAAAAATTCAGTCTCTAAAGAGTGTTAGAGAGTTCCATGTTCCTTCGTTTAGAATCAGGCTAACTATGGTGTTATGGTATGTACTGGTTTGGGAAGTTCGTAGATAAGGAAGAGAAGCACAGTTCGTGTTGTACATCTTTGAGAATATAGAGGCACACACTGGTGTAACTAAGTAAGTGTCCAACTCGGGTGCAAAAATGGTTTGTTCTGTTTTAACTGTGCGAGCGTAGCAGTTAAGTGGTTCAAATCCTATTAATGTTATAATAGCTTCTGTATAGTTAACTGTCGTAAGGATTCTTCTCCAACTGTACATCAGAATCTGTAAATTTTCATAGCATCGATATCTCCACATTGATGTTATCTTCTTCCCCTGGTTTGGATTTGTCTTAAACATTGAAACTTTGGTTGTTGCTGCTGAGGGAAAAGACCCTTATCTCTACGCCTTTTGCTCCAGCCTCTAATGAATCACCCTGAAATTCCCAAGAAAAGAGCGGAGAACGATGCTTATGGCCGTGCTCGAATCAGCTTGCTGTTCTTGGCTTCGTCGCTATAATTAAAACTAGAATCCACACAAGTTGGGAGGCCAATAGCACTGATACCCGAGAGCTTATGCAACTCAGTTTGAACTAACCTCAATGCTTAGATAACCAGGCTGATGCTGGTTTGGAGGGAACTCGTGCGTTTGTCTTTATAGTGTTGTTCGGCTATGTCATATTCAGCATAGCTAAAGAATTGAAAGAATAATATAGCTAGGCTCTAGAGGCTCAAGCTACTTTTTCTGACATGTATAAAAGTCATTCACCCCATACTTGTGGTGCCATATCAGAGACGTGTGTCATAAAGCCAGTATCGGCTAGCTTTCCCAAATCTCCTATTTCTATTTCTCTGCAGAATATTAGTTCAGTAATGGCTAAAGTGAGTTGATGAGATGGCTTTCATGAGCCCCTGTTTTGTGAATGCCTAGCTGTTTAATACATGTAAAATCTGTTTGATCCCGATTTATGATACTTCAAGTGGTTATGTTTGTCTCGTTGGCCAAAACTGATTCTTGGGCGCTAGCAAAAGTATCCTTTAAGTTTAATTTGGAGCATTAGAAGCGCAACCAGAAGTTTGGTTGGGTGGTCAAGGTTGCTGCCCACAATTTCCACATCATAGATTCGATCCTCCCTGGGGTCAGGTTTTTACAAATGTCAAGTAAATCCTTAACCCTTTATCTAATTAATCTGCACTAAATGATGATCAAATACCACGGATTAGCCTAGTGATTAATGCATGGCACACAGCCGCCTCACCCTTAGTTCGATCCACGCGCTTCATTTTTATTTTAAATGCCCTACCAATTCATGTATATTGGGCTGGGCCCAACAGATTACTTGTCAATGCAATTGGGGGCCCAACAGATTACTTGTCAATGCAATTGGGGCCCAAAAGTTTGCGCGTGGCTGCCTTTCGTAGGCTATGTTTGAAGAAGTGTCCAAAGGGACGTAATTAGGCCACAGTTACCAACATTAAGCCAAGTTTGTATCACAGTAAAAAGCCCTTTGCTTCCTGGTTGCATTGGCTATATAAGTCAGGGTACAGGGAACTAACAAAATTAACCAAGCATATTATGCCCTTGCCATCTAATCTGAATTGCAATCTTAAGGCATGTGTCGCCTCGATTCAAGGCTATTTTGATGGTACTAATAGGACCCATCAGGTTTAATTTCATTTCTGGAGCCAAAGAAATTACGTGCCAAAATTGGAATGGGATCATTTGATCACCCTTTACAAATGTGCCATGTGTCAAGTGACAATGCTACTCCTTTTCTATAAACTGGAATAGTTTGGTAACCTACCTTCTATCAAAACCAAGCCAATTTTTAAAAATAAAATAAAGTCAAAACTTTAATAATATAAATATTAATAAAATTAATTTCTTAATTTCTTTTTCTAATTTAGAGCAAGCCTAATTCATCTTCTAGTTCAGTATTTATGTGGGTTCAGCCCACTTTTCAATTCTTTTAAATAATCTTTTTTTTCTTATGTGGTGAAGCCCATTTTCAAATTTTCCTCTAAAAATAAAATAAAATGAAATATATATGTATATATATAATCCATCATTTCTATAGGGTCAAACTTATCACCCTTGTAAAATCAAGTCCAACTCTCTTTAATTTAAAATTCATTTCTAAAATAATAATAAAAAATAAATAATAAAAAAAATAAATCAAATCATTTTTGTAGAAGTCAAGGTCAAACCCAATTCGTTTAAAATGAAATTAAATTTTATTTATCAAATCAGGTTCGTTTTCACATCTTAACTACTGTCTTCATTAATTTTATTTTTTTTTAAACACTTGTTTCCAAAATGTCTATTTTAACTTTTTAAAATGTGTGCAAGCGGATTTTAATACAAACAGGACCTTCTCTCGTTCCGTGTTTTACTTAAATGACGGATTCAAATGCGGACCACTTACGACGATTTGAATTTTGCAAGCACGTAATTTTAGAAAATCACTGTTTACTAACTCCACTAAAAAATGTATTTCAAAATATCTGTTTTAAAATGTGTGCAAGCGGATTTTAACACGAACAAAGCCTTTCTTCTCTCATTTCGTGTTTCAATACGTGGATTTCAAATACGCTTCCGATTTGGATTTTGCAAGCATAAATTTTAGAAAATCTCTATTTACTAACTCTGTTAGAAAACGTCTATTTCAAATATCTATTTTAAATCTCTAAGATTCGTACAACGGATTCTAATACGAACAGGCAGGCTTCTCTGCTGTTCCGCGTTATAATTCGTGCAAACTCACTCACGGCCTACGACGGTTTGGGTTATGCAAGTACGCAATTTTAGTCTATTCAAAAATCAATCCTATCCTCAAATCACCCCTCTACTTCTTCAAAAGATCAAGTCTCTTAAAACCAGAACTACGTAAGCGTTGAATTTTCCATTGCACCGGGGAATACGTAGAAGCAGGATCAAGTCCTGTCAGGCTAACCTCCATCAACCTATTTATTTTCAAATTAATTAAGGGATCAAACTATTTTCAAATAATCACACACTCGGTTTAAGGGTTCCTTGGAACAAAGTAGTGGGTGCCTAACACCTTCCCTACTCGTAACCGACTCCCGAACTTCGAATCTCATCCTTGAGTCAGGGTTTTTCCAAATCTTTTTCCCTTAAACAAAAATTTGGTGGCGACTCCACAATCAAATCAAAATTATTTTCAAATTTTAGCGAGTTTGTCGTCTCGTCGTAATTACGGATGCGACAGATGGCGACTCCGCTGGGGACTTTTAGAGAGTCAAACCCTGTTTCAAATTGAGTGTATAAATGCATGTTGATCCCTTTTCTATTTATTTCTTATATTCATGATAATTCAAGTTTGTATGTTTCTCACCCTAGGGAAGAAGACATATATCTATTGTGTTTCAAATTGCAGGTTATTCTATACATTCTAGTCCTACATGCATAACATGAGTGGGGCCCTACACCCGGGTCCGAGTGAAAACCTAGGACTAGAGGGGTTTAGTGGTGTCACTTGGGATGCACGTCCCGTTTGACTATCACGAAAACTCCAACTAGAGTGCGTCTTTTTCTTAGTGCCCTGCAACTGGTAGCCTTCTCTACGGTTGTAGCAAGCACTAGGAATTAGAACTTGGCTCTAGTGACCATCATAACCTCCAGGATTACAAACTACCCTGTGTGAGAAGCATATATTAGAAAGACCTTAGATCTATGTCACATCACCTCACATATGACACAAAAAAAAGGGGGCAAAAACATATTTATTTTAGGAAAAAACACAAAATATTAAGATTTGAAATTGATTTAGATTAGAAAAAAAAAGCCAAAGAAAATTGGAAACTAAAAAAGGAAGAAAATAAACAGATTTGACAAATGAAATCAAAAAATTAAAGAAAATTCAAAAAATAATTTCTTATACTAATAAGTGAAACTGGGGCAAATTTTTGCCTAAACCAATTCAAATTAAGATTTTGGAACATAAACATATACAAATCCAAAAGTAGAGGAGAGTTAGAACATTTGAAAAAGAAATAGAAAAATTAAATTACTAAAATAAACAGACATGGAAAATCCAAAAAAAAAGAAGAAAAAGGAAATTGAAAACAAAAAATGCTTTTAGGTTTGAAAGAAAACTAGGGAAATTCTAGCAAAACCAAAAGATATTTTGTTTTAGAAAAACTAAAAAGTACCAAAATTACTAAGAATCCAAAAAGAAGCCAAAATAAATAAAGATCATTCAAAATGATCAACTTTCAAACCTCTAATTATTTGTGCATCCAACATTGCATTCATCCATTTGTTAAATAAGTTTATCATCGATTTTGAAAATTATCCCCACCTCCCTCATTTTAATACTCACTGAAGCATTAACATTTTTATCATTCATTGATTTTGGCATTCACATTGTTTCTCAAAAAACTAATTTTTAATTTAACGAGAAAGATTAAAAATTGAAGACAGACAACTTTCTCAGCATCCTTATAGAACCCGTTCCAAATCAAGAATCATGGATGAGTTGGAGAGACAAAACGAGGAACTAAAAAATGAGGTCAAATCTCTAAAGGAACAGATGACCAAGCTGATGGAGGCCATCCAATCATCCAAACAAAAAGAGGCAAGGGAATCTCTACCGGGAGAACCAAACGACCCGTCATATCCTCCTGGGTTCACTCCACAAAACCCTTCAGCATTAGCCATGCCTCCACCAACCGAAGGGGTTTATTATAGGTTTCCTCACCACCATACACATACACTACCCCAAACACAAGCTCAAACACAAACTCAAACACATAACCTACCGCCAAACACCATTCCACAAGCGTCTCCAAACTACTGCATTGGGAACGAATCCTATGTTCACCCAAGGGCCTCACCCTATGTACATACCATTTTCTCAAGCTCACCATATGCTAGAGGAACACCCAAGCCATCCTTCAAATGAGGATACTGAAAAGTGGAGAATCCTAGAAGATAGAATCCGGACGATCGAGGGAAGCGCTTATGAAGCCAAAAATGCAGCTGATCTGTGCTTGGTTCCAGACGTGGTCATCCCTCCAAAATTTAAGGTTCTTGAATTTGAAAAATATCAAGGAACCAACTGTCCAAAGAAACACCTGACTATGTACTGCAGGAAGATGTCTGCATGTACCTACGATGAGAAGCTGCTCATCCATTTCTTTCAAGACAACTTTAACAAGGGGCAAATTCTGTAACCGGTATTTACTCAACCGGGAGCGACACGCATCCGTTCATGGAGAGACCTTGCCGAGGCTTTCCAAAGTAGTATCAAAGACAATACTGAGATGGCCCCCGATGGGACTCAGCTCCCGAATATGGCCAAGAAAGAAGAAGAAACCTTCAAGCAAGATCGCAAAAGATGGAGGGAGTTAGTCGCTCAATTACAACCTCCTTTATCCGAAAAGAGATGGTCAAGATGTTCGTGGACACACTCCAAAAATCCTTTCTATGACAAGATGATTGGAAGTGTGACTTCTAGCTTCTCCGATGTCGCATCATTGGAGAAAGGATTGAAGGTGGCATGCGCTGGAAAGATCATGCAAAGGTCCGCAGCGTAGTCAATACTTCCAAAGGATCTCGGGAAGAAAAGGCAGTGAAACCTACAATGTGGCTTCTGGTCAAGGCCAATACATTCCTCAAATGGCACAATATGGTCCAACTGGCTTTCAACCACCACCATACACACCATACACACCTTACTTACCATATCCTTACATTGCAGCTACATACCAAACACCATACCCTCCTACTTACAACCATCCGACACAAGTTCGACCTCCAACATCATATACGACCCAAACACAAGCATGAGCCAAAATGCCAACCAAAGCCAGAAAAAGGAGAGGAAGCCCGTCCAATTTGACCCTATCCCAATCTCTTACACTGAGCTACTACCTTGGCTGATCCAAAACTCGCTGGTTGCGCCTTATCCTTTGAAACCTCAAGAGCCACCATATCCTAAATGGTACGATGCTAACGCTGATACGGGGATTACCACGTGAGGTTCATCGGCCATTCTACAGAGGATTGCCTAGCTTTGAAACGAAAGGTACAAAGCCTAATCGATGCGAAATGGCTGGATTTCGGGAGGCTTGCTCCTAATACAAAAAACAATCCGTTGCCAAATCACGAGAGCCCATCAACCAGCTGAAAAGATGGGAGAAGCACGACAAGTTGCATTGTACAAATCAAGCTATCGAGGATACTCATCCAAAATTGTCGTACTTTTCAAAATCAATCTTTTGTAAACAAATCTCAATGAATAATACAAAAGTTACATTTTCATGTTTCTTGAGCACGTGCTTTACATTTTTTGACTTTACTTTAAAATTTATCATCCTTTTCATCACTCAACCTATTTCTTATTCCTACACCAAAACAATAAATACCAATTGGTGAGGATGCCAGTGCTGTAATAAGTAATCTTGAACGTCGAATTAATCAAGCTAAAAGAGAAAAACCCAATGAGGAAGCAGAATAAACAACCAGGGATTCTACATCGCCACTCAAAGTAAAAATATCCCGCTGGAACCAAGTTTAAATCCGTGCAAAATTAGGGGATCCAAGAAAAGATTCGCTGAATTGGAAGCCTTAAATAATCCAGAAAAAATCAAGGTCAAAACATAAAATTCAAGAAGAAGAGAAGCTAGGCAAGTTAAAAGCCAAAAATAATCCAAGCAAAAGTAGGGTTAAAGTCCAAAATAATGATCGACAAATTCATGATCGAAAAAGGTCTTCTTTGGTTCCAAAAGCAATTCAGCAAAAATCAGATCATATAAAAGCTCGCTAGGTCAACAATAAAAAACGACCCCAGGCAAAAGTTAGGGCACAAACCAAAATCAAGAACCTCGCTAGGTCGAAACCCTCAAAGGAAGGCCTAGACAAAAAGTTAGGGCACAATTAAACGAAGCCCGCTAGGTCGAAAACCCTCAAAAGGGCGGCCTAGGCAAAAGTTAGGGCACAATCAAACGGAAGCCCGCTAGGTCAACAAAGATGACCTAGGCAAGAGTTAGGGCATAATCAAACGAAAACCCGCTTAGGTCAACCATCAAAGAAGACCTAGGCAAAAGTTAGGGCACAATCAAGCGTAGAAGACCCGCTAGGGCGAAAACCCTCAAAGGACGGCTAGGCAAAAGCTAGGGCACAATCAAACAAGCCGCTAGGTCGACAACCCTCAAAAAACGGCCTAGGCAAAAAGTTAGGGCACAATTGAGTAAAAAGCCCGCTAGGTCGACAATCCTCAAGAACGACCTAGGCAAAAGTTGGGGCACATCAAGAGCCCGCTAGGTCGAAACCCGTAAGGGCAACCTAGGCAAAAGTTAGGGCAATACAAAGACTGCTGGGTTGAAAACTCAAAAGAACAACCCAGGCAAAAATTAAGGTCAAACTAGGAATTCCAAGACAACATGATATTCTCGCACCTTATATCTTCTTAAAACTGGGGCAAAATTTTGCCATTTCTCAAAAGTTTGGCTAATTTGACAATCAAGATTATGAAAAGCAGCATTGACGTTTTTCATCAAAAGGTGCCATTTGGGCAATCAAACCCACCCCTTTCATCATCCTTTTCCTTTCAAGTACACCACCTTAAAACATACAACCTCAAAATTCTTTATCTCCTTCTTCTGACCATCTAGCATCACTTTGCACACCTCAAAATGCACGTGCCACAAGGAAACATGAAAAATGTAAAAAGAATAAAAATGGATTAATTTTGAAAAGTCATGACAAGTCGATGAATCCGACCGCTGCAACGCGACAGATTGTTTCCAAGGATTCATCTTCTTACCAACCAGGATGCCACCAAAGAAGGAGTGTGTCTTACTCAATAATACTGAACACCGCTGGGTTTCAAAAATCCTGGAAAGAAGATTTCAAAATTGACCTATAAGCCAAAAGATTGAGTCGATCCAGCTCGCCTTGATTCTTGATCCCTTTCACACCAACTATGGGGTTGTCGAGGAAGGAGGCTACTTAAAAAAAAAAAATCAAGAGAAACAAAATTTTACACCATTTCATGGTTTGCATTCAATAACATATGTCTAATCAAATAATTATTTCAAGCATCAAAATAAGAACCCCACATCATTTCTGCATTTATTCAAGCATCATTAACACCACATTCTTTTCACTCATTCAAACAGCACATAAGCATCTTTTTATTCAAGCATCGCACGACCCATTTTTCAAAAGTAATTAAGACCTAGGTAAAATTGCCCAAATCAGTCATAATTAAAACTGAATCAAGTCCAAACTAGGGGCAAACGCTACTCACAAAAAGTTTAATTGAGGTCATCCTCGTATTGATCAAGTCCAAATCAAAGCAAACATTTTTCCAAGAAAGATTTGAACTCAAGAACAAAGTCAACAAACTTTTGCCTAGAAATTCAAGTCGAGGCGATCCTCAATTCCAAAAATTTCATAACGTAAGGAGACATTCGCCCGCATAATTCAAATCGAGACAGTTGAAAAATTTTGAATCAAGTTCAAACAAGGCAAACACTGGCCCACCAAATTTCAAACCGAGGTCATCCTTAAATTTTCGGTTCAAATTCAAATAAACATTTTCCCAAGAAAATCCAAGTTGAGGCAATCCTCAATTCCTCAACTCCAATCAAGTTCAATAGGGGAAAAGTTGCCCTTAAAAACTCAAGTCAAGCTCATCTTCAATCTCATCGAGGCTTAAACTGGGGCAAACACTTGCCTAAACTCCATTCAAATCAAGACATCCATCAATTATCAAGAATCCTCTAAACCGGTCAAAATGGTTGCTCAAGCATTTTCAAGAAAATAATTATCAAGCATCTATCTTCATTCCACCCCACAACAACAGACTCCGCATGATTCACGCCGTCTTAACGTACTCATTTCGTCCCGTCAACAACAGGCTTTCCTTCGATACCTATCCTAATAGATTCTTGTCTTTTTTTCCTTTGGCTCTATTAACAGTCATTCATGTTTTGCCTGCCCCAACAGGCCATTCTTTCAAGTTAGTATAGATCACTTTACTTTTCCTTTGCCTCGTCTAGCAAAGCTCGCATCTTTCCCCGTCAACAACAGATCTTTTTGTTTTTTCCCGTCTTAACAAAGCTTTTATCTTTCCTTTTTCCTGTCTAGCAGGCTTATTTTTTTTAATAAGAGTCCATCTACATTCATCCCGTCTTAGCAAGATAGTTTTCGTCATTCATTTTACCTATCTTAATGTGCTTCTTTCATTCCCTTTGCCTTCTCTACCAGGCTTGCATCTTTCCTTTCAACAACAGGATCCTTTTTTGTCAGCTGTCTTAACAGGCCTCTTTCATCTTTCATTTCCTTTGCCTCAAGCAAGCTTGCATCCTCCTGCCAACAACCGATTTCAAGCATATTTAATCTTCTCACACTGTCAAGGTGTTTGCATTTATCCCGCAACAACAGGATGTCATCATTTGCATTTTCCTAAACAAATGACTTCATTTGCATTCTCCTCGTCAACAACAGACTTCAAGCATGTCTATTTTTCTCACACCACAAGCCAGTTTGCATTTATCCTGCAAATGAATGCCAGGATGTCATCATTTGCATCTTCCCCAATGAACAATGGACTTCATTTGCATTCTCCTCACAACAACAAGACTTCAAGCATGTCTATTTTTCACACGTCAAGGTGTTTGCATTTATCCCCGCAAATGTAGCAGGATGTCATCATTTACATCTTCCGGCAACAAATGTGGACTTCATTTGCATTCTCCCGTCAACAAATGTGACTTCAAGCATGTCTATTTTTCCTCACACCACAAGCGTGTTTGCATTTATCCCCGCAACAACAGGATGTCATCATTTGCATCTTCCCGGCAACATGACTTCATTTGCATTCTCCCGTCAACAAATGACTTCAAGCATGTCTATTTTTAAAATCGCTTTCACCAAGCGAGTTTGCATTTATCCCGGCAAATGTCCAGGATGTCATCATTTGCATCTTCCCTAATAAATGGACTTCATTTGCATTCTCCCGTCAACAATGTGGACTTCAAGCATGTCTATTTTTCTCGTCACTCCGTCAAGCCAGGGTTGCATTTATCCCGGCAACAAAGATGTCATCATTTGTATCTTCCCGCAACAAATGTGGACTTCATTTGCATTCTCCTCTCAACAATGGACTTCAAGCATGTCTATTTTTCCTCACAATTGGCAGCGAGGTTTGCATTTATCCCCGCAACAACAGGATGTCATCATTTGCATCTTCCCTAACACGGACTTCATTTGCATTCTCCCGTCAACAACAGGACTTCAAGCATGTCTATTTTTTCTCACAATTGTCCAAGCAGTTTTGCATTTATCCCGGCAAATGTAAGGATGTCATCATTTGCATCTTCCGCCAACAACAGGACATCATTTGCATTCTCCTGTCAACAACAGACTTCAAGCATGTCTATTTTTCTCACACCACAAACAAAGTTTGCATTTATCCTGCAACAAAGGATGTCATCTTTTGCATCTTCCCTAGAAATGCTAGACTTCATTTGCATTCTCCTCCACAATGGACTTCAAGCATGTCTATTTTTTCTCACCCACAAGCCAGTTTGCATTTATCCCGGCAACAAGCAGATGTCATCATTTGCATCTTCCCAAATGGGACTTCATTTGCATTCTCCTGTCAACAACAATGACTTCAAGCATGTCTATTTTTCTCACACCTGGCTCAAGCGGGTTTGCATTTATCCCCGCAACGACAGGATGTCATCATTTGCATCTTCCTAATCAATGGGCGGGACTTCATTTGCATTTTCCTCACAACAAACAACTTCAAGCATGTCTATTTTTCCGTCACTTTGTCAGCTTGCAGTTTGCATTTATCCCGGCAACAGGATGTCATCATTTGCATCTTCCCGGCAACGAGCGGGACTTCATTTGCATTCTCCTCACAACAACAGGACTTCAAGCATGTCTATTTTCGTCACCTCGTCGGGTGTTTGCATTTATCCCGGCAATAAAACAGGGATGTCATCATTTGCATCTTCCCCCGCAACAATGGGACCTCATGTCTATTTTCCTGTCAACAACAGGACATCAAGCATGTTTAATTTCTTTGCGTCTTTTCCAGACAAATAGGACCTGATTTGCATTTTCCCGGCAACAGCGGGATATCAAGCATGTTTAATTTCTTGCATTTTCCCGGCAACAACGGGATATCAAGCATGTTTAATTTTCCTGCATTTTTCCCGGCAACAGCGGGACCCCCTTTTTACATTCCTTCCTTGTCAACAACGGGATTCCCTCATGGTTACTTTTTCTGCACCTGGCTTATTTAGGCCTCAACATGTTTACCTTTCTGCATTCGGGTCTATTTGGGCCCTAGCACATTTCCTGTACCCTGGCCTATTCAGGCCTTACACGTTCAAATTTCTACACCTCCAGCTGTTTTAACATACCCCTTTTCCATTTCATTTTGTTCGTCTTCACAGACTATTCTTCCATTCCTGTCTTAGCAGGTCTCTTCCGGTTCACTTTGCCTATCTGAACAGACCATTCTTTTTCGCTCTGCTAGCCTAATTAGGCTCTGCATTTCGAATTCTGCACTTTGGCCTACCATAGGCCCTGCATGTTTCAACCCCTTCAATTTACTACACGAGGCTTGCAAAGATCATCCTGAATTTCCATATTTTATAAAGGCAAGCGTGCCTAAATTTTTGGTCAAGCACGGAACTTTCCTGGTACCACGGAAGCAACTTTCAAATTTCAAAGATCTCAGTAAGACCTCGCCAATCGACTCCCATCCATGCCATTTTTTTATCTTTACCTCGGACATAATTTGTTCACGTCTTTACTCATTTCTTACCATCATAATCTAGAAACTTATTTCTAATATTATCTGGTAAGGAAATGAGTAAAGAGGGGCAAACTGTGAACACCGAATTATGTCCGAGGGTAAAAATTAAAACCCAAAATAAATCATCACTTTGTTTTTAGCTCAAAATCGATCAAAAAAGATAAATAAAAAAAATAAAAAAATAAAAAAGAAAAAGAAAAGTGATACAATAGTAGTAATAAATGACAAAAATAAAAGATAATAATAATAGCAAGAAAAACAAAAATACAACAAAAAGAAAAAATAGAAGTAAATAACTGAAAAAGAATAAAAAGAAATATGAAAAATAGAGAAAATTCCTGAAAATCAAAATAAAAGATCCAGAAAATAAAAATTTTAGTTAATTAGTTAGAAACTAAAAAAAACTGAAAAAACTGAAAAGATAAAAAAAAATAGAATTAAAAATAATGATAAAATAAAATAATAATCAAAAACAGAAAAATAGAATATAGGAAAATAAAAAATAAAAAAAAGAAAAAAAAAAAGAAAAGAAAAGGGCCTGAAAATTCAGTTAGGTTTCGGTTAGTTTGTTAGGAATGGGGAGTTTCTGAATTAAAGGGAGGTTTGTGCTTTCGGAAGGGGGGTGAAAAAAAAAACCTCTGGCGAACATTCTCTGTGGAGGAGGAAGAGGAAACATATGCACCTCCAAAAGCCACATATGAGGAGGATTCAAGAAGAAGTTATCAAGATCCATTGATGGATACCTCAAGATCTCATATGAACTTACTACATTCAGAGTTATTTCTACGCTAGAACCATTTTCATTTTGCCATGGACCATAAAGAAAATCAAAGCTTCGAGGTTCAACGCTAAGATTCAGCTTCTACGAATTTTAGCTCCTCTTCATTAGCGATTCCGCTAAAATTTCCTTCATTCGCGATCGAAGGTTAGGCTTGCATTTCCAGTCTCTTTGGTGCTTGTGTTTGTTATTTGGTTTCTTCCTCTCTACATTGTCCCTAAGCTTTAGATGAAGCATATGTCAAAATTTATAATGAATCTGATCTTAGCTAACTGTGATGTTTGTTTAAATTCTGATTCAGAATTGTTAGCTAGACTGTATGTGTGCTTCTATATTGAAGTAGGATTAAGGTTCGTAAGAAGTTTGTAAAAGCTAGTCTATTCATTCTCCTTTCTATGCAAAACCTCAATCTTGATCAGTAAATGAACATTAGGATCCAAATGATGTGATTTTGTTTGAGTCGCTAGAAAGCTACTCATCTCCTTCCTGTTATATTGGCATCCATGACAAGAGCAGATAAGCACCCAAATCTCAGGATTAGAAGCATTGACTTGGGTTTAATAAAGAGTCTAAGCATTAACCTATACTAAGGATCCAGCCCTTAAATCACGACCCTAGATTCTCAATGAAATGATGCTACAACTCATAACAACCTAAACGTAACTTTGCTAGTGACACGAAATTCTGTAAGAGACCTCACATAGAAAGACCTGGTGACTTAACTCCTTGTCTGAAAAATTCAGTCTCTAAAGAGTGTTAGAGAGTTCCATGTTCCTTCGTTTAGAATCAAAGCTAACTATGGTGTTATGGTACGTACTGGTTTGGAAGTTCAGGATAAGGAAGAGAAGCACAACAGGTTGTACATATCGAGAATATAGAGGCACACACTCGGTGTAACTAAGTAAGTGTCCAACTCGGGTGCAAAAATGGTTTGTTCTGTTTTAACGTAAAGCGTAGTGTAAGGGTTCAAATCCTATTAATGTTATAATAATTCTGTATAGTTAATCGGTCGTAAGGGATTCTTCTCCAACCGTACATCGGAACTGTAAATTTTCATAGCATCGATATCTCCACATTGATGTTATCTTCTTTCCCCTGGTTGGATTTGTCTTAAACATTGAAACTTTGGTTGTTGTCGCCGAGGAAAAGACTACTTATCTCTACGCCTTTGCTCAGCCTCTAATGAATCACCCCTGTTCCCAAGAAAAGAAGCGGAGAACGATGCTTATGGCCGTGTCAATCAGCTTGTCGTTCAGGCTTCGTCGCTATAATTAAAACTAGAATCCACACAAGTTGGGAGGCCAATAGCACCGATACCCGAGAGCTTATGCAACTTCGGTTTGAACTAACCTCAATGCTTAGATAACGGTGATCTTTGGTTTTGGAGGAACTCGTCGTTTGTCTTTATAGTGTTGTTCAAGCTATGTCATATTTAGCATAGCTAAAGAATTGAAAGAATAATATAGCTAGGCTCTAGAGGCTCAAGCTACTTTTTTCGACATGTATAAAGTCATTCACCCCATACTTGTGGTGCCATATCGGAGACGTGTGTCATAAAGCGATTCGGCTAGCTTTCCCAAATCTCCTATTTCTATTTCTCTCGCAGAATATTAGTTGTTAATGGCTAAAGTGAGTTGATGAGATGGCTTTCATGAGCCCTGTTTTGTGAATTCTAGTACATTTAATACATGTAAAAATCTGTTTGATCCCGATTTATGATACTTCAAGTGGTTATGTTTGTCTCAGCACAAACCGATTCTTGGGCGCTAGCAAAAGTATCCTTTAAGTTTAATTTGGAGCATTAGAAGCGCAACTTGAAGTTTGGTTGGGTGGTCAAGGTTGTCGCCCACAATTTCCACATCATAGATTCGATCCTCCCCCGGGTCAGGTTTACAAATGTCAAGTAAATCATAACCTTATCTAATGTCACGCTAAATGATGATCAAATACCATGGATTAGCCTAGTGATTAATGCATGGCACACAGCCGCCTCACCCTTAGTTCGATCCACGCGCTTCATTTTTATTTTAAATGCCCTACCAATTCATGTATATTGGGCTGGGCCCAACAGATTACTTGTCAATGCAATTGGGGCCCAAAAGTTTGCGCGTGGTCGCCTTTACGTAGGCTATGTTTCAGAAGTGTCCAAAGGGACGTAATTAGGGCCACGATTACCAACATTAAGCCAAGTTTGTATCTGATAAAAAGCCCTTTGCTTCCTGGTTGCATTGGCTATATAAGTCAGGGTACAGGGAACTAACGAAATTAACCAAGCATATTATGCCCTTGCCATCTAATCTGAATTGCAATCTTAAGGCATGTGTCGCCTCGATTCAAGGCTATTTTGATGGTACCTAATAGACCCATCAGGTTTAATTTCATTTAGAGCTAAAGAAATTACGTGCCAAAATTGGAATGGGGTCATTTGATCACCCTTTACAAAATGTGCCATGTGTCAAGTGACAATGCTACTCCTTTTCTATAAAGCGGAATAGTTTGGTAACCTACCTTCTATCAAAACCAAGCCAATTTTAAAAATAAAATAAAGTCAAAACTTTAATAATATAAATATTAATAAAATTAATTTCTTAATTTCTTTTTCTAATTTAGAGCAAGCCTAATTCATCTTCTAGTTCAGTATTTATGTGGGTTCAGCCCACTTTTCAATTCTTTTAAATAATCTTTTTTTTCTTATGTGGTGAAGCCCATTTTCAAATTTTCCTCTAAAAATAAAATAAAATGAAATATATATGTATATATATAATCCATCATTTCTATAGGGTCAAACTTATCACCCTTGTAAAATCAAGTCCAACTCTCTTTAATTTAAAATTCATTTCTAAAATAATAATAAAAAATAAATAATAAAAAAAATAAATCAAATCATTTTTGTAGAAGTCAAGGTCAAACCCAATTCGTTTAAAATGAAATTAAATTTTATTTATCAAATCAGGTTCGTTTTCACATCTTAACTACTGTCTTCATTAATTTTATTTTTTTTTAAACACTTGTTTCCAAAATGTCTAT
Organism: Canavalia ensiformis; assembly: GCA_026541065.1. NCBI lineage: Eukaryota > Viridiplantae > Streptophyta > Magnoliopsida > Fabales > Fabaceae > Canavalia > Canavalia ensiformis. The sequence continues at coordinate 110,266 of JAMKYM010000863.1, read as the reverse complement.
TTTAACTTTTTAAAATGTGTGCAAGCGGATTTTAATACAAACAGACAGCCTTCTCTGTTGTTCTGTGTTTTAATTCGTGCGGATTCAAATGCGGCTTACGACGATTTGAATTTTGCAAGCACGTAATTTTAGAAAATCACTGTTTACTAACTCCACTAAAAAATGTATTTCAAAATATCTGTTTTAAAATGTGTGCAAGCGGATTTTAACACGAACAGGCAGCCTTCTCTGCTGTTCTGTGTTTCAATACGTGTGGATTTCAAATACGGCTTACGACGATTTGGATTTTGCAAGCATAAATTTTAGAAAATCTCTATTTACTAACTCTGTTAGAAAACGTCTATTTCAAATATCTATTTTAAATCTCTAAGATTCGTACAACGGATTCTAATACGAAACAGAGCGGAGGCTTCTCTCGTCGTTCCCGCGTTATAATTCGTGCAAACTCACTCACGGCCTACGACGGTTTGGGTTATGCAAGTACGCAATTTTAGTCTATTCAAAAATCAATCCTATCCTCAAATCACCCCTCTACTTCTTCAAAAGATCAAGTCTCTTAAAACCAGAACTACGTAAGCGTTGAATTTTCCATTGCACCGGGGAATACGTAGAAGCAGGATCAAGTCCTGTCAGGCTAACCTCCATCAACCTATTTATTTTCAAATTAATTAAGGGATCAAACTATTTTCAAATAATCACACACTTAGTTTAAGGGTACTGTTCCTTGGAACAGGCGAGTGGGGTGCCTAACACCTTCCCTACTCGTAACCGACTCCCGAACTTCGAATCTCATCCTTGAGTCAGGGTTTTTCCAAATCTTTTTCCCTTAAACAAAAATTTGGTGGCGACTCCACAATCAAATCAAAATTATTTTCAAATTTTAGCGAGTTTGTCGTCTCGTCATAATTACGGATGCGACAAATACTAGTAAGTAAATTTTACCTTACATTTATTTGCTGGTAAGACTAATTTTATTTAATTCAAAATATTTAAAAATATGTATACAATTATTTTATAAAATTATTTTTTTACTAATTTTACTTTTATATTTGCCTAAAATAATGTTATAAGTTTTTTAAAATAATATGATATATATTATTTACATATCATTCCTCAATATCAGATATAATTATGGATTATAAAAATATACGATTACATTATTGTCCACAACTTTTATCATGTGATTATGGATTGAAGAGTAATAAAATTTACAAATTACATCATTATCTTATCTTGAGTACATATTTTAGGAGAATAAAAAAATCTACAACTTTCATTTATTTATATAAAATATATCTTTAAAATTGATGTAATTTATAAGTTTTGGAACTTCAAAAGTTTTACCAGAAAAAAATTATATATATAATAAAAAAAATAAAACACTGAATAAGAAAAATTGGTTATCCTTTACTTTTAAAAATATGTTTTAATTTATATTTATTTACATCATTGTGATTGAAAATATAAATTCTCACATGTAAATTCTCGCACGGTAAACGGTCAAGTTTTGCACGACCCATTTTTAAAAACCAATACTAAACAGAATGAATCGATCATTCTTTCGAATTTTATAAAAGGTGAAAAGGGCAGAATTTAACTAATGAACTAAATTAAAATATTTGGCTTGCTCTTGATGAGTTTGTAAGTGGGTTGCTTGTCATGTCGTGGGCTCTTAAATTGGCTTGCCTGTGACTTATGAATGCACCTGCTGAAGTTGTAGCTGACCATTTACTAAAGTCCAATCCAATAACTGTATATTGTTTTATCTTTTAGTTTTTTTTTTATTATCACTTCTTCTTTTTTTATTGTAAAAATTCTTAATTCTTTTTTTTTTAATTAGAAAGGGCTAATTTTTTTAAAATTATGAAAATGTTAAAAAAATTTATTCAAAAATTGCTCAATTCTTTTCTTTTTAAATCAGAAAATGTTGGTTTTTTTAAAATAAATTTTAAAAATGCTAAAAAAATTTATTTAGAAATCGCTCAATTTTTTTTTATTCTACAAATGCTACTATGCTTTAAAAGTGTTCTCCTTTATTTTAATTAATATAATTTTTGTTGAGTGTTTAAATTATTTTTATTTATTATTCAATTAACATAATTATTTTTATTTTTTAGGTTTTTTTGTTTAGTTCTGTAATTTTAAATTTTAGTAGGATAGAAAATGGGTCAAACAAAGAGAAAAGAGGATGATATTACTAGAATAATCATGAACCTGTTGGGATAACACGGATGTGCGTTAAATGTAAATATTGCTCACATATTTGTTGGGGTGGAATTGCAAGGGTGAAGCATCACCTTGCTGGAATAAAAGAAAATGTTAGTATTTGTCCATCAGTTCCTGAAGATGTAAAAGAGATTATAAAGAAGCTAATAGTAGATAGACAAGAAATTAAAGAGAGTTGGAAATGTTTAGAAAAAGGAGATGATATCCAAGATGTTAGGAAGGGAGAACTTCATCAACTATGAAGCAAAAAACAATGAATGAGATCTTCAAAGATAGAGATCTGGTGGTTCAACATATTTGCAAATGCATCTATGGTAATGCTTTACCATTCAATTTGGTAAGAAGTGCATTATTTGTTCAGATGCTTAAATCTGTCAAGGAATGTGAAAAGGGTTTAAAAACTCCAACTTATCATGAGGTGAGGATATCTTTCTTAAGAAAGGAAGTTAACAATATACAAGAAAGTTTAAAGAAGTACAAGGTGGAATGGAAAAAAACGGGGTTGCCCTTTGACGTGTGATGGTTGGACGGATGGAAAAGAAAGATCATTCGCAAACTTTTTAATTAATAGTCCAAGTGGGAATGTTTTTTTAACATCTTCTAACACTAGTGATATGATCAAGGATGGCAAACAAACGTTTTAGCTATTAGATTCTATGATAGAGGAAATTGGAGAGGATAATGTTGTACAAGTTGTAACATATGGTGCTTCCAATTTTGTTGCAGTAGGAAAGATGCTACAGGATAAAAGAACCACATTATTTTGGTCCCCATGTGGAGCTTATTTCCTTGACTTGATTCTTGAAGATATTGGTCACCTTCCTGTATTCTACAATACCATTGCAAACGCAAAAAGGACACCACATTCATTTATAAGCATACATGTGTCTTAAGCTTATTTAGAAAGCATTCTAAAGGAAGGGAATTAGTTAGACTTGAAGTGACAAGGTTTGCAACTGTTTTTCTCACCTTGCAATGTATAATGCAACAAAATAATGGTCTCCCATCTATGTTTGCTTCAGAAGAATGAGCTACTAGTAGTCATGCTAGTAAAAGTGAATCTAAACGAGTGATGAATATAGTGTTATGCAATGCAAGATTTTGAAAATCCATCCAATATTGTTTGAAGTGTGTTACTCCACTTGTGAAGGTTTTAAGGCTAGTAGATGGAGACTCAAAACATTCCATGCCATATATTTATGAGGCTTTGGGTAGAGTTAAGGAACATATAGCCACCAACTTTAAGAATCAAGAGTCAAGATACAAAAAGGTGTGGAATATAATTGATTACCCGTTAGAATCTCAATTACACAAGCTTCTCCATACGATAGCTTATTATCTTAATCTAAAGTAAGTGTGAATGTGTGATATAATATTTTAGCATTTTAATTTTTATGGATCATAATCTAGAACTCTATATTGAAGCAACCTAATTAAATTTTTTAATTTTACGAGGTATCATTATGACGAAAATTTTAATCTAGATAGTGAAGTTTTGATTGGTTTATATGAGACCATTGAGAGGATGACTCCAAATAGAAGGACTAGATTTACAATTGATCAATAACTTGATAAATTTAAGATAACAAGAGAACTCTTTGTAAAGAGCATGACAATAGATACACGAGAAACAAAACAACCTGGTGAGTTTTATATTATTTTTGATGACTTTGGAAGAATTGTGGGAACCAAGTTTAATATGGTTTTCTCATTTTTGGCTTTTGTCTTGATAGCTTTTTGGTGGGAAAGTTATGATGGAGAAAGAAAAGAGTTACAAAATCTAGCAATAAGAGTTTTGAGTCTCACTTGCAGTGCAACTGAGTGTGAAAGAAATTGGAGCATATTTGATCAAATTAATACTAAGAGAAGAAATTTCTTAGAGCAACAAAGATTAAATGCCCTTGTTTTTGTCAAATATAATCTTCAACTCGAAGTGAGACAGAATTTTAGAGAAGATAATGGAGATACTTATGATTGTATTTGTCTATCCGATATTGAATTAGATGATGAGTGGATTACAGAGAAAGAGGATCCTTGCTTACTAGTTAATACCTCACAGATGGATATAATATATACATGAGTCTTTCACTGTTGAAGAAGGAGCCCTGACTAAGAAAAGAAAGAGGGGTATTTATTAAAAAAATAATACTCAATAATTAATATTAATTAATTCTTTATTTTATAGGTCCAAAAAATTTAAATGTCAAGAATGGTAAGGGAAAGTCTATCATAGGATATGAGAATGAAAGTGAAGAAATAATTGCAAATGGAGAAGAAGGAGAAGATCATTTGTTAGAGGAGGAGGATGGAGATAAATTGAGTGATGTTGATCTTGGAGACGATGAATGACAATAACACACCTAGATAGTTAGATACTTTGACTATGAATTTTGACATCCTAGGAACTAAAATTGTCTTTATAACTTTGATTTGATTTTTTTATAATTGGATTTATATTAATTATTATGATATATTATATTGATATATATATATATATATATTAATGATTATGAATCTTACAATTTACGATTCGATTCGATTCATGATTCAAAAAATAAAATTTTCAATTCACGGTTCAAATCTCAATTTGATAACCACAGTTTTTAGATAAATAACTACCTTTGATAATATCAACTTCAGTACTCTCTTGATTATGCTTTGTGTCAACTTTTCCCTTATTTTTGGATAAAGAACTACCATAGATAAAATTGATTTTTTTAATAGGTCGTAATAGTCATGCTTTATGTCCGGTTTCTTTACCTTATCTTGATTGTTCCAAATTAACATTTCCTCATTATGAATCCTTTTATGAAGTTTAATCATATCACTTACCTATATCATAATGGACCATATCAAACATTTAAGACTTTGAGTTATAATCCAGCTGTGGCTGTCTAGCATTTTTCACCTTCATTTGTGTAGTAATGATTCTTGAACATATCTGAATATGTTTAACTTTAGAAAGTCCTTTTCTTAGTATTTTGCATACATCATCCCATCTAATCCATGCTATACATTTTGAGTCCCTTACACTTCCAAGCCAAAGGTTTGTTACATTTGTATAAGTTGTTGTATCTTTTTAGAAGACTTTAAAAAAGGAAAAATAATATAATAGATCGAAAAGTCTGATAACATTGATTTTATAGGTATAATGCATCTTCTGAAGGATATATGTCTTGTTGTCATCTAAAGGATATATTCTTATTGTCCAAGCTGATAATCATTTCAAAAAAGCTTGGACTACCTCATCCAACATGGCTCTCTACGAGGGTTTTGCTCATTTAGCAATCTTAAATACTTGATATTGAAGAAAAAATATGTTTTACATTGTGGATATTTTTTTCTATTTCCTTATAATTTGTTAACGAGACAAACCAATGGTCATTGGTAATTTGGGGTGTACACATTATACCTACACTTAAGCTTAAAAAATACCTACACTTCACATATGTGTTAAATGTTAATTATCAATTAAATTAAGTTTTTAATGCAAAAAAAAAACTAATTTGAATTTTAGAATTACCCCTCTAGATGCTTTGTAGCTATTACACAGTGTGTGTAAAGATGTTTTAAAATATAGTTGAATTTCAAATGAAAAATTGAATAGTAAAGATATATCATTGGATATTCATATAACATCTTCATTTCATAAACCTATGTAATAGAAAAATTTATACATAAACCACATGAACTTTGAAAATGAGCGGTGGCTTTTTGGACACGATTCTTTCATGTTTTTTTTTATAAGTTTTCTCCTATAGAACTTATGACACACAAGTCCGAAAATAAGAAATTTTGTAAAATATTAGGAAGTATTATATTTGTTAAAATAAAGTTATATAATAAAATATTAATTTTATAAAATTTTAAAGATAAAATTTACATAAAATCTATTAATTTTATGGTTAGATTAATAAAATTAAATATTTTAAAAAAGTTATAAATGAAATAATTTTATACTACATTTACTTTAAAATAATTTTATCACTTATATATATATAATATCAAAAATAAAATTTTAAAATAATAAAAAATTGTTATCCTTTTTCTCATAAAGAATGTTTGAACTTATCTTTATTAGAATTATATTATGTAATATTTTTAATTAATTATCACAATTTTGTAACGCTTGACTATTGAAACTAAGATCTATGATATACATAAATTTTCTTTGCTTGAGTAATTTCAATATACTTTTTAAACACTATTGTTGTATGCTGCATATAAGATTGTAAGTGCAATGGAAGAATGATTCATGATTTAATAGTTGAAGTACATATAATTACAATATCTAATAATAATACATTCTTACAATAAGTGTTTGATTATAGTAATAATAACCAATTTTATTAGAGTTTCTATTTAACCCATTTTATTTAGCAATAAAAAATTAGAGATCTTTTTTTTTTTGTTAATGTTTAAAATTTACCAATAAAAAAAGCAAGAGAGAAAATAAATTATTTTCTTACACTCCAAGTGAAATAGATTGATTTCTTTCATTTCTTGTAATATTATCACTGTCATTTTTTGAGTGCCTAATTTAAAGCAAATAGAAAAAAAATTGGAAAGCTGGATTTGAAGTATTTGTAAGTTATCATATTTCTTTTATAAATATATATATATATATATATATATATATATATATTTAAATTTGTTAATATTAGATATCAAATTTAATATTTATATTAAATTAATTTTTTTTATAAAATTCTAACTCTTATTGAGTAAGGAGACATCAACAAACTACATACAGATACTAAATCTTGTAAAGTTTTTATTTAAAAAAAAAATTATATTGAGTGAGTTTTGAAATAATTCAATATGAAAACTTGTAAACCTAATCACATTCCTATTACCAAAGATGATAAGTTATGCACAGATGAGCATCCTAAAAATGATATTGAAATAAAATCTATAGATAATGTTTCTTGTGCCAATGCAATAAAAAGTTGATGTATGCTTAGGCATATACTAGACTTGATTTAGCTTTTTTTTTGCTAGTATATTTGGCAGACTCTTATCAAATCTAGGAGATGCAAACTGGTTGTTGCTAACAAAGTCATAGTGTATTTATAAAAGATGAATAAATATATGCTTATTTATACGAATGTTAATAACCTAAAGGTTGTTGGTAGCTCTTATTTATATTTGGCTAAAGGTCTAAGTGATGAGAAAAAATATATATATATATATATATATATATATATATATATATATATATATATATATATATATATAGTCATGTTGGCTAGAGATATTATATCTTAAAAGAGTGTTAAGAAAATTTTGACGATCTCCTCCACCATATACTAAGTATATTACTAGTTATTGGATTATATCATATGATATGTGATTCAGAAACTTTATTTCTACTTTGAAAATTATAGACTCTTTTGTAAATTATTGAGTATTTGTTGTGACAATATCTCCTAATCTTCTTAACTAAGAATAATAGAATTATTATAGCTTCAAATCATATTAAATGTAAGTTCTTGGCTGTTTGAAGGATGGTTGAAAATCAATAGATTCTTATTTAGCATATTTTCGATGAGAATGTGAGAAGATACCTATTGACCCCTAACCAAGGAACTTAGACTCATACTGTTTATGAAACAAGTTGAGAATATGTGTATGATCTTTTAATGTATTTGGTTAGTGGAAGTTGTCATTATTATTATTTCATATTTACCTTTATTATATTGAACTTGTATAACTATTTTGATAAATTTATGCATATATTGATGTTTCATATTATTATTAACATAATTATTGTTAAGAACTTTTTATACCGTGGTTGTATCGAGATTCTTTGGTTCTTTACAGGAATGATGTTTCAAATGAAACATGAATTATAGTCTCTTTAAAAGATTAGTTGTGTTTTTCTTAGGAAGACACAATGTAGGATCCATATACATAGTAGCACGAAATAGATCACAATTATGTTATGATCTGTACCTTCACTTGCACACTTTGTGATTATGATCATGATAACGAGATTGTTGGTTATATGGTGATGAATGAACTAAACTCTTAATAGTTTAACTTTAGATGATCATGTTTTTGTGGTGACTGTGTACAAGTTATTTTTGACCATATTTGTTTGACCTGAGAGTCATTTTCAAAATTAATTTCAAAATAAAATAAAACTCAATCAATACTGTCCAATTGAGAGAATGTTGAAATTTTATTATAATTGAAAACAGGTTGAATGGGTAACCAAATAGTTTTCCTATAAGCTCATATGATTTTACATGATCAATTATGAGTTTTGGAAAATGTCATGTATATGTGTTGATTGAGCTTAAAACCTAATTGATAAGTGTGATGAGAACTTTTATGTAGGACCTAATATTAATGATGAAGGAAAATTAGGTTACATGAAATTTTCTATAAGAGAGCAAGATCTTCATTTGTCTGTAACACATTCTAACCACTCACAGTTCTATCAAAGTGAGGGTTGTGATATAGGAAGAACACAAGCGAAAGACTCTGTTCTTGACGTATACATTTGGACACGGAAAAAGACAATGTTTTTAAAGTATCTTCAAGAGATACGTAGTTCCTATTAATTCTTTCCAATTAGGTGTTCTAAGTTCTAGTATAGATCCTATAGAATTTTCTTACAGTTTATTCTTTAGGTTCAATTTGGTGATAAACTAGTTCTTGACACATTAGTCTAACTTTCTCAACCAATGATCATAAAGAACACCTTCCCTTAGACAAGAAAATAGGGTACGGAAGAAATTTTTTTACTGTTGGTTCTCCTCTTGCTTCTTGGGTTGACTTCCTAATAACCTCTTCATCATTAATAAATATTCATTTTGCACATAGGTTGTACCATCTTTTTCTCTTCACTTGGATAAGATGAGGATGAATTCAAATCTTCACTAGTAATACCTTCATTATATCTTATCACCATATCTTTTTATTTAGACATTAGGATGCAATATTTCCATTTCCCAAACACTTAAAGAATTTTATATCTTTACTTTTAGAAGAAGTAATGGTAGTAAGGATAAGTTTCTTAGTACTTACTGCTTCCTTAGGGTTAGAAAAGGAACTCTCATTCTTTTGTTTATCCTTACAACTTGAAGAATAGTTAGAAGTAAATGATTCCTTCATAGAACATCACCTCTTCAATTATTGTTCTACCTTCATGGTTTAATGAACTAAGTCTTCAAGCTTTACATAATGTTGCAACTTTGCAATATTTTTCAATATCTTGATTTACGCCATGGAGAAATCGAGCCATAATTGCTTCTCTATATTCCACAATGTTGGCTCTTTTCAAAGCTATCCTTTTAGTAATCATCTACACTCCCACTTCCTTTTGTGAGTATTTGAAATTTATTATGAAAATCCCTATATGATAGTGAGAAGACACACATTTCGATCAAATCATGGTTTTCGTTTCATCCCAAGTGTTGATAGGATTCTTTATAAATCTTCTATATTTTTGTACTTGATCTTGCCAAATTAAGACATATTCGATGAACTCAATGACAATTACCTTTACTTTCTTTTCATCATTTTACTTTTGGTAAGGGAAAAAATTTTCAATCTTCATTTCCAATTTAAGATAAGCCTCAAGACCATTATTTCCTTGGAAGGAAAGTACCTTCAATTTCATATTTCTAAGTTCATTTCATTGTCCACAATCTCTCCCACCTATTTCATGTCTTTTCCTTTCGTCATGCCTCCTTTTTTCTCTCCTTTCTCCTAGAGAATTATAGAAGTTATTATCCCTTTGAGACAAGATTGATATTAGAATCAATTCCATGATTGGATGCTCTCCCATTATTAGAATTCATATATCTCTTTAGTTGGTTTATTCCTTGATGTAACTCCACATTTTTTCTTTACAATAGTCTCTTAGTTTTGAGTTAAGGCTCATTTATGATCTCATAACTTTTAATCTTGGAAAAAGAGGAATGTTCTCCTCACGTGTATCACATTCTCTACACATGGCTATAAGAAGAAAAAAAAAATTAACAAAATAAATATAAAGGTCTCACCATTCTACTTATGTGTTTGCATTTTTTGGTTTTAATTTACTCATGTTTTTCTCTCAAATTAATATTTTATGTAATGTTCACTCTTATCTTTTACCATTCAAGTGCTCTTTTAAATTTTTAAATTAAACAAAGCTAGTATAGAAAAATGCATTCGCACTTGTAAACAACATCATATAAAAAAGTTAATACTTAAAATGTAAATAAAAGAAAATACTCTACATAAAATTGAGGAACCAATATAGACAACTAATAAAAGTTAAAAAAAATTAATTATGTTTACTCAAATAATAAAGTATCAAAACAAGATAATTAAGGAAAAAATAATTTTTTTAACTTTTGTGAAAATTAAATATAAAATTCAAAAAATTTAATCACTTGCTATTAAATAGGATATAAATTATTTGTTGTAATTTTTGTTTTTCTTTTCATTTTTTATTTTTTATTTTTCCTAGAACATATTTCAATAAAGATGAATACGAATAAAGAAAATATATAATAAAATGACAAAGATAAGTTTCCTACCAAACTCTAAGATCCAAGTTATGATTACAACCTGATATGAATTAAATAGACTTTTTCTTGAGTTAGTTCACTTAGATTAAGAATTAGAAATTCAATAATTTCATGAATAAATGATGAAAAAAAGAAGGAATGAAGGAAAGTACCATCTCCTTCATATCTTCTTTAAATCCTCTTTTTCCTTTCTTTTTTCTATTCAATCACCCACCTCTACCCCTTTCCATTCAGCCACCCTTATCTTCAACTTTACATATTTCAATGAACAACATCTACTGATTGTATTTTTTATATGACTTTTTTACATATTTATGCTAGCTAATGTTTGTTGTTCATTTTTTTTTCATTTTTTCTATCTTCTCGCTTGTATTTTTTTTCATTTTATTGCAATAATCATTTAAATAAGCATCAATGTTTATTTAAGAAATCCAAAGCTTCTCTTTCCTTCCATATCATCTTCCTCTAACAACTGGTTAAGCATTGGTTGTTTAACCTTAAGATTGCATTAAGTATATGATGGAGATACTCTAAGGCAACCTAAAAAATCCTAGTCAATAACAATAATATAATGTAATTAATAATGATAATCATACATTTTCATAACATTTTTAATATAGTATATTATATTATTTTTATCTTTCTATTTGTATCAAATTACATATTATATTTTATCTTTTTAGTTTTTTTCTTTCTCTCTTTTCATCCCACTCAATATACATCACAAATGAGATATACAAATAACATTTTTCATGCATATAGATAAAGTCTAAAATATACGATATTGTGATTATGTGTATTTTAAAGATTAAATAAAACTATTGAATTTTAAACTTATCATATTAATTATAAATTTTATAAAATTTTAAAATTAAATTGATATTTCACTATCATATTTTATTTAATAAATTACATTCTGTAAAGTATAAATAAATAGTTACTATTAAATTACATATCTATAAATATCTAAATCATATAAATATAAATATATATATATATATATATATATATGATATTAATGATAATATTGTAAAAATAAACAATTAAATTGTTTAAATAAACAAATTATAAAATATGTCTTTTTATTAACTTTATTATTAGATGATATTTGATTATGACTTTTATATATATATATATATATATCTTTAAATCAACTTATTATGTTTTATTTTTTTTATGATAATAAACTTATTTAAAAGTTAAAAAGAAGAATTTTTTAAATAATATTAATATATAATTATTTATATTAAAATATTGGTTCAACTGTGTGAACAATATGAAAATGTTAGCTTTAAGTAATCAAGTCAAATTTTGTTTAATTAAATATTTTATAAAAAATATCCAATACCTATTATACAAGTATCAAAAAGTATCAAAATAATATTAATGACAAAAAATATCTTCCATATCTTAACATTTTAAATTGGAAAAGTGTTTAAGCTTCATAAATTAGAAATCATGGCATCATAATTTATGAATAATTGAGTAACAAGTTACCAACATTGATAATATTAGGACTTAAAATTAAAATTAATGTAAAAATGCTAAAACTAACTGATAAGTAATGTAAATGTAGAATTAAAAAAATTTTAATTGTACAAAAATGTCCCATCTAGGAGGAAGAAGATAATTCCTTGCCTATTCCTTGGATACAATTTTCTAAGAGAGATTTTGGTTCTTCGATAAAAATGTAATGCTTTACAAACACTAAAAAATAATCAACCACTGCTAGCTTTGTTGAATCATATATGCCTTTTCTAGGTGTAAATCCATGATTCACATGATCGAAAAATTCATTGACGGGGACAAGACTAAGGAATCCACATGAGGATAATGTTTCTAGATAAGGGTGGATATAGATTTGAAGAAACGTTAAAAGAAGATCAAACATAACAATGAGTGATGACCACCAAATCAAGATCTTCTGCAAATATGAGAAACTTGTTAACTTCTGCTACATATATGGAAGGCTTGGACATACGATTAAATTATACAATAAAATAGAGTCTGATATAGAGGAGATTAATCTAATCAATATGCCCTACAAGGTTTGGTTGAGAACACCATGACACCAAAGTGTATTAGAAAGGATGTAATTGGAGAGAAAATGATCAGAACCTGTACAAGAAGACACATTCCTAAACAAAAAGAACAAAAAATGATGAGAACAACCAAACAAAATTTAGTCCTTAGATTTCATAAGATGAAGGTTCCATCCAATTTATTATGCACCAAAGGAGATCAACACCAACTCAAACACAAAGATAGAAAGGTAGTATCTGACATGATGACATCTCTTTGAGGATTTGGGTTTGACTCAAACAATGATCAAAAGAAGGAAAATATGGGAAAATCTTAGGTAATTGTCAATTATAGTGATACTGAGAATGAATCACAAGCACAATATGAGATGGCAAAACAACAGAAGGCTTCATGAAGAAGGAATTGAGTTGAAATAACCACTCAAGAGGATCTGGAGAGCCCATTATATGGTTCCCAAGCATTGGGAAATCGTAAGAGAGAAGAGATCAATGAATGAAATCAATTGAAGAAAAAATTCACCCGATAAAAAAACATGAAACCATAAATCTTCATAAAATTAAAAGGCGGTGTTGGGAGACCAATATTGCTCAACATAATGAAAATACTTAATTGGAACTACAAGAAGCTTGGGCACCCTGGTGCAATTAGAGCCTTATCAAGGCTCACCAAAAGACAAGCTCCTAGTATGGTTTTTCTCATGGAAACTAGACAAAAAAAAAAAATGAAAAATGGAAGTCATCAAAAGAAAATTATAGTATCCAAACATGATCACAATGGATTGCCCAGGGGCTGGACGTAGCCAAGCAGGTGTATTAGCATTAATGTGGATATATGATATCAATTTCTCACTCAACTTGAAATTCCTTCACTATATTCAAGGAATCATAGAAAACCCTCGTGGAGGTAGTTGAACAATAACTAGATGCTATGGATATTCAAAAGAATAAAATAAAAGATTGACATGATAATTATTGGAAAATTTACACCATATGGCCACACAAAAATGGCTATACTTTAGAGATTTTAGTGTCATCCTTTTAACCAAAGAAAGCAAGGAGGTTAGACCCTGCACTTGTCACAATTAAGGAAATTCAAAGAATGCTTAGAAAATTACAAGCTCTCTAACCTTGGGTACATGGAATTTCTATTCATTTGGGACAACGGAAGATAAGGCCTACACAATATAAAAGAAAGGTTAGATAGAGGCCTAACTACACCAATTTTCCACAACCAGTTTATAGGTATACATGTAACCTATCTAGGTAAATGGATATGATCATGCCTCCTTACTTATTACAATATCCAAAGAAGCTATCCCTCCAAAATAATGCTAAAAGCCTACCATTTCAATTTGAAAAGCATTAGACTATACATAGTTCCTACACAACACTCATTGAGAATTCTTGGAAAACATCACATTCTAAGTATATTGAAAAAATAAAAGGAATCAATGAAGTATTTATTATATATAATAAGTTATCAAGCCTAAGCAAATAAATAAGCTCTAAAGAAAAAAGGCTTGCATAAATGGAGACATAGGCCTCCTCGGAAGCCAACACTTTTTATTGAAAGAAAATAAAACATGAGCTATAGGATCTGCTAGAGCTGAATGGAATATTTTCGCAATAATGATTTAAAGTGATATGGTTATAGAAAGAAGATAGAAACACCTATTTTTTTTCCATAGGAAAACCTCAACAAGACAAAAAGCAAACGTAATTAGGAAAAACCAAAATGACCAAGGTATTTGGGGCAAATGGAATCAATTAAGTGCTATAATAGTATTTTGAAGATATTTTTTCAACCTCAAATCCTCAAGAGATCGAAAAATCTTGTATCACAATCCATAATAAGGTCTCACCTCAATCTATAATATTTCTTACAGAACCTTTTACTAAGGAAGAAGTCAAAATAATAATATGCAATAGGCATCCTCTAAAATCCCTTGGCTTGGATGCACTCTTCGATGTTTTCTTCCAAAAATACTAGTTTATAGTTGGTGATGATATGATCAAATATGTGTCAAATATTTTAAACCACGGGAAAAATCTAGCTAAAATCAACAACCCATTCATATGTCTTACCCTAAAAGTGAAACATCCAACCTAGGAATAGGAACAAAGATCAATCTAACTTTGCAATGTTATCATGAAAATAGTTACCAAGTACATAGCTAATTGGACGAAGCTCATGCTTTATAAAGTTGTGGGAGTCCACCAAAGTGCATTTATCCCTAGCAGATTAATCACAAATAATACTTTAATTAGCTTTGAGGTATTTCGCTACCTGAGGAAGAGATGAATAGGTAAGCATGACATTGAAGCTAAACATGTAAAAGACATATAATCGAGTCGAATAGACCTTCTTGCATGTACTGATGACCAAAATAAGCTTCCTCTTAGATTTTATTGAATTAGTGTATTGATGTGTTACAACTATTTCCTACTTCATTCTTATAAATGGAGATCTTGGGCCAAACTTTCCATCACAAAGAGAATTTCGACAAGGTGATCCAGTATCACCTTGTCTTTTATCTTATGTGAAGAGGTATTTACAGGCCTGATCAAGAAGAAGTGGGAAGATAACAACCTTCATGGAATTAAAATTATAGGAATAACTCCAATCATTTCACATCTATTCTTTGCGAATGATAGTTTGGTGTTTACCAAAGTCACAATGATAAAATTCAACACACTACTCCAAATTATTAGTGAATATGAGAAAACATTGGGTCAATGGGTGAACTTGGAGAAAACTAAAATCTCATTTAACCGACTATTGAATAACACTCTCGCAGATGGTGCAAGTCTAGCTAGACAGGAAATTCCTACCATCCCCAAATGTGTTTTCTATGATGCATGTCAAATGGAATCATGATCGCATTTTCTAAAATCCTACCCATGGTGTAATCTACTACTATCAGAACTACCCAACTATACACAAGTCAACTAATATTCAATCATTTTAACCGGAGTCTAAACTTAATTTGAGATTTGATAGCAAATACATAAAACCAATAAAGATCCCACAACCTATCTATGAACAAACTATTAAAAGACTGCTAAACTTAATAAAAATTATCGTAAAAAAAAATATTAAAAATCAATATAGATGCAAATTAAAAAAAATTAAAAAAAAATAAAAAAAAATTTAGTTTGATAATAAAATATATAAATAATAAAACAAGTTACAACAAACCATTACCACAATTACATACTAAAAATTATGATAGTAAAGTACATAACCAGGTAATATTTCACGATAATACTAAATTGAAAGCTTACTGTTGTAGAAACAAATTTTAAAATACTCAAACATTAGTTTAAATGTATTTTATTTTCATTCATGCACAGAAAAGGTAATTCAATAAGCTATGCCTTAGCAACGTACCCAATATCATTTAAGTTATAAGACTTCTACGTTTAAAAAAAAATAATCAACCATCTTAATACATCAAATTCATTTAAATTTTGATAGCTAATGTGTTGGTGAGTGGTGAGGAAACATAAAAAAATGTGTTGGCTCCTATTTATTTTCACTACACATAAAAAATTTAATTTAAATTAATATTCTTTTAATAAATATTTTTAATTATAGCTGTATTTTGATAAACAAAATAAATTTTTATATAAACTTCTTTTGAAAAGAAAATAATTTTTTAAAGATTCGCCAAGAAAGATAAAAAAAAGGAAAATACAAGTTTTTCACCCTTATTAATCTGGCGTTTTTATTTCTAATTTTAAAATAAACTATATTTTATATATAAAATTAAAATTACAAAATTAACCCCATCACGAATGGGAAAAAATTTCCTCACACTACCCTGCACAAAATATTACTGTATCGATTGCCAAATATATACACATTATTTCAGATGATAAATATCTAAAAAGATTTATGATTTTTTTTATGATATATATCTAACCATTTTTATGAATTTTATTTGTGTTACCTTGTGTAAAAGAATATATGAACAATTGTATCTCATTTTCGTTGAAAAAGTGAAAAACATAATAAAAGTGGTTAGAAAACAAAATAATTTTTCATGGAAAACGCTATTATACTGTTACTCTCCTGTTATGCGGGAGTGGAGGGGATCCGGGTCGTCTAGTTAGAAGATAATCTCGCTTTGTAGAATGTAAATTTAAAAGAAAAATAAGAAAGCTAAAATTTTATTATTAATTTTTTTTAAAATGTATGAACTGATTTCACATACCTGAAAATAGTAACATTAATTTGAGATTAGTTTTAGAAAAAATAACTTTCCACACATGTAAATAATAACACATATCTGTTTATATTTAATTCTAAATTATTTGATTTTTTTTATTTTTAAAAACTTTCTTACGTTGAATAAAAATTGCAGGTATACCGGATAATCATTAATGATTTAAAAAGCATGTACCGTCCTGAACGTTTTAAGAAAGGAAAAATCTTTAAAAGCTATCCATATCTTTGAGAATGAAAGTGGTTTACTCTACAAACATTTCATATCCTAATGCTAAAAGACGCACAAGATATCACGCACTAGTACTCCAAACAAGCATTGCAAATTTGCAATTTACCTTGGTTTAGCTTTTTGATGTGTGGACGACATAATGTCGCCGAAACGACGATGGCGAATTCGAAAGCGCGATAGGATCAGCGCCTTACCGGACTCAATCCTGTGTGGCATTCTCTCCCTTCTTCCAACCAAAGATGCCGTTACAACAAGCGTCCTTTCAAAGAGGTGGAAACCTCTCTGCTTCTTCCTTCCCACCCTCTACTTCGATGACCAACCCTTTCCCACTTTCCACCACTTTCGTCACTTCGTCTACTCCGTCATTCACTCGCGAGATATCGCCCTTCATCTCCAATCCCTCCATCTCAAATGCGGAAACACTTCTTTCAGCAAACCTCACAATATCAACTCAGATCTCAACCGATTCGTTTTCGCCGCTGTGCAACGAGGAATCCAACACCTCAACCTCGAGGTCACGAACAAAATCGAATTTCTCTGTGTAATTAGGTTACCTCCCAGTATTCACAATTGTAGAACCCTAATAGTTCTCAAATTGAAGGTGATTATCGTGGATAATCTTCCTCCCGATGTTAATTTTCCCTCGCTTAAGACCCTACATCTGGAATCTGTTACTTTCCGGCGTCATGGACTTCTTATGGACCTTCTCTCTGGATGTCCCGTTCTAGAGGATTTGCAAACAAAAAAATTATCGATCATTTATCGCCTCCGTAGTGAGGCAAAGGTTGAAAGCTTTCCCAATTTGATACGAGCAGACATTTCTAATTTGTATGTTCCCTTTACTCTGCTTCGTAACGCACAGTTTCTGCGTGCGGAACTGGTATGAAACTATGAATATGATATGATGCCTCCTGACTAGATGGTAGCCAATGAAATTGCGATTAACTTCTCATGTTTTGTCTGTAACACATGCAGAAGTGTACTTATTACAGCCACTTTCCCATGTTTCTCTGTTTAACCCACTTGGAGCTTATCTTTGATAGGCTCGATAAGTGGCACTGGGATTGGTTGATGGGAGTGCTAGACCAATGCCCCAAGCTTCAAAATCTTACCATTGACAAGGTTTATTGATGTTAGGGATATTTTCTTTAGCTCTAAGTCTGCTATTTTAATATTCTTTTAATTGTATATCTGTTGTTGACACAGATGTTATCGTATGGAGATAGAAATGGAGTTTGCGATGATGATTGGGAGGACCCACAATTTGTTCCCGAATGCCTCTCAGCGCAGCTTAGATCATGCTCTCTTAGAGGTTATACAGGCACGGAATTTGAGCTTCAGTTTGCAAAATATATTATGCAGAATTCATCAGTATTACGCACCATGACAATTGATAGTTGTACCCTTTTCCACAAAATATGTAAGCTCCAAATGTTAATGAAATTATCCTTGTGTCCAAGAGACTCTGAAGCATGTAAACTTTTATTTGACTGATAGCGGGTAGGGCTTGTCAGTAGCTGCAGTAGTTCTCACATGTTGGCCTTTTATGTTAGATTCTACATATCTAATGGAAGGATTTGATGGTTTGAAGGAATTGAAGCCTGTCTCATTGTGTCCTCAATGTTAAATAGATCATCAAATATAAATTGACTTTCTTGTAATTAATTGATTCTTGCTCATTCCAATCCTTTATTTTCTTTTGCTTACAGTTACAGATGATTGTTTCAAATTTGAGTTACATCAATGTGTATCAGTCTCTGGCAGTTATTTTCTAAATACGGATCTGATGCATGACCACCAGGTTTGGAGGGTGCAAATTCTGAGTTTGTGTTTCTTAAACGGGACGATTGTTTTCGTGCATTTGAATATCTAGAAAAAGAACTTTCTTTTGTCCTTTTAACAGACTAAGGCTCTGATTGTTATGCATACCTGTCAACCACTTTGGACAAAAAACTAACTTTCTACATAAGTCTAATATTTGAATTATACCAGCTTATCAAAGTTTGCAATTGAACCATTTGCAAGTATCTAGTAAACTGAAGTCTGAACCACAAGTTTGTCATGGAATTGGGGGAAGGAGTAATGGATGTCATAATTTGCAACTACAGTAGGCTAAAGTAGTTGAATGTTGACATGCTTTCAATGGAAAACCCAGTAATATGGTCTTAGTCTGTGCTTCACCCAGAAGCCTAAGACCCAAACTCTCACTTTCACTGTGGTGGCTTCTAGAATTTTGTTTCTATCTTGTGTTAAAGCAGATTTTGTAGTACTTTTCCTTTCATATAATTTTGTAAGATCTAAGATCCACTTGCTTGACTAATTAGAACCAAGGGTTTCTTCTCCACTAATTTTGTAGTAGTTTAGCTTTCATTATATCAGCATGATATTCTCCCCTCCAGTGTAATATTGTGATGCCTTTACTAGTGACTTGCACTTGGAGGTTCGCCCTGCATATGGTTTGCCGTTACCCGTGCTTACTTATTTGAACTGCATTGACATCAAATACAACTATGTGACGTCTTACTGAAAACATATTTCTTTCCTTTTTTTTTTTTAATTTTTATGTGATATCATTTATTATTGCCTTGCCTCTACCCCTCTAGCTCTCACACTTGCACTGTCTCTGTCTGTCACTTTCTTGATTTATGATTTGTTTTCCTTCTTTGTTCCAACTGATTTGTTGGCTGGAATAAACAAATTCTAATATTTGTCATTTTGCTACATTTTTTGTTATATGGGGAATAGTTGCTTGAGTGGATTTATTTCTCCTGTAAATTATCACCAAATGTCTTCATATTTGTTATTCCCTCAATTCCTATATTCATTAATTTCACACTCCGTTATATTCTGAACCTGATATCTAATTCATTCCTCCCATCTCAAGTTTTGGTGTATAATAATTAAATAAATATGACATTATCAGGTACGACATATGCTTTTGGAAAAGATGGAGTTCTCAACTTTCATGCGTAATGTTGAGATTAAATCTAAGTACGGTTACCATGATTTGCTTTGTGTATGAAATGATGAGAATGAAGTTATACATTGTTGAATAATGATAACAATTTTGCCTTGGAAACAGTTCTTATTTCAGTACTGCTGAAATTGCTAGATAATATGCTGTAATTATTACAAAAAATAAAAATAAAAATCTGAGAAATAATTGTAGTTGAATAAGGGTTGAATTGGTTTGGAAAATAGTAAGGGCGGATATCACCATCCTTGGATTTATGATTTTGTGCTAATTGGGATTTTTTTACCTTTGGGGTTATTTTAAAAAATAATTATCAGAATGTTTTGAAAAATAATTTCTATATGAGATTAAAAGAGTCTATGTCATGCATAATGAAAAGAAAACACGTGTCATAAATGATATAAATGTGTTTCCTATAATAGAGAGGTGATACATATTTATCTATCACAACATAAAAGTAACACAATATAATTGTGTGTTGTATTTTGAAAGTATGATACAATTTGTTATGTTTATTAATTTTTTTAAAATTTTTTAGTAATTTTTTTAAAATAGTTATATTTTGAGTGATTTTTTTTATTTGAAGGTTTATTTTTGAAAAATAATTACGTTTCTAAAATGAATAAATTTATTGTTTCTAAAATAATTTTAGTTGAAAGTTTGATATGATTTATATGTAATTCAAGCGTTTAATAAGTAAATTACGTAAAAAAATATATTAATTTTATTTACCTTCATAATAGATAATAATAATAATTTTATTCATTTTAAAAACATAATATTTTATTTATTTTACCTTTATAATAAATAACAAAATATGTATTCATTTTATTTTATCTTTATAATAAATAATAAAAATAATTTTATTCATTCTATGAATATAATTATTTTAAAAAAAAAAACCTTCAAATAAAAAAATCACTTAAAAATATAATTTTTTAAACAAATTAAATAATATTTTTAAAAAACTAATAAAAAATAACATAAATTATATTGCACGCAACACATATTTATATGTATTTTAGTTATGTAACTGGCAAACTTACTCCTCTGTTATGTGACATACACTCGTGTTGCTTTTTCAACCTAACACATATATATTTTTTTATTATGCGTGATACATAGACGGTTTCAAACACATTTATTCTAATAATTATTTTTTAAAATAATCCCAAAAGTAAAAAAACCCCAATTGATCCTATAATACATTTGTAGCATAGATATCAGAATTTGAAATTCATATTAGGCCCAGGTAGCTTCCTTGATAGCTTGGCCTTGTGACCGATTACTTTGAAAGATTAGAAAATAATACTATTAGACTTAACAAAGATGACCAAGCTGTTAGTTATTTGAGACGGAATATATGAATGGTGATCATGTGCTAAACACTCGACTGATTCTCCCCCAAGTTGCTAGACACTCCAAGGAGTGGATGGAGTGAACAGATAATAGACTCATGAGAAATTAATAGCTCTTCAAATTTACTTGCATTCCTGGGATCTTATACCTATATCAAAATGGATGCTTATTTATCATGTTAATCTTGAATATGATGCTAGCTTAATTTGTTATTTAATTCAGGTATGTAATGTTTGATGAAATCTTATAGGGTTCGTTTGATGTATATAATGGCCGAAACATAAATTTTATTTTACTTCTATTGTATTCCTTCTTTGTTAGATGTAAATGTGAATTAGGTAGAGTGGTCCTCATGATTGCTATAAACTCCACTATTTGGAAAATTGAATGTGTTCTCTCATCTCTATAATTTTGGTGCATATTTTCTCTCTGTAGATTCCGAACCCGCATCAAGAAAATACAATGGAGTCAGTCAAGATGGATCCAATAATTAGACGCCTTGAGTATGGGATAGGGGAGCAAAGGCCCTTCTAGTCACTTTTGCTTTTGTAATCTCCATACATGTGCATCTGATTTAATTATGTGCTCATGTGTGGTAAACTTAGTAAATAATAATAATAATAATAATAATAATAATAATATTGCATTAGGAAAGGCTAGGTTCAACAAGAATAGACTTTGACTATGGCTTCTAAGAAAGATTTGAGCCTTTGTGAAAGGATGGGTAGAGAGAATGGAAACAATTTGGGGGTAGATCTATTTATAGAAATAAGAAAAATATATTGCAAAAAAATTATATAACAAATAAGTATATTTTATGCAAATTATTAAAATTAATTATATCTTGTCAGTTTTCTTTGATTATTATAAATTAGTATGTCATTTTTAATATAATTATATTTTTATTTAGTATAATAATTAGAATTATGATCTTATATAATAAAATCGAACTATTTAATTATATTTTAAAATTATTATCTAATTTATTCATCCACTTATTAAATAATAATTTTGATATTTTTAATGTATAAATATAATTATTTATTTATTCATATTTTTAATTTAACAGTTGATAATTCTTGTTTTAAAAAATAAATCTAACCATTTATATTTAAATACAAATAGATATATCTTATTATGGACATTTATCTTAGGGGCTCATGGGTAAATTCATGAAACTTATCCCAACCATCCCTTAACCGTGCATTTTGCTTGTGTAAAGTGCAAGACCTAAAATATAATAATATATATATAGCTTCGCTCCTGGCCATGGCAAACACATCAACACTAAAAATTTTGGAAACGCTAACCGTTGGAGACATGAGTTATTGAGTATAATGAAAAGCAGGAGATGTTAGATTAAAATTGGTTTGTGGATTTATGTAATCAGATTCAAAAGATGGGAGACAGAATCAGCAATTTACCAGACGCAATCCTCTTTCACATTCTTTCTTTTCTGCCAAGCAAACAGGCCGTAGCCACAAGTCTTCTCTCCAAGAGATGGAAGCCTCTCTGGCATTCAGTCCCCGTTCTTGATTTCGACTATCTCAGTTATACTGAAGACGACAACAGCAATTGCCGTTGTCGTTTCGTTCAGTTTGTGTATGCATTTATCCTCTCTCGGTTTGTATACCAACCCTTACAAAGATTTCGCCTCTCCAGTTACTCTTCTTCTCCTCAGGATCCTAATTTTTCCAATATGAATGTCAACGTATGGGTTAATGATGCATTACAACGCAGAGTTCAGCACCTCGATCTCTCGTTTCCTTGGTCCCAGTATGTTAAAGAGAGTATCTACTTGTCTTCCATTTTCAACTGCAAAACTCTTGTTGTTCTCAAGTTGCAGGGAATAGCTGTGAATCGTAGTTCCTCTGTTAATTTGCCCTCCCTTAAGGTTCTGCATTTGCAAGATTTTGGTTGCTTACAACTTGGATATCTCGCTGACCTTCTTTCTGGTTGTCCACTTGTAGAGGATTTGAAAGCAATTAATTTAGAAATTGAAAACCATTTATGCGATAAAGAGTTTAAAAGCTTTCCCAAGTTGGTCAGTGCAGTTATTTGTTGGTGTAATTTTTTTATGCTGAAAGTGGTTAGTAATGCACAGGTTCTGCGCATACATGGGGTACTGAGAACTGTGATCGATTGATTCATTATTTCTCTTCTTTTTTTAATGAAAAAATTCGGATTTCTGATGTTTTGTTATTCTAACTCATGCAGATGTCTAATTCGCAGAATGAGGAAGATGTGAATATAGTTAATGGCATAGACAAGAAACATGCTATTCCTGTTTATCATCGTTTAACCTATATTCAATTCAACTATATGGAATATAAGAAGGATTGGATTGCAGCAGTAGATTTGCTTAAGTATTGCCCCAAGCTTGAAGCTCTTGTCATTGAAAAGGTTTGGCTTGGTTTAAGCTTTTATATTTCTTGTTTTTATATTCTTTTTTGCTTGATTTTATAAATTTTATTTTGTGTGTTTTGTTAGCAGAGGGATGTTCCTTTCATTTGGGAAGATGATGGAGAAATAGTAAACTGGCTATACCCACAATCTGATTCCGAATGCATTTCATCACACCTAAAAATATGTACTTTAAAAAATTATAAAGGCTTCAAAAGCGAGTTCCAGTTTGCTGCATATATTATGCAAAATGCAAGATTTTTAAGAACCATGAAAATCTGTAGTACGGCTGATCATCCATGGGAAAAGTTTCGCATGCTCAAAGAATTATCCTCATGCACAAGGTGCTCTAAAACTTGTGAACTTTCCTTTGAATGATAACGGACTAGGTTTGAGTAAGCTGCAAGCAGTTCATTGATGTCTGCCTATTCATTAGTAACTACAGGCCTGCAAGGATATAGACTGTCTTGGTTTTCAAATTAAGAGACTTGTTTCTTACAGATGGTTTGTTGTAACCTGTGTTACTGTGTAGTACATATATGGTGATTGTTTGTTAAAGGAGGATCTTATGCTAAACCACCAGGGTAGGGAGATGTAAATTGTAAGTAAATGTTTTCCATTAAAAATGCCAGAACCTTGACATTAAATCATAAAGGCTTCGTTTATGCTGTTTACCATAGAATTTACTCGCTCAGTTGTGCTCTGTTATAAAATTTGCTATTGTTTAATTTATACATTGCATGGAAGAAGTTAGTTGCATTTCTGATCTGAACTTTCTGGTTCTTATTTGTTTTGTAGCTTAGGTGTTCTGCTATCTAAATGATAAACATAGATTTCCTGGTTGGACTTACTTCATTATGCTTTTTAAACATTATTGTTATAAATTGTATACAAGGTTCCCAAAAGGTTTTTCACAGTTGAATAGTTAAACTGTGATCCTCATGATATCAACCAATGGATTATCTTGGTGTGATGAAGAGTTGATTTTGTTTAGTTGATGGAAAGCACAACTTGTAGGATTCAATAATTTGTAAATTGCTTTCTTGTATCTAAACTTCAAAATGATGGCTGATAGGATTGACACTTTACCAGACACAGTCCTCTATCATATTCTTTCTTTTAACCAACTAAGCTGGCTGTTACCAAAGTGTTCTCTTCAAGAAGGGGAAGCCACTCTGGCACTCTGTCCCCATCCATTCCTTACTTCAATGATGACAGCTATATTGAAAGCAAAAAGCAAAGGGATCTATTCCCACTTTCTTCAGTCTGTGTATGCAGTTATCCTCTTGTGAGATTTGTACCAACCCATCCAAAATTTGGCCTCCAGTATTTTGCTGATTCTCTCCATGATTGTTACCAATTGGCCATTGTCCATATCTATTCCAGATGTCAACATTGACCCACCTGCTTGCAATCTGGATTCATGCTCTTCACCATCTCATTTGTTGTCAGATCTGGACTTTAGCAATTTTGACCTTGATCAAATGCCCCAAGATTCCAGTTGTAGTTACAAGTGTTTTAACCAAATTCTGCTGGAGATTAACTTCTTACTTAAGATGATTTTATCTTTTCAACAAGAAAGGGTTAGAACCAATCTGCATTATGCAGGTCACTAAATGTGTAATTAAGCAGGAGTTGTAGAATAGTAAGGTTGAATCCTAACAGCATATCAAGCACTGAAATTGACACCTGTGCAAACAGCTTGTGCAATCCTTGGACACTGAACAGTCAAGTGTGTTGTGGGAAGGAGTAATGGTTATTAGTATTTTGCATGTGTTCTGCTTTCTTTGGGAAGTATGATGTTAGTATGTCCTCCGCTTGATTGACTAAAACTCAAGTCCTTATTTCTCTCTTAATGGTATCTTCTGGAATTTGTCTCCATTTTTTTTTGTTAAAGCAGATTTTTTAGTTTCTATAATTTTTTTAAAACTTGTTAGATCCACTTGTTTGACCCAAGAGATCTGAATCTAGGTTAGTTTCTTCTCTTCTATTCTGAATAATTACTATACTTTTGACAATAGGATTTTATATTCACCTTTGTATCAGCTGCACGTGTCTTGTGAATGAGGTCGTCAAAATGATTACTTGCAGTGATTAGCTACATACTTGTTATTTGGTGGAATGTGAAGCATACATGCACCTCTGGTGTAAATTAGGTTGTTGAATCTTTGCATTTGAAAGGTGTACATCTTGATCTCTTTGTCGTGCGGTTATGTTTCACTGATCATTAATATGGGTTCTGATGGTATTCACCGGATTCTTGCTGTTTGATTGCTTATTTTAATACACCTTCCAAAATTGCTGCTGAGTTGGTCTTATTTTCTTTATGATAACTCGTTTGAGTGCTGATTTGAATTCGTTTGAGTGCTGATTTGAATTCTCGATTAGTATGTGCTTAATGAAAGGTTTTTGATTCTTAAATCAGTTTTGACAATTCGAAAGGTAGATTACTTGTTATTTCATTAGGTCTGTTCTGTATTGATCCCGTTCCCACATCCATAATCACTACTGCTGGTTTGGTTTTACCTTCTTGATACTAATTTGCTAAATAGTGGTTTTGCTATATTTACATTTTAACGAGGGTGTCTTCGGTATACATGAATTTCAATTGGCTTTGAGAATGTGAAGAAGTGAATATTTGTTTTATTTGATGTATATTCTACTTATCATTAGCTTAGAAAGGGTTTGTGAATGGCCTGAGTAGCTTTTGATACCGTGATTTGTCTTCACGTTTACCATGAGAAATCAATAATTTGCTTATTGATATGTGGTGCATATTGGTTTTTGATTGGGATATAAGCTATCAGATATGGTTGCTCTAATTGGTGAATGTGTATTGGCGTTGCTGTTTGGTGGATGCATAATATTGTTCATAAATTCTTTGTATGTGTGCGCCTTTTATTCTTCCGTTCTTCGTGTCCATGAGTCGCGAGCTTTCTTTTTGAGGTATTGGTTGTTCAATGGACTCTTGGATGCAACATTTTCTACGCAGGCTAAGGTGGATGACTTGTTGGTATGTTTTTTTTAAACGATGCAAATCTAAGTTTATTCTTGAGGTTGCATGAGTGATATATTTGTTCTTAAAATTTTTAAAATTTGTTTCTTAATCTCTGATTTTATAAATAATCATTTTTTGCTATCATTTTGAATTAAAAAATCAATAAATAATGTTTTGCAAAATATGAGATTAATAAAGGATTTTTTAAAATAAAGGTATTAAAATATTTTATCCATATAATTTTTAAAGGAATGTGCTTTATTTACTTTCACGTATCCACAACGTGAGTGCCTAGGAGAAAGCTACTACACGAAGGTGCAAGCTTGTGTTTCGAAGATTGAAATAGCTTTGTTATCATTTTTTTACACTATCGAAAGCAATGAAATTTAAATTTTATAATTTTATAGAAATTATTTCAATTTCTTATAATCTGCTGATTTCTAATAGTTTAATTGTATTATCATTTAAATTGATTTAGTTAATTTTTTAGAAAAAAATGGTTAAATTTTCTACTGGTAATTCTAGACAGGAAAAAAATATCATTATATATATTAACATTATTTACATTTTAATATGTTTTAACTTTTTTTATATTTCTTCTTTTATCACATTATATATTACATTTAATTTTTCTTTATTTTTTTTCTTTTCTTCTCATTCTACTTATCTTTACCATTCTATAAATTTTAAAATAAAGTACAAGAGTATCAAAACTTTTCTTTTGAACAGCCTCGAGCCTTGAAAATTTTCAGGCTGAATATTCTAATTAAAAGAAAAGTGTGATTAGTTTTTTTATTTTTTTAGTAACAGGGAAAAGAAAGAACAAAACAAGAAATCACAGTCTCACAAAACTAATTCCTGCATGAGCGAGTTCAGCTTAGCCATAAAATCAGCGTATGGTTTATCTTGCATTGTATGAACACGCTTAGAACTTCAGTTTCTCGCCAACATGTCTTTTATGTGTTGGACCAGTGGTATAAATATATTCGAACCATGCCATGCATGATAATGTTACTCCTAATTATTATTGTATGAATCTTTCTATTTTAAAAGTCAAACTTTACAATGACTTGACATGTGTCTATTGCCATTCACTAATTTCTTACGTGTCTTAAACTTATTCCGCCAATTAAATAAATTCCTCCTCGGTTAACCTGCTGATGTAGTTGAACAATTCTTCCGAGTATTTTCTTCCATTTGGACTAAAAGTTAAATAATTATGGAAGCCCTTCCCCAATAAGCTTGAATTTGATCGAAATTTGGCTTAATTCTTCAACCATCTTCCAAGTCATAAAATTACTAATTATATGCTACCTTTCTCAACAACATTTAAAGGTCTTATATTTCGGTTGAATCATCTTTTCTTTCAACTCTTTTAAAAGTTTTTCTTTGCCAACACTTATATCGTTTTACATTTTCATTGATATAACCAACAATATATATATTTTAAAGTACTATTATGTTAATATAATTTATATGATAGATTTTTATAAGTTGAAAATTTTTTTAGTTGCTGAGAAATTTTTTATAATTTTTCATATCTTTTGAGGATTATATAAAATTTTCTTACGTAAAGTTATGTTTATAACAACTTTATAGGCATAAAAAATATTATCGTTAAATATTTGTACAAGATAGAATATTTGATATTTATGATATGAGAATCTTTAGAGAAGGTTTTGAAATTAATCTCAAGTTTCATATGGGAACTCATTCTTAAAATGGATGAAGCTTATAATCTTTACTATGATCCTAAACTACTTGAACTATGAAAATATTGTGTCAAGAATAGACGTTTTAACTGCTCCCAACTACTAATAGATGCCTCCAACAAAGGGTTTATCCAATTGTTCAGCTTCTCTGTGATAGAAAAAGAAAACAATTATAGTGGTATAGTGTCCTACATGACACCATTCATTTTTGTAGTACTTGTTAGTCTCAGGAATTTTTTGACGTGAAGATGAGGATCCTCTAAGGATGTCCTTCCAAATAGAAGTGAATTTTGAATCATATTAATAAGGACGAACTTCAATTTGAAGTTGGAACCACCTTCCAATGCCGAGTTAGATATGCTGCTCCTTGGACCCTCATTAGCAGAGGCCATGTAATCCAACAATGTCTTATGTCCTAATGTTATCATCTTTCTTTCTATACAATTTCCTACATCCTAGCGATGTCATCTTCCTTGCTTTGGGTTCTCATCTCAACTTTTTAACTATTGTTTCTATCTCTACATTAAACTACAAAGTAGAGGCTTGAGAGTAAGTTAGTACACATAAAAAATAACTAAACAAGGATATCATAAAAAATTTTAATTTTTTACTTTTTAATTTTTTTTATCTATGTACATACAAGTCTTAAGGAATCAAAATTTAAACTTCAAAGATTGTTGGGAATAGTTCTTGACAACAACGTTAAAAACTTGATGAGTGCAAAAAGTAATAATCATATCCTAAGTTTTACCCACAGGAAAATATACTCATCGACATAGAAAAAAGATATCTGAGGATTCCTCTATCGATCCCATAGAGGCTATACCAACAATTTATGAAAGAAGTTTAAATTCTAACTTTTAAACTTACCAAAAAAGAGATTTTGTTGCAAGTGTAAGGAATAAGAATAAGAAAGCATAAATAAAGAAAAATAAGAAGCGGAGAAAACAAATATGAATTTATGGATAAGTATGAGATTTTAGATCCCCTTATAACTTTACTTATTCTTATCCCTCAAATTTCTTTGCGAATTATTTAAACATCAATTGCAAAGCAATCAGGATGACAATAGACTATGTAACTTGAATTGTGTAGGAATTGCTTTCTCCAAGATTCTATAGAATAATGTCGGAAGAAAAAATGAGAATAGAAGGGATGAGAAATGAGAGAAAAAAGGTGTGAGGTCTATTGCCTCTAGGACTAGTGAAGCATAAGTAGGAGGTGTATAAGAGGTGCGAGGTAGATGAGGTTCCTTTCTTCTAAGGTGTAGTCTCCTTCTTATATGTGTGGATCATGGTTTCCTTTGTTATGAACCAAGTTGACCTAAGTTGCCTCTTCAACTATCATGGTTGCTTTGGATCACCTATATTACCACCAAGGCTGACTAAGATCTTCTCAAGCATCATTAGAGTTGACTTAGATCATTTTTAGCATTTGTTAGGTTTGTCATGATCATGCTTAGGTCTGCATGGTTATGCTCCTTATCTAGTACAACTGTGCTTGAGCTTGTATAGGTGTTGGAAATCCTGGTTTGCCGTGAGGATATGCTCAACTAGCACAGCTAGGTTGACTTTCTCCAAAGGGTACTTTTGTTCTTCTACTACTCCTTCATCTTTTTATATCCTTTTTTCCCTTTTTTTTCAGTCTAAAATTTTCCTTTTATTCTCTTCTTACAGTAAACATTCTTGCAAAAATAAAAAAAATTATATGGAATTACAATCTAATAATCATTAATTGTACGTTAATTATAGCTAACTACACCTAGATAAATTAACAAAATGTTGGTTTATCACATCCTCAAATTTAGACATTACTATTCCTAAGCATTAACCTAAAGAATCAAATTATAACAAGCATAAAAATTAGAAACCTTAAATTTTAACATGCAATACACAAACACAATTACCATCATAGGAACAATCAATAATAATTCATTTAGGATATTTTGGTTCCCTGAAGCCAACAAACAAACTTCAAAGACTATTGGGTAATAGTCCTTGGAAACAATGCTACAAACATGATGCGTGCAAAATGTGAGTATAAAAATCATATGTTAAGTTTTACCCATAAGCAAATATACTTACCGAAGTAGAAAGGAAGTATTTGAGACTTCAATATTGATCACAGTGACTATACCAATAATTCATGGAAGAAGTTTAAATTCCAACTTTTAAACTCATAAAAAGAGGAATTTTGTTTCGAGCGTAAAGAATAAGAATAAGAAAGCATAAATAAAGAAAAATAAAAAGCGGAGAATACAAATGCGAAATTATGGATAAGTATAAGACTATGTGTGAACACTTAATTATGTCCGAGATTAAATTATCGTTTAATTAGTCAAATAAAATAAAAATAGTAATAATAGAAAAAAAAAGGAAAAGATAGAGAAAAGAAAAAAAATAAAATAATAATAATAATAATAATAAATAATAACAATAATAAGAAGAAGGAAAAAAGAAATATTTTGGTAGAATACCATTTTTCTTCCTTTTTCTAAAAAATAAATAAATAAATAATAATAATAATAAAAAATAGAGAAAAAGGGAAAAATGGTTAGTTAGGAGTTAGTTTCTTAAAAGTCAGTCTGGAAGGTTCTTTTGGGTTTTAAGCGAATAAATAGAAGAATTAAAAAGGAAAAAGGAAAAAAATAAATAAAACTCTAATGCTCTGTTTGGATTACGTAGGAAATAGGAAGGAAAGAAGGTAAAAGGAAAGAAAAAAAAAATAAAAATAAAAAAGAAGAAAGAGTAAATTGTTTGGATGAATGAAAAAAAAAATATATATTAATAAGATAAATTTTATTTTATATAAAATTTTAAAATATTTTTTTGCATTATATCTTTTTTACAAATATAATTTATTAATTTATTAATTTTTAAAATTTTTTAAAAAATAAATAATAATTTTAATAATTTAAAATAAATTAAAAAAACAAAAAAAAAACTTTCCCTCATATTTTTCACGGAAACAAAATTGTGTAAACCCCACAATAAAAAAAAATCTTTTCCTCCACTAAAAACAAACGCATCAAATAAAGAAAAAAAAAAAAAATTTCTCTTTATTTCCTTCCCACCGTTCCTTTTTTCCCTTACTTCCCTTCATCCAAATACAGAGCATAAAGGACAGGGGAGAGATCTTTGGAAGTGTTCTCTCTATTTCATGCTATTTTGCTCCGCTTCTAGAAGATTGTGGGAGCAAGAGAGGAGAAGAGCTTCTGAAAAATTCCTCTACAATTCTGGCCTTCAGATTCTTCCAAAGCAACTACGTTGCTGCAGAAGAAACAAGAAATCGTTGCATCCTGAAGAATCAATTTCATTTAAGCTTTATCCTAACTTGAATCGAAGGAGGATTCATATTCGTTGAAGTCAATACTGCACAGATTTTCATTGAGGAAAGAGGAAGAACTTCGCTTCAGCTATTTCCAAGTTTGTTTTCTCTCCATCTAATTATATATGATTCTGTGAAGAAGATGAATGTCTTTTGTCGAGGATCACCGCACCTGTGCACCTACATTATGATTTGAGGTTTTAGAAGAATTTTGATTCAATTTTGTTATCGGCCTGAGAGTGATCTATGATTTAAGCCTTGCATGAGAAATCCAATTCCAGATACACTGTGGAATGTTTCCTACTTTTCTGTATGAAATCCTGTTAAAGTCAATTTACCTATGAACTCTCGGATGGATCGCAACCAAAGACTGCGAGTTACTGATTCAAGTAATCCAGTACCGCGAACTTTTGGCCAGACCTGGATTTGATAGTAAGGTTTCCATAAGATCAGCATCTCTGAAATCAAGTTCCTGCCAGTGGAGAAACATGTCTATGGTTTAGCTTAGTCTGTTGTCTCATAATAACTAAATATGAAAGGAGAAGTTTGAATGAGGAGGAGGATCCCCTATGGCAATGAAATCAACAAGGATAAAGTTGCAGTAGTCGTGCATTGATGCCTTCATCTCTGCATTTGAATCTTAATTTGGAGCTTTTCTGTACCTTTGCAGACACCGTTGTCTCGGTTGTATTCTGATACAAATGCTTTCATGACTTGAAACTTTAATAGCGACTCTTGCGATTTCGGCTACTGTCATGCATGTAGAAACTCAAATTTCCAAGGATGTCGCTGTTCAATCTCTTGGAAAATTAGCTGGGAAACCTGCTGAGCAAGTTTTCATGAATAATGTCAAGTCCTTAGTGGTAGTGAAGTTGGCTTGGGGCAATTCTGATAAATCAGGATCTGAGTCATAGTCCTCACAACATAGAAGTGGAGAAAGCAAAGTAAAAACGACTGTTCAGGTCTAATTGTGAATGTTTGATGCCATTCGACATCTACAATGATTCAACTCAGCAAGTCTTAATGTTGTTGAAGCAACAGTTTCTGTATAATGAAATTAAGGCTGAGAAAAATATGTTGTGCAACTTATAAGGCTCAATATGTTGCTTAAAATAGAGTGAAACAGGGAAGACACAATGTATAGAAATAAGGTCCTGAAGCACCATTTGATCTCTTTGGAAACATAAATTCAGAAATATCTTCCATTCAAACAGATGCCCCTTTAATTTGGCTAGTTTCTCGAGTACACTATCAGATTTCTTTGAATACATTATCTAATGGATTTTTCTGTTCTAATATTCTATCTATCTGAGAGTTATCAACATTTATCAAATCTGTTTCTATCTAACGGAACACTATTAGATCAAATGACAAACACAGTGTTAAAAAAAATATGGCTTTTTCCAGATGAGATGGTTGTTACTATCTCCTCCAATAACGAATTATTGGTTTAACTGAATAACTAAAAAAAATAAGTAGATCTTTCTTTCTCTTCGTTTCAGGTCGATATAGGGGATATTCTCAATTGAAAGATCCCCTATATCGATAATATACATTCCAGTTGACCAAGCTTAATTCGAATTGTTTTGTTCCGAAGCAAAGAGATTCACGGGACGGTTTGTCCTATTCACATAATAGGATAAGAATTGAGAGCCCTTGGTTCCTTATTGTTGGCTATCCCCACTTAACAGGTTGGAGTTAGTAGGTTCTGCGTGCTGTTTATAGCTTTTGAGAAACTTCAAACCAACCCCAGACTTTGTATGCAAGGCTCACCAGAATTTTAAGTAACTGTTAGCCATCTCTTTAACAGCTTGGCACTGACCAGGGAAGATGCCAAGCCCCTAGAGGTTTCACTTTCTGATTAAGGCATTAACACTGTCACCACTATGGATTCACAGCTGAATTTGATCACTTGCAGTTCTTGAGTTAGGACAGAGGTTGATATTAACCCAATTTGGAGCAATTATGGGGGTTACTTGAACTGCATATTCTCAGAATTTCAGTTTGGTTGGTATATGGCTCAGGACCCTAAACCTGTCACTTCAATTAGATAGTAAGCTACATTCTACGGTGAATTGTATATCTGGCAAAGTCACAGCAACAAAAATATATCATCATCGATACTGGTTCTGTCCCATTTGTTCTTGAGAGCACTAAAATTGACGAGGAGACTATGATTACCAGTGACCATGCACTCAAATTGGAATCTGTTTTTGATTGGATGACAGTGGTGGGAAATGGCTATATTGATCTTGAAATTAGTCAGAGAACTTCTGATAACAATAACATTGCTGGCTTTGAAACATTTTCACCAAGTTATAAGGTGCTGGCCTAACTTCAAAAGTGGAAAAAGAATCAGATTGAGGTTTGCTGTTAAAGAACCAACGCTAGCTCCAAATGTTGTAGTCTTTCAACACAGATTCTTCTGTTGTTTACCTGGATGGCATGAATTCTGAATATCAGTATCAAGAACTCTTTGATGTACACTAGACTCTAGACTCTGCATATAGGAAGAAGCCTATTCCAGGACCTGTAAAATTCAACCAATAGGATCCTAATTTGCCTGCTATATCTAAGTCAAAGCCTTGCAGTTTAAGTGGTGATATCAGCATTGAAATCTAACAACTAATAATATATAGGTGTGCCATGCAAGCTAATTCTGAGAAAATGGGAATTGTGTCAATTAAATCAGTGCGATGATCAAGGACTTATTTAAAATTTGAGTACTGTACTTGAGTCATCATGGCAAGAGCGGAGCAATTATGTATGTGGCATCAAGATACCAGGCTGTGATTAGAGGCCTCAGGTACTGATTCAGCTGACCATTAGCAGGCCCTGCATAAGAGCGCTTTATAGTAGATTAGGGACCAAACCTAATTAGAGTGTCATAGGCTCTCAAAAGATTGGATCTCCTAGTTTGTCATTAAACAACTAGCGATGTTATGAATTCTGTACTACCAAAAGGTCTGAAATATCTTCATAGCAGTAAAAGTTCTTCAATTTTAAGCTCATCTCTAGATATGTTGTTGCATTTGCTGCGAAACCTACAATCAGCTTGTCTTCTCTTAGCAGGTCAATTTCTTTGGAGGATGACCAGAAAATACCAAAAACCAACCACATCATCAAGTTGCTGTATAATCTCCTCTGGTGGCTAATGAATCCCTGCTGCAAATTATGGTGGCATTGTTGACAATTTTCTTAATGTCCCCTGGAAAGGTGTTGTTTCCTTACTGTAAAGTGGTGGTGGACATTTTACAGAATTTCACACAGCAGGTATAGCATTAAGTGTTTGCATTGAAAACTGAGAAGGGAGGACCTTTAAAAGCCAAGGAGTTCTATTTAAGGACAAGTGTACACAATTATGTCCTAGGATTATTAGTTGTATACTGTATAGCACAACCATGATTAAGATTGAGGCTGAGAATCTCAATTCCAAACTTAGACAAGCAAACTCATCTTGCTCCTTTCGAGGTAATCTTAATGTTTATTGAAGCTCTCATATGGTGCTCTAAGCTGATTCTGATCAGGGTTGAAACCGAAATCTACATCTATGAATCT
Source organism: Canavalia ensiformis (assembly GCA_026541065.1). Lineage (NCBI taxonomy): Eukaryota > Viridiplantae > Streptophyta > Magnoliopsida > Fabales > Fabaceae > Canavalia > Canavalia ensiformis. The sequence continues at coordinate 74,679 of JAMKYM010000863.1, read as the reverse complement.
TGATGGTTTGGTTTAATTCATGCTATTACTGAATCTACATCTGTAAAAAACATATACATATTGATCCATTTCCAAAACTGCGGGTCTTGTATTGCCAATACAAATCTTGAGTTGTCACAACCCTTTTTGGCCTTCCTATTGGAAATTGCGTTCATCAAACTGCTAAGCATGATTTACCAAAAGATGACCAAAGGTGGAATTTCATCCAATAGCTCTTCATCACTAACTAGCAGTAATGCATATAACTCCCTCATAAGTTCTGGTGTAGATACTTTTCAAATATCTATGCTTCCTACATGGGAAGCACTGAAAACTCTTCCTTTTGTCTTGGAATCAAATTTAATTGCTTGCAATCACAGAAGGATTTCATTACGAGACATAACAACAGGTCGGAGAGACCTTGTTGATTTTTCCTCCAGTATCACTTGTTGTCATTATTGATTGCTTCTCTTCAGAAGCTATCCATGGTGTATGGAAACTATTTTCAATGAATGGAACAAATTGGCCAAATCCAGCAGCTTTCCCTTTTTTCTTTCTAACAGCAGCTTTCCCTTATTGGGCCTACCAAAGTCCAACAGAAAAGGCCCAATCTTCATTACGGGCCAACACAATAAAACCCATTTAATGCTTGGACCATATTCCTTCCCTCTTATGGTTAATGGGGTCAAGCCTAACTACTTTTTTTTACTTATCGAAATCAAATCCATTTTTTTAAAATTTAGGTAAAGCCCAATTTTCTCTTTTTAATTTGAAATCAAATCCATATTTTAAAAGTTTGGGTCAAGCCCAATTTTCATTTTTTAATCCATTTTTTTTGGGTCAAGCCTAATTCTTTTTTTTTTCAAATCAAATTTATTTTTGCTTAATTTGGGTCAAACTCAATTTCCTTTTGTTTTTGTTATTTTAAAATTAAGTTTTTTTTTAATATTAGATCTCATGTAATGAGCTTCGAATTTGAAAGTGCAGCGTACCCTGTCTTTCAACATTCGGAGAGTCATATGAGTCGCAGTGCAACCTTCGCTTGCCTCTGACTCTATGCATGTGGGTCAAAGATCTTCATTTCTCAATCTTTCCTCAAAATTTAAATTTTTTCAGATACCTTTCCAAGTTTCAAACGATCCTATATATCATGCAATGAGCTTCAAATTTGAAAGTGAAGCATACCCTGTCTTTCAATATTCGGAGAGTCATATCAGTCGCAGTGCAACCTTCATTTGCCTTTGACTCTTTGCATGTAGATGAAGGTTGTTCTTTCTCCTCTTCTTCAAAAGTAAAACGGTCAAAACACCCAAATGCTTTTTTTCATTCGATACCGATTTCATACTCTTTACAAAACCTTCTTAAGGATTAAATCCTTAATCAGAATTACGTAACCTTGAATTTTCCATTGCACCAGGAAATACGTAGAAGTAGGATCAAGTCCTGTCAGACTATTTTCCACAAACCTATTTATTTCTACTTTATTCAAAGGGATCAAATAGTTTTCAAAAATATCAATATCACACATTCATTTTAAAGGTACCGTTCTTCGGAATGGACGAGTATGGTGCCTAATACATTCCCTATTCGTAACAGACTTCCGAACCTAGATTTCTTCCTCAAGTTAGAATTTTTCCAAATATTTTTCCTTAAAATGAAATTTGGTGGCGGCTCCACAAAAATAAAAATTCTTTCTAAAATTTTTAGCGAGTTTTTCATTTCATTGTAATTACGGTTACGACACTATGGATCCCATTATAACTTTGCCTATTTTTACCTCCAAATTCCTTTATAAATGATTTAAACATTTGCTAACCACATATTGTAATAATATTACTACCTAATAATCAAGTAATAGTAATAATCTTTTTCAAAAGTACTATCCTAAATAATCTTGCAAGGTAAATAGTTAAGAGAAGTATGAAATACTTCAAATTTATTAAATTAATAACAGGTTAGAAGATTAGGATTCCGATTGATCCTCAAAAGCTTTTAGTCAATTACCTTATAGGTCTATTAATTGGAGAATGGTACAACCACATACTCCCTAACCAACATAGAGATAAAAAAGAGTAGCTAATTTTCATTAATGAATTAAGTGCAGTAAAGAAACACAATTGGATAAAGAACCTTGCAATCATTTATAATGAAAACATATAATCATTCATAAAGAAAAATGAGGTTCAAATAGTTACATCACAAGATTCATTAAAAGCCCATGATTTGGGATTAGTTACACATAACCAAAGAAGTCAAATGAGAACAAGCAAACCCAACAAAATTATCCACAATCCTACTCTTAAGATAAGAAATACAAAATCGTAATTCTAGCATAAATGGTAAGAGACTTTGTAACTTGAACTTTGCAAGGATTCCTTCTGTTAAAATCCTAATGAGAGGATGTTAGAAAAAGAAATAAGAATGAGAGAAATATGAAATGAGAAATGAGGGAAAAGATGTGTGAGACTTACAATTTCTAGGGCATGTGAGGCATGAGTAAGATGTGTATAAGAGGTGCGAGGTATGAAGTAAGGTCCCTTTCATGTAGTCTCAATTTTATAGATGTGGATTAGAGTTTCCTCTGTTGCAAACTAATTTGACCTAAGTTTCTTTTTTAGCTGTTAGGGATTATTTGGATCACTTGTATTATCAATAGGGTTGACTAGGATCCTCTCTTACATCATAAGGGCTGACTTAGATCATTTGTAGCTTCTCCCAGGATTGACATGACTATGCTCAGGTCTACACACTCATATGTCGAAAATCTTCATCCATTGTGAGGGCATGCTTAAGCAGCACAGTCGTGCTAACTTTCTCTAAAGGGTATTTTTGTCTTTTTGCTACTCTGATAGGGACTGGTACCCAAGAGCAGTGAAAAAAAGAATGAATATTTATTACTAACCCCCGTGTGATTCAACTTCAACCCTACCAGAATTGAAATACAGAGTTTGGGGAAGAATGTTACAGCAATCCTCACTAATTCTGAGTTTTCGAGACCTAAGGCACTCCAATTACAAACTTCTCAAAATTATCCCACACCTTACTCTATCCTCTTACCTTTTATTTATAGGTTTCATTTCTTAAGCTAGTTGTCTGTTATAGCAACTAACTAACTAATATAGCCTTAATTTTGTTAGGTTTTATTTCTCCTACTATACACTTGTCTAATTGGGGGTCTATCAATACCCTTCCGTATGAGTTGCACCTTATCCTCAAGGTGGAATTGAGGGAAGATTTCTTGAATCCTTGCTGCAGATTGCCAACTATTTTCACAGGTAGGTAGTTGTCTCCATTGGATGAGGACTTCTAAGTCTCCTGATTCTGTTTCCGTGTATCAAGTACTTGTTACCGGTTCCATCTGTAACTCCCCAATCTTCGTTAACCCCGGGGGTAATGGTTGAGGGGTCACCTGTTCTCCAATGGCTTTCTTAAGCAATGAAACATGAAAAATTGGGTGAATGCGGCGAAATTCTCGGCAATTCCAAACGATAAGCCACTTGACCAATCTTTTCTAGCACTATAGGGCCATAGAACCGTGGACTCAATTTTCATTGATTCGTCTAGCCAAAGATTTGAGGTAGTAAGGTTGGAACTTCAAATACACCAAGTCTCCTTCATGCAATTCAATTTCTCTTATTCGCTTATTGGCTTTGTTGTGCATTCTCTCTGTGCTTTTGTCAAATTCTCCTTGAACTCTTTCAAAACCGCATCTCTTTATATTATCGGTTGGTTGACTTCTTCAACCTTAAAGGGTATGGTGGTCCCTTTGAGAAGGATGGGAGGGTCCACATACATATAAAGCCTTAAAAGGCATCATTCTAGTAGCACATCTGTAATTTGTATTGTACCAAAACTTAACGGGCTAACAACGTATGTTGGCCATTGCTTTAGTTTAGACCTGTGAGACATCGTAAGTAAGCTTCCAAGCCTCGATTCGTCACCTCGTTTGACCATCCGTTTGAGGATGGTAAGTTGTCTTATACTTTAGTTTGGTCCCCGCCATTCTAAATAATTCCTTCCAAAAATTGCTTAGAAATAATTGGTCCCGATCGATACTATGGATGAAGGAAAACCATGTAACCTCAATTTCCTTTAATGTTTGTAGCAACATCCTTTCTGTATAAGGGTGACTTAAAAGGAATAAAATGTGCATATTTGCTAAGCTTATCCAAAAAAACCAAATTGAATCCACACCTTTAGCCTTTGGTAGACCATCAATGAAATCCATAGTAATGTCGACCATAATTGATCGAGGTAAAGGTAAGATGCAATAGGCAAACCGGAGTGATAAAGCCTTATACTTATTCTTCCGACAGACACTACATTCTGAAACAAATTTATGGACGTCTCATTTCATTCCCTCCCAATAAAGTACCCCAGCTATTCTCTTATAGGTGCGAAAATAACCAGAATGCCCACCCATTGGAGAAGCATGAAATTTTTCTAGTAGTGTAGGGATTAGTGGGGAACTTTTGGGTAAAAACCAACCTATTCTTGTAGTATAGACGATCACCTTGTTTATCTTGTATCCTGGTGAGAATCGGATTTAAGGTTAGGTCCTGAAAAATCTTCCTCAACCGGGCATCCTTGTTAATTCCTACGCCCATTCTTCTATGTCTTGCACCCTCATGGTGGTCATTGCTTGAAATTGCATCCTTCGAGATAACGCATCTGCTGCTGGATTCTCTAATCCAGGTCTGTAACGTATCTCAAAATCAAACCCAATTAACTTTGAAGCCCATTTAAATTTCTCTTCATTCAATAATTTATGTTCAGTCAAAAATTGCAAACTTCTTTGGTCTGTTACTATGGTAAATCGAGTCCCCATCAATAATGGCGCCACTTTGCACCTTGCTAGTACCTACTTTGTCATCAATTCTCATAGATTAACTTCCTTTGAACATGTTAGAGAAGGCTTGATCTGAAAAATGCTATAGGCCTACCTTGTTGGGACAAGACAACCCCTATACCCTTGCTTGAAGCATGTTTCAATTATAAAAGGTGTGTAAAATCGAGGACGGCCAAGTTGGTAAAAGAGACATAGTTGTCAGAATTCTTCAAAAGCCTGTTGTGCCTCCTTACTCTAATCGAAGTTATCTTTCTTTAGTAATTGAGTCAAAGGTTTGGTTATTTTTGCATAATTTTTCACAAATCTACGATAATAGCCTGTAAGACCCAAGAACCCTCTCATGCCTTTGATATCCCTCGGTATAGGCCAAGAATTCATCACCTCTATCTTTTTTGGATCTGCAGAGACTCATTCCCCTGAAATAACATGCCCCAAATACTCCAATTCAAGTTGTGCAAAGAAACATTTCTTCCAATTGACATAAAGATGATGCTCCCTCAAAACATTTAATACGGTTAGCAAGGTTTTCAACATGTGATTCAATATCCGGGATTTGTAAATGAGAATGTCATCCAAAGAATACAAACACATATCTCCTCAAAATGGCCTTAAAACTTCATTCATAAGTGCATGGAAAGTTGATGGTGCATTGGTAAGACCAAAAGGCATTACCAAGAATTCATAGTGGCCTTCATGTGTTCTGAAGGCTGTTTTCTCCACATCAGAAACCTTCATCCTAATCTGGTGATATCCAAATTTAAGATCCAACTTAGAGAAAAGTTTAGCTCCTCCAATTTCATTCAACAACTCGTCTATCACTGGAATAGGAAATTTGTTTCTTATGGTGATCTTGTTTAAACTCTATAATCAACACAAAACCTCCATCCCCCATCTTTTTTCTTTACCAGTATGATTGGGCTAGCATATAGACTGATACTATGTCTTATAAGTCCTGCTTCTAGCATTTCTTTTACCAGTTTCTCTATCTCATCCTTTTGGGTATGGGAATACATGTATGGTCTCAAATTAGGGATGTTGGCTCCTCCTTTAAGTAAATGGCATGATCCCGAACCTTTCGGGAGGTAATACTTTGGATGCTCGAAGACTTTTGCATATTCTTGCCAAAATTTCCATAATACCTCGCTAGAATCTCTTGACTTACTGTCCTTGCTTCTGCATATTCAATCACATATCCTTCCCCCTCTTATTTTAAGGCTTTGACCATTGATTTCAAGGATGCTTGTCCTTTACTAAGTGCTGAATCACCCTTGATGATTACAGCATCTTCTCCCTTCCCTATGGTGAGGGTTAAGGCTCCAAAATCGGTCTCTACTTTCCTAGCCCTTCCAACCATGCCAGCCCCAAAACAACATCTATGCCCTTCAAGTCAAATATGAAAAAATGTTGCAGTATCTTTTGTCCTTGTAACTCCAATGGAACCTCCTGACATTTGCCTTGACTTCCTATCAACTGTCCATCTCCCACCTCTATAAGAAATGGGGAGGTTGGTGTCACCTTAAGCTTAATCTCTTCTACTAAGTTCCGAGAGATATAGTTGTTTGAAGCTCCACAATCTATGAGTACTATCACCCTTCTACTTCCAATTTTCCCCCATAATTTCTAGGCTTTCTTTGAAGTCAACCTCATCATTGATTTCAAGGATAGTTGTAATAAAGCTTCCTCATTCTTGCTGTCTCCCAAAACAACCTCCTCCTTTTCATTTTCTTCTTCAAGATCATCTTCCATTAACATAATTTGGAACTGTTTGAATTTACAAATATGCTTAGGCCCAAATTTTTCATCACATCTAAAACAAAGTCCTTTTGCCTTCTTCTCCAACATCTCTTCATATGTCAAATTCTTGAACCTTTCATTTCGGATCCCCTTAATTTCTCCTTGCTTTCCCCCAAGATTAGATGATCCTGCAGCATCTACCATTGCTGGCCTAAAAGAAATAGCTCCCTTCAATCCCACATCAGAATCTGTCCTTCTTTGAAAATTTTGGGTTCTTGTACCCCCTAGCAATCTTCCACCTTCATGGCCTCCTTTCTTGAATATTGCTTGGTTTCTTCCATCCAACCTTTGTGCTTTAAGCATTAGTAACTCAAGGGATGTGAAGTTCTTTATCTCCAATTCTGCCCGCAATTCTTCCTTTAGCCCATTAAGAAAAATTCCTTTGAGATATACCTTATCCGCATCTTTTAAAGGGCCCATTAGGGATTCAAATTTTTCCCTATAATCTGCAACAGATCCTGTTTACTTTAACTGCATTAAGGGTCCAAATGGATTACCAATGGCTATTGGTTGGAAACTTTCTCTTACCGCCTTCTTGAATTCTCTCCATGACAATTGTGGGGTCTTGAGCTCCCACCACTGAAACCAATTAAGAGCTCTTCCTTCCATTGCTACTTCGAATCGCTCCATCTTTTTTGTCATTAGCACCCTCAATTTGAAATACCTTTCAATTTTATGCATCCACCCGCAAGGATCATCCCCATCAAACAGTGGAATGTTCATCCTTCTCCATTTATCATTATGAACATGATGATGTCTAGATTCTGACCAAGATTCATCATCTGTAGAAAAATGCACCTCACCTTCTTCTTCCTCCCTCTTCTTAGGATCCCTTCTATTCCGTAGGTTTTGTATCTCCTTCATCAAGATCTCAAACCTATCAGCCACCTCTTTTCTAAAATCTTCTTGGCTGGTCCTGCATTCCAGTATGTTTTGCTCCAAAGAGTCCAATCTAGTTCCCATTTTTGTGTGCACTAGGAAGCTCCCAAGATCGGGAGCTTCCGATGCCTTGATAGGGGACCGGTACCCAAGAACAAAGATGAAAAAAAGAATAAATCTTTATTACTAACCCCCACAATGATTAGGCTTCAACCCTACCGGAATTGAAATCGAGTTTGGGGAAGAATGTTACAAAGAATCTCACTAATCTGAGTTTTCGAGACCCCGGGGCACTCCGATTACAAACTTCTCAAAAATTATCCCACACCTTACTCTATCCTCTTACCTTTTATTTATAAAATTTCATTTCTTAAGCTAGTTGTGCATATAGAAACTAACTAACTAATATAGCCTTAATTCTGTTAGGTTTTATTTCTCCTACTATACACTTGTCTAATTGGGGGTCTATCATACTCCTTCATCTTTTACCCTTTTTTTATCTAAAATTTGTCTAGTTTTTTTATTTTATACTTGCATAATTATTCTTGTAAAAATAAGAAAAATTAAGTAGAATTATAATCTAATAATCATTAATCATACAATAATTATAACTAATTTTTACTAATAAATAAAAAAATACTGATTCATCATTATCATTAGTCTTATGATGTGAGAAGTTCATTCCTCCAACTTCTCCATATTATGAAACAAATCTACAATTTACTATTTCACTCCTACTAGGGCATTTATCAACATATTTATTCATTTTATACTTAGAGAAACTATCTTTATACATACAAATGTTGAATAAGCATAGTTTATTCCTAGTGCATATTTCTTAAGGAGGCCTAGGAATTTTCATTTTCTTTTTGTCGATTATGTCTTATTATTTTGTAGGACTTCCTACATTCAAATGAGACTAGTGGCTGATACATTAAATGATTTTGTAGGATTTCCTATTCCTCAGTGGAAGAGTATGAAAACAGTATGATTTGAATTTTATTTTGGAGAAAATTCAAAATAAATGGCTTCCTAAACCCTTGGCTTTTAAATAAAGTGAGGAGGGTTTGCTGGGAAAATCACTACTATCTACTATTCTACTCCATAATATGTAACATTTCTGGCTCATAAATTTTATGTGATGACATTAACAATCTACTTAGATTGATTATTTGATCAAAGATTAAGGAGGTACGTTGTTGGAACCAAGTCAAATGAAACAAAGTTAATCAAAATAAGAAGCTAGATGACCTAGGATTGCAAACACTAAGAAGATGAGCATTATCCATTCGGGGAAATTTGTATGCATATTGTATAATAAAGACTGTCGCAACCGTAATTCCGACGAGATGACGAACTCGCTAAAATTTTGAAAATGAATTTGTTTTGAATTAATGTGGAGTCGCCACCAAATTTTTATTTAAGGGAAAAGATTTGGAAAAACCCTGACTCAAGGAAGAGATTTAGGTTCGGGAGTCGGTTACGAGTGGGGAAGGTGTTAGGCACCCCACTCGCCTGTTCCGAAGAACAGTACCCTTAAACTGAGTGTGTGATTATTTGAAAATAGCTTGATCACTTTAATTAGAATGGAAATAAATATTTGATGGTGGTTAGCCTGACAGGACTTGATCCTGCTCCTATACGTATTCCGGTGCAATGGGAAACTCAAGGCTTACGTAGTTCTAGTTTATTTGAAGGCTTGACCTTCGAAAGGGTGTTTAGAAGGAATGTGATATTTTGAAAAGAAGTTTCTTGTTTAGAAAGGACCTTCGGTCCACTCATGCACTAAGTCCGAGGCGGCTAAGGCAGCACGGGGGCCTATACGAACTACTAAACGTCGAACAGCAGGTGAACCACCAGTTCTCAGTTTAGAGCCCGTTGCGTGAGACCAAAGATCCCAAAACCTTTGAAAGGAATTTTAATTTGCATATAATAAAGAAATGACTTGATTTGAAAAAGAAATTTGTTTTGAAGTGAACTTGATTTTGGGTTTTAGGGAATGAACCTTGGCTTGATTAAGAATGAACTTGAGTTGGACTTGATAAATTTGCCAGACTTGAACTTGAATTTGACTTTAAGAAAAGGCATTGAAGTTGTTTTGGAAACTTGAGAGAAAAAAAGAAAAAAAAAAAGCTTGGATTTTGATTAGATTTTATTCGAAGAAAAGAATTAAACTTGACGTTATTTGAAGAGTATGAACTTGATTTAAAAGCTTGAAGAAAGAGAATTTTGGTTTGAATTTGGAAGAATAAACGAATTTTGTAGAAAAAGAATTTTAAATTTTGGAGAATAAAGGGATTTTGAAGCAAAATATTTTAAATTTTGGGGAAAAAGGAAGTTTGTAGAAAAAGATTTTATTTGAATTTTAGAAGGAAAGGGTTTAATTTAAATTTTTGAGAAATTTAAGGGTTTAATTGCAAATTTCAGAAGTTTTAGGGGTCAAATTGAAATTTTGGCAATGGCTTATGTAGTGGCTTGTCCAGGGTGCAGGCGCTGGCCATGTGGGGCTTTTTTTTTTTAAAAGAAATGGCCGTGCGGGGGATCAAACTTGGGACCTAGAGCATGGCAAGTGGTATCCCTGCCACTGGGCCAAGCTTATGACTATGCCCTCAATACTTTGAAATAAATGATAAAGACTTTGCATGGTGTTTATACGTCCTTGAAATTTTCAGGCAGGCACAACATACCCTTGGAGCACTGGTTACCAAGTTCGCTTAATACTTTCTCCCTTTGTCACCTCCACTGACCAATTGTTTACTCCCAGCATTGCCATTGAACTCCCTTGAAGAACAGAAGTATAACTCACTGAGGACTGACTTGCACTCAAATAGGGTGCTCCATGGTTGACTTTAATTGATATTAAAATATTTCGGACGTACACATCCACTTGCATGCATGGCAATCAGCTTTCTTAATGTGGCTAATGCAAAAGCTTTTCGAATCTTCAAGGACATAGACCTTTCAATTGACGTTATCATAACTGCTATTGCCCCTCAAGGAAAAGCAATAGATGTTAAAGAACCCCTCAACATATCTAAGATTTATTATCATAAGGCATGAGTCATAACCAAGACAACAAAAAATCCCCGAAAACATGGTCTTTCCTCGGTCCTGTGAATGCTTTGCAACCAAATATATTTCCTCCTTACACAATGGCATTACAGCAGTCTTGTTCTCTCTCCCGTGGATCCATTTTCTTCAAAGAAAAAGATCAAGCGCAGTGTTGTGACCCATGGGCGTCCTTTCTTCATTTGAGACGTCTTCAGAGCCGAATTTATCTGTACACAAAATTATTTGTGGAGAAATACCTTGGCACGTATCCAATCAGCTTAACACAGACCCAAACCTGTCAAAATTCTTTCTTCTCCGTAAATGTCGTAACTACCCCAGCTTTGGCTCTAATTTTGGCGAATATTTTTAAGACACCTGGTTTAGAATTATTGTAACTAAGCCTAAAGACCATTCGATCTGTACTAGTGCTATTCAATTACTAGGTTAATTTACGCTCACCGGAAATGAGGATTCGATCTTGGGGGTCATCTTTTAGCCAAGGATTTGATATCAATCGAAAGTATCATAGCAGAGATATTCTATGGGTCCTAAGCCAGGAATTATAGGAAAATTTCTTGATCTAAGTCAGTAGCTATTCTCCAAGAATAACATCAGAATGCATTTACACATACCAATCTTTCTAATCATTAAAGCGATATTTAATCATCGAATAAATAAAGCAAACATTGATCGGAAATATATTGATTCAGACACAAGAATTAAGTGGAAATGTTAACCTTTGTAAAGTGGGACATAAGGCTCCTTCCGATTGAGACTAAAGAGTTGGTACAATGGATCTGATCCCAGGGCTTTAGACTGCTTCCAGTAGGCAAACAATGCTCGAGATTCCAGTAAATGAACCAAGAATTGAAGAAAAGTCTAAGGATCCTCAAAATGGTGCCAAGAAGCTTGATCGAGTTTTTTTCTTTTTCAATTCCGAGCAGAGAGAATTTGATCAAACCCCACTCCGTCCTTTCTTTCTGTTAATCAAAACCGTTTTTTTTTTCTTTTTTCCCCCCCTTTTGTTGTTTTTTTTTCTTGTTTTATACCCTTTTCAGTTTTATTATTTTTCTGTAAAATTTTGTTTGATTTATTTAATTTTCAGTTTTCAGAATTTTTGAGATTTTTGTTATATTTTATTCAGATTTTACTATTTGATTTTTTTTGTTTGTCTTGATTATTATCTTTCTAAATTTTTTTTATACATTGTTATTATATTTTTTTTTAAGTCTAGGATTAAAAACAGATTTTATCTTTATTCTTCAGAAATTTATTGTCTGTTTAATTGTTTGTCTGTTTTCTGTTTTCTGTTTTCTTTTTCGTTTGTTTTGAATTTGAATCTCTTTTCAATTATAACTCTAATTCATTTTGAATTCCTTTTGTACATTAATCACCTTGAAATGGGTCTCGGACATAATTCGGTGTTTACAAAGACAAACTATTTTTCTTTGTTCTTACTTATAAGTATCTTGAGGGTCATTTAATTCTCTCCACCTTTTCTAACAATATCATCAGAGCTACAAGATTTTGGATGGATTTGATGTTTGTATTAGATTAAAAGCCACTTCATTTTAGTATAATGACTGGCTAGGAATGATGATTGGATAAGTACCTTTATCTTCAAGTATCTTATATGCATATTTTTTATTTTCTCTCATCTTAGACTTTCAACTGTATGACTCAATGGCTCCCGGAACTTGTCGACATCATACACCTACATTTCCAAGTTATTATGAAAGAATCATGTAAATAAAGATCCTGAATCATTCTTCTATGAATAATCCTCTTATATGTAACAATAATATGAAAGGAAAATGTAGTACTAATTTTAAATATAATTGGTTGCAAAGACATGAGTTATCACAACATTCAACATGATGGTGTAGTCTTATCCTAGAAAGATTCTTATAATTGTGTGATTGGTTCTACACAACACCATACCTACAAATCACAAGCATTTCAAGTGCAACATGTGCTCATCATTTGTTTACCTAAGATGTTCCTTCTCATGTGAAGATTTCCTTCATTAAATATGTAATTTTTCTAATGCTAAAGCATTGTGGTGGCATAATGAAAACCTTATAGCACCCTTTTCCATAAAAGAAATCTTAAGATTTAGATTTGCAAGATGTTGTCTCATGATAATGCACCCTTATAGTAACAAAGTCCACGTTCTCGATCATCTCCAATATAGATTGAAAATACGTTATTAGAATTCTCATATATAAAAATTAATATTATAGCGAATAAAGATATATATATATATATATATATATATATATATATATATATATATATATATATATATATTTATGAGTTATAATATTGGTCTCAAAGCAAGGCTATATTATTATTATTTGCATGAATATATACTCACCTAATGATTTTAACAAAAATTCAAGAGTCTTGCCCTTATATCATTTAACTGCTAGACGGATCTGTAGAACTTTTTTTCCTTGGGTTAGCCTAAGTTGTGGGTACTCACTGAGCACTAATCTAACTTTCTCGGTCAACTGTGTCCAACTATAGAAAAACAAAGAGGGGTAAAAATAATGGTTAGATAAAATGGTGTTATACAACAATTAATATTGTGAGTCTAGTAATTCTTCTAATTCAGCAATTATATATAGCATGTTGACCAACTTTGTTTTTCCAACTTTAGCTAGTTTTCAACTTTAGCCCCGATGGCAAACTTTGTTTTTTCCAACAAAATCTTGTACACCTGAAATTATTTTTTCATAATGTATTATGCAGTTAACATCTGATGTGTTGTCAAATGCTAGTTTGGTGTTAATTAAAAATTTATCTTCTTATAATAATTTTTAATTTATATTAAATTTTTATATTATTTTCATTCTTATATTTTAGTTTTGTTATGTTTATAGTACACAATTTCAAAATAATACAATAAAGTGACTATTTTTTAATATTTTAAAATTTTTATAATAATTAATATTAATACATTTAAGATTTTATATTTAAATCACTATAAATATTAATATAAATAAAATATTTTAAATATTTATATTTATTAATATTATTTTAATTAACTTAAATTATTTTATCTAAATAAAAATTTAAATTAACATAAAAACAATAATGTTAATGACATCAGAGTTCTTAGTATATGTATCAAAAAATTCATTGGAAATTATTTATTCTATGAAACTTTTTCATAAAATTTTCACTTTAACACTTATCAAAATAAAACAAAAAATTTTAAATTTAAAAAATTTATACATAAATTGACATAATAACTAAAAAAAATTAATAAAATATTTTAAATAATTTTTATTCATTAATATTATTTTTATATTTTTAAAAATATTTAAAATTAAAATTTATGTATAATAAAATTTAAATTAATTAATTTAAAAAAAATATAAATTTTTTTATCTAAATAAAGAATTTAAAATATAAAAATTTAAATTTTTTCATCCAGACAAAAACATCTTAAAAATAAAAGTATTTAAATTTTAAAAAATTTTAAATTTTAAAAAAATTAAATTTTTTAAAATATTAAACTCATTCATTCAAATAGAAGCTAAAAAATAGAATAAAATTTGATTGTATCAATTTGTTAAAATAAATTAAAATAAAAAATTATTAATTAAAAAGTTATCCATATTAAAATATACTATAATATTATATATATTTTTTGGAGAAGAATGAAATTTATTAAAAAAGTAATTTACTAATAAAATTAAATATTTTAACTACACCAATATGATTATTCTTTTTGCTTTCATATTTAATTTTTGAAAATAATATATGTTAAAAAAACACTAATATAAAATAAATATGATAAATAAAGCATATTTAAAATATTAAATATTTCTGTGTAAATCATAACATAATTCAAAGTATAAATATTCATCAGTTGAAATAAACCATAAATTAATATAAGAAATCAAAAACTTTTTAAGTTATTAAAAATTTACCTCTATAATATAAATTTATTTTTGAATAAGAAACTTTATTTTTCAAATAAAAAAGAATTAAATATTTTTAGGAATTATTCTTATTTTTATTAAATTGCATAATTTTTATTATATTGTGTATTTTATTATTTTTAATTTTTACTAATATTTTTTAAATTGATATTTTAAATTTTGTAAAATGAACACCGTTGTGCGTTTACTGTGCGTACAAAGTTTTACCCACGGGCAAGTGCATCCATCGATGTAGAAAGGGGTATTTAATATCGTTCCCACAAAGATTATTTTAACAATCTTGAAAAATATTAAATCCTAATTTTTGAGCTCGCCAGAGAAGTGTTTGTTTAGAAACATTTAAAGTGAATGCAAAAAGGGAACAAAACGAGAGTAAGAGATTTAAAGATAAAATAACACAAACGAGTTCAATTATGAAAAGACATTAGACTTTGGTTTCCCTTTTAACTTTACCCAATTTCATCCTAATTTCCTTATGAATGATTTGAGTCAATTACTAACCATTCATTCTAATTCTATTACTACCCAATGATCATGCAATAGTAGCAATATTCTTTCTCTCAAGTTACTATCCCCAATTGATCATGCAAGGTATATAATTAAAAGAAGCATAAAGAACATGCGGACTTGTTAAATTAATAACTGATTAGAAATTAATGATTCCGATTGATCCTCGAAAATCCTTATATTCAATTTATTTTATAGTTCCGTTAATTAGGCAATGGTACGATCGTCTATCCCCCAATTAACTTAGAAATTAATTCTCATTAATTAATTATACATAATAAGGAAAATACAATTGAATAGAAATACTGAATCATTCATAAAAAGGAAAAGAGGTTCAATTGGTTACATTATAAGTTTCACCAAAGCCCCATGATTTGTGGTTAGTTACACATAAAGATATAAGACAAATAAAAACATACTAATCTCATAAAACAATCCATAATCCTAATTCTAGAAGAGAATGACAAAATCGTAGTGACAGCAAGACTGGCAATAGGACGTTCCAACTCGCACTGTGAAGAGCTTCTGCCTCTAAAATCCTACAGGAGGATACTAAAAGAGATATGAGAATAGAGTGGTGTGTCTCCGGGGTAATGAAAGGCCCATGCCCCGGAGAGTGGTGTGGCCTTTAGAGCCTAGGGTGGTGTCATATGGTGTAGCAGAGCCTCCCTTTTATAGGTTTGGATTAGGGTTTCAACGTGGTGGACTGGGCTTGACCTAGCCGTTTCCTTAGCCGTCGCGACCAATCTACATAATCTTGCAACACCGTAGGACTGACGTGTCATTATCGCATTAGATGTATTATTTTTTTTATGCTTCTTTAAACTTGCCTATTTTCAGATTCTTAACTTGCGTGACCATTCCTACAAAAATAAGAAAAATTAGGTAGAATTACAATTAAATAATCATAAATTATCATAAATTATATTGTAATTATAACTAATTTTCTGCAAATAAAATCAACAAATAATGGTTTATCACATCCTCAAACTTAAACATTGCTTGCCCTCAAGCAATATCCCAAGGAATGGAACTGACTGTAGCAAGTATAGAATCTAGAAACCTCACATATTAAGCATGCATCAACCAAGTATAATTACCATCATAAGAGCAATTAATAATAATCCAATTAAAACCTTAGTTCCTTGAAATGAAGTATCACGTGTAGATGTGGTCACTCTTCTCACCATCTCTCAAATGTAAATGGGTATAGATCATTAGCACTCTACTCCTCGCAACTGTACACTAGGATAGACTTGCCTATAAACCTCAAATCTTCACTGAGAGTCAAATTGCACACAAGAATCAAAAGGGCTTCATTAAGGTTGTAACGTGGCTAAGAGAATTATATAATTAGGTATGATATAAGAAGGAAGGAAACACAAAGGTTTTCTTTTCATTATATTTTCAATAACTTTTACCCTTAAACTTTAAGCAGATTTTCTTGGGTTTCATGATTTGATAATTTTTTATTTATTTTTTTGTTTTTGAACTTTTTCTTTTTTTTTTCATTTTTTTTCACTTGTAATTTCCCAAGCATTTATTTTGCTTTAGTTATAATTTAAGGGTACTTGAAATTATCACAATTAATTAAGGGCACCAAAGAATATAATTTTCAATATGTTAGGCTCAAAAGGACACTAAATGATATCTAAGTCTAAGTTCAATCAAAGAATCCTAATTTTTCCTTTATCATTTTCTTGTTATGCAATCAACTTATATAAGCCTTGACAAGGTTACCAGGCAAGTTCTAGAGTATACAAGTCGAAGGAGAATCACTCAACAAAGAGAGAGGTTGGGTGCAACCTCAATTAGGTTCAATCCTCACTATAGCTACTCTAATGTGAGACAAGATAACAAGGAACACGACTAATTATCAATTATTTTCATCAAAGGTTCTCATGTCCTCGTTAGATCTAATTAATGTTTGCCACAAAATATTAGAGATCCCTAAATCCTAAATTCACTAGAATTCCAAACAGTTAAGCATATAGGGATATCACAGGGAACAAGAGTTAGAATTTTTAGAAAACATAAGGAGGG
The DNA here is from genome assembly GCA_026541065.1 of Canavalia ensiformis. NCBI lineage: Eukaryota > Viridiplantae > Streptophyta > Magnoliopsida > Fabales > Fabaceae > Canavalia > Canavalia ensiformis. Next base: position 57,624 of record JAMKYM010000863.1, on the reverse strand, counting down.
GGTATCCCTCCTCAAACTTAATCTTCTACCGTTCTCTTAATTCACTCAAAAAATTAATTACCACAGTAGAGAGAAAAATAAAAGAAGAGGAAGGATAAGAAACTTTGACAAATGAATAGGAGGGAGAGGGTCTCCCTCCTCAAACTTAAGCTCTTGTATACATGCACATATATGTTATAGTGAAGAGTAAATGAGCACTTCCCTAAAAAATAGCACCGAGGAGGGAGAAGGTCTCCCTTCTCAAACTTAGAGACCATCAATACCCTCAATTCTTTTCCTGTTGGATGTTAATGGTTGGAGAAGAAGTCTCGTTGCATTGGATTAACCTACTCACACTAAACATACATGTTAAAGGTAGAAAGCAATAATAATGTGTCCTAAAAATAGGTTCTATACATCCAAGTGAGAGAGAAAGAAAGAAAAAAACTTTTAAATTATACGAATACATAGAGGAATAAAAATTACCTAATGTCCTAAAATAAATAATCATAATAATTTATTGAAAAACAGGTTGCCTCCTAAAAGCGCTTGTTTTCCGTCACAAGCCTCCTGACAGATTTTTACTTTTCAGTTGCCTAAGCACAACCACGGGTGGCTACCTTAGGATCCAATAACACATTGATACGTTTCTTAACCTTCTCTCTTTCAAGGTTTCCTCGTTTTCTTTGACAAAGTTCATCACTCCATATGAGAAGGTTTTATTCATCTTGTAAGGGTCGTTTCCCCTAAACTTAAGTTTTCCTAGAAACACATGAAATTGTAAATTATAAATTAATAATCTTTTACCTATTTGGGACTCACGTTTTCGAAAGTGTTTAGGATGTCCTATTTTTGTCCTTTGTTTTTGGACCATTGAATTCTCATGCATTTTAACCCAAAGTTCATCTTTAAGGCTTAGGTCAAGCCTCCTTTATGGTTACATATTTGGTTCAGATTCTTCCCCTATAAGAATCTTGTGGGTGCAGAGTGTAAGACTTATGCCTTCGATGTCATGAGTGGACCATCTAAAGGCTTCTTTATTTTCCCACAATACCTTTTGCAATTTCTCTTCCATTGTTCCTATAATGTTAGAAGAAATAATAATAGAAAAAGAAAAAGTAGGAGGTAGAAATGCATACTTTAGATTTAAGAAAAGAGGCTTGAGTTTAAGCACGAGAGGTTCTTCAACTGATGGTTTAGACTTACAGGTTCCATAATCCTTTATACTATCGAATTTATTACCTCCATCTTCAACTTCTTTCGAGCTCTCACCCATAGGGGTTAAAAGGCCATTAGTAACCTGTTGGTGGTCGTCAGTAGCCACATGCTCCTTTTCATTTTCTTTTTCCACATGCATCTCTAATTGTTTCTCGCTCTTAAGAGTAACTGCATTAGCTTGCTCCCTTGAGTTCACCTTAGGCTGGCTAGGTAAAGTCCCATGCGCTTGCTGTGCCAAAAGGTTAGTGAGTTGTCCCAATTGATTCTCTATATTCTGAAATTGGTTTTCCATATTCTGGACTCGAGATTCTAAACATGTTAGCCTCCTTGGCTCTGTGCGTGAGAGGGCCTGTAAACAAATTGAGTATTGTTAGTATAATTATTACCTTGATGTCCTCCTTGAAGAGAGGTCAGTGATTCTCGCCAGGGTTATGTGTTTCCCATATAATTAGCCTCTTCATTTCTTTGGGCTATATCAGCTTCAACAATGCATCCTTCATCATCAAGACTTATAGATTCACAAGGATTACACAAGTTTGGTTCATATGCCACTAGAGTTTGGATAAGTAAGGTACGTCATGTCTGTGCTTGCATAAGTGCCTCCATCTTTTTATTTAAGGCCTCTATCTGACTAGCTACCATAGCAGTATGGTCGACTTGATACATTTCTGCCAATTGAGCATCTTTCTTCCTTACATGTCTATCAGCAAATCTCCATTGATTGCTATTAGCGGCTAAGTTTCCTATGATTGTCCATGTGTCCTCAGGGGATATGTATGATACTCCCACCAGATGCTGCATCTATAACAGCTTTGTTGGCATAGAAAAGACTGTTGTAGAAGATCTGCACAAGATGAGATATTTGGTACCCATGATGCGGGCACCTCCGGAGAAGGTTCTAAAATCTATCACAAGCCTCACACAGAGACTCATTCTTGTACTGAGTGAAGTTGACAATCTCCAGTATGATCCTGGACTTCATTGATTGTGGAAAGTATTGCGTCAAGAATAGAAGCTGTAATTGGTCCCAAGTAGTGATGGATGCTTCTGGAAGAGAGTCTAGCCAATCGTTCACCTTTTTAGTGATGGAAAAGGGGAACAGTTGTAATCGAATGGCATCTTGTGTAATGCCGTTCATTTTAATGGTATTTGTCAGCCTCAGAAATTTTCTAATGTGGAGATGTGGGTTTTTTGATGTTATCCCTCCAAATTGAAGTGAGTTCTGAATCATATTGATAAGGGCAGGTTTCAATTCATAGTTAGGAACACCTTCTAGTGATGGAATTGATACGCTACTTTGTAGGCCGTCACCAGTTGGAGCCATATATTCCAATAATGTCCTTCGTCTTTGTGCTACCATCTTTCTTGTTTTGGTTTCTCGCCTCAACCTTCTAGTCGTTTTCTCTATCTCAGGATTAAATTGTAATTATGGAGCTAGAGAGAGTTAACATAAACAAACAAAAGATCACGCAAAGATATAACAACAAATTTTTTTTAATTTTTAATTTTTTTATAAATATATACACGTCTCAAACAATTAAGATTTAAACTTCTAAGATTGTTGAAAAATAGTCCTCGGCAACGGCGCCAAAAACTTGTTATGCGTTTACTGTGCGTACAAAGTTTTTCCCACGGGCAAGTGCACCCGTCGGTGTAGAAAAGGGTATTTAAAATACTTAATATCGTTGCCACAGAGACTATTTTAACAATCTTGAAAAATATTAAATCCTAATTTTTGAGCTCACCAGAAAAGGGTTTGTTCAGAAATATTTAAAGTGAATGCAAAAAGAGAACAAAACGAGAGAGTAAGAGATTTAAAGACAAAAGAGCACAGATACGAGTTCAATTATGAAAAGACATGAGACTTTGGTTTCCCTTGTAACTTTACCCAATTTCATCCTAGTTCTCTTACGAATGATTTGAGTCAATTGCTAACCATCCATTCTAATTCTATTACTACCCAATGATCATGCAATAATAGTATTCTTTTACCTCAAGTTACTACCTTAATGATCATGCAAGGTATATAATTAAGAGAAGCATAAAAAACATGCGGACTTGTTAAATTAATAACTAATTAGAAATCAAGGATTCCGATTGATCCTCCAAAACTCTTAGATTCAATTTACCTTATAGTTCCGTTAATTAAGAAATGGTACGATCGTCTATCCCCCAATTAACTTAGAAATTAATTCTCATTAATTAATCATGCATAATAAGGAAAACACAATTGAATAGAAATACTGAATCATTCATAAAAAGGAAAAGAGGTTCAATTGGTTACATTATAAGTTTCACCAAAGCCCCATGATTTGTGATTAGTTACACATAAAGATATAAGACAAATAAAAACATACTAATCCTATAAAACAATCCATAATCCTAATTCTAGAAGAGAATGACAAAACCGTAGTGCCAGCAAGACTGTCAATAGGACGTTGCAACTCGCACTGTGAAGAGCTTATGCCTCTGAAATCCTACAGGAGGATACTAGATGAGATATGAAAATGAAGTGGTGTGTCTTCGGGCTAATGAAAGGCCCAATCCCCGGAGAGTGGTGTGGCCTTTAGAGCCTCGAGTGGTATCATATGGAGTAGCAGAGCCTTCCTTTTATAGGCTTAGATTAGGGTTTCAATGTGGTGGACTGGACTTTCCTTAGCCGTCGCGACCAATCTACGTAATCTTGCAGCATCGTAAGGCTGACGTGTCATTATCGCATTAGATGTATTATTTTTTTATGCTTCTTTTACCCTTCTTTGGTCCAAAACTTGCCTATTTTCGATTCTTAACTTGCGTGAGCATTCCTACAAAAATAAGAAAAATTAGGTAGAATTATAATTAAATAATCATAATTATATTGTAATTATAATTAATTTTCTGCAAATAAATCAACAGAATAGTGGTTTATCAAACATATTTTAACAAATTTTAATAAAATATATTTTAAAATTATCATAATCTTAATAAATTTAATTTAAGTTTAAATTTAAATTTTGATATATTATATTAATAAAGATCTTGTGTCATATTTTTTAAATTTTATAATTTGTTGTTAGTATAGATACCTGCTTCCATTCAAGATCAACCTGAATAATTATAATGATAGATGAATATTATTAAACTTATTTAATAAAAATATGATTTTTTTGTTATTTTTTATTTTTATATATTATTTAATAAAAATAAATTTAATACATTATTTATTTAATATATATATATATATATATATTTATATGAATATAATTTATATTCTATTTATTTATATAAATATAATTCATATAAAACTAAAATAAATAGAATATAAATTTTTTATCAACAAAATTGAAGTTCGATTTTAATTTTTTATCTTTCCTATTTTCAAACACATATTTAACTTTATACTAAATTATTAGATTCATTTAATAATGAATGATTAAAGTAATTTATATACAACGGTAGGTTGAAATTTTATTATTTTTCTTATTATTAAAAAAATCTATACTAATTCTTCCTAGACTAAAATAAAAGTAGGATAAGTAAAATCTGCTTTCATACCATAACAGAAAAGTTGTACTAAAAAATAGATAAGAAAATAAATTTTAAATTAACTAATTAATATAGTAATAAAATATTAAATAATTATATATAATTTCCATAATAAAATATAAAAAATAAAATCATCAACATGATGATTTTATAAATTATTTTTCTTACAAATATAAGTAGTATGATATTTTTATAAATAAAATTAGTATTAGATTGAGTTATGTTTAAAATCTATTATTTTAATTTTTAATTTATTTATTTTAATTTATTCAAGTTTTAACATCAAATTTTTGTTTTTAATATTTAAATTTATTATCATTTAAAAACCTGAGATATTTACTTAACCTTTCTTTTTCTTTCTATGTAAATATTTTTCTCTAAATAATATTCTCTCTCCATCTCTTTCTTTTCAACTTGCAATTTCGAGATGTTAATATTTTTTGAAAAAAATTCAGATATTTGTTACGTGTTGGAATTTCTATATTAGGAGATACTTTATCCTAAGGAATAAAAGTCTTTATTTTCAAAAAGGTTTCTGAAAATATATAAAAGGTCATATTTTTTGTCTATATTTTCAAAAAGGTCAATAAATAAATTTAAAGTTTATATAAACGATCAATTAAAAAAGCTTGCAAGCTTAAAATCTACAAGGTAAAAAGCTATTAAATAGACCTAAAACATAAAAATCAGTTTTAAAAAATCTACAAGATAAAAAGATCATTAAATGGATCCTTAGGTACCAAACAAATTAATAAAAAATAATTAATTTTCTTAAAACATAAAAATCACTCAAGTTAATAAATCATCCTAAAACATCCAAGTTCCAACATAAAATTAAAGTCATCCTTCAAACTCAATATTAAAATAAAATTACAAAACTTATAGTAAGCTTGTGATCTCTTGATTAAAGGTATCAAATATTCAAGTTGATTTCTTGAATATATTTATTAAAATAAAAGATAAATTTAAAAAAATCATTTAAATATATATAAGAAATAACCATTTAAAATTAAAAAAAAAAACCTTTGATTTTCTTTTCATATTATATTTATGACGAAGTCAATCACCACTACATATAAGCACTTCAATTGACTTCTCATTTAGCCTAGAACGACATTCATCAATGACTCTACCTCCGGTAATAAATGTTGATTTTGATGCCACAATTGAGGTTGGAATAGCTAATACATTTGCAGCCATCTTTGATAAAATCTTGTATTTCAAACTATTATTTCTTCACCATTCTAAAGAAGTAAAAAAGTTATTATCATCACGAATGTGAACACTTTCATCAAGATATGCATGCAATTCTGATTTAATTGTAGGAATTGCTTCCTTTTGATGTACCAAGTTCATTATTTGGTCAAATCCAATGACCAATAAAGTTTTTTGTGAAGAAGAAGTTGAGTCATTGTTGCCACTAGATCCACCATTACCACCTTCTTTAAGAGATGACTTCTGTTCATTTATTATCACATATTATAATTGGTAAAGTGCAACCTTTACCTTGTTTATGTTGTCTTGAGAAACTTCCTGGGGTTTATAAATTAAGAGAAAACATATATCTACAATGTGAAATTTGCACCTAGGATCCACTACACTTGCAATGACCATCAAAAGATTACATTCTCCCCAACATTTATCAAACTTTGCTTTCATTGGAGTTGTCATTTCTCTCATGAATGAATCACCATCTTCTATTGTGTTATCAATTACTTGCTTCACTCCCCAAACTTCAGCAAGGTACAAATTAGCAGTGGAATACTCACTGCCTGATATTACATGAGTGGCAAGATCGAACACCTCCAAAAGTTGACAAATTTTTTCAACTTTGTCCCATTCTTCAAGTAAAGGTGCGTAGTTATAATATGGCTCTCTTTCTGCATAAGCTATAAAGGCATTCTTAGATTTTAATGCAATAGACAACATGTAAAATGTGGAATTCCATTTAGTTGGACAATTAATAACCAATTTCCTTTCCTTTAGATGTTTTTGTTCAACATCACAAAAAGTCTTTAATCTTGCATCGTTGTGGTTAATGTATTTTACACATTCACAAATATTATGAATTATATCCTTAATCTTACCAAGTCCATCTTGCATCAGTAAATTCAATATGTGTGCACAACACCTAACATGAAATAAAGCACCTCCAAAAAACAACTTAGTACTCAATGATATGTTTTCCTTGAAATTTTGTAGGCAAGTATCATTATAAGAAGCATTGTCAATAGATATTGAGAACACTTTGTTTTCAATCTCCTATGCCTTCAAACACTTGAAAATTGCATCAACTACATCAACTTCACGCCTAGGGGAAAGTACTTTCACAAAACTCAAAACTCTCTTTCGAAGCTTCCGCCCTGCATCAACAAAATGTCAAGTGATAACCATGTATTCAACTATCTGATGACTTGATTTCCACATATCAGTAATTAAACTAATCTTACTCACACTTTTAAGTTGTACCTTTAATAATCTTTTCTCCACCTCATATATTTCTAAACAATCATTTTTAATAGTTTTACGACCAACTTTTTAAAAATCACAATTAGCATATTGGAAAGCCCACATCCAAATATCATCTTCAACAATACTAAAAGGATGCTCGTGCACCATGATAGCAGTAGCAATTATTTCCCTCATCCTTTCATTAGAATACTTGATATCTAAACCCATAAATAGATTATTTGAACCACCACAGGATTGAAACGAAATTACAGCTTGCTTCTTCTCTAAACTCATATTCATCCTTTTTTGTAAACAAGTTTGTAAATGTCTCTTTAGGTGGGTAGTGCTAGATCCTTTCCAACCAATAGGTAAAAGACATTTACAATACTTGCAAACAACTTTATTTACACCTCCAGTTAATTCAGCTTCATGAAAATCTTGCCAAACTACCAATGCTTTTTTTTTATCTCTTCCTCTTAATTATCCAATCATTTTGTGTTTGATTGGTATCTTTTTCACTTCTATTTCTACTGTCTCCAAGCTAACTTGAATCTGTTGGTGTGCAACTTTAATCATCTCATTGATATTTGTAGGAGTAGAAGAATCAATAGTTTCATTACTCTCGAATGTAGAAGACCTGTATGTTATTACAAACTAAAGAAATTTAGAGCATGTATATTAAGTACTAACTATATACAAATACAATAATATATACAAAAAAAAATTATAACGCACACATGTAGCACATACACATATACAAGTTTATATACAAATAAAAATTAAAGTAAAATATAGAGAACTTGTTCTAAAATTAAATTAACATATTTTTCTTGCACCTCAGGCTTAAGGGTTGAGTGACTTGAGTCGAAGTCCCGTAGAGGTAGACGAAAACGATAGAGGAAGAGTTCTAGTTGGAGGATAAGGAGAAAGCAATTTAGGATTTCTTTTGTTAGAAATTAAAAATTAAAAATTTTAATTTTTAACAAATTATATAAATATAATATATTAAAATAAATATTATATAAATATAATTAATTAAAATAAATATAGTAAATATAAATATATAATATATAAAGATAAATAGACCTTTGTTTAAGCTAAATGGATTTTTTTGTAATCCTAAGTCTGGCTTGTATATTTAAAAAGAATTTTGGCAAGCCTAAGTTTGTTTATTAAACAAGTTGAATCAAGTTAGACTTTAAATAAGTGGAATCATAGAACCTTTGTCGGACGACCTTGTTTACTTCTATCCTTATTCCTCAACCATCATTATTTTCAAATAATTCACTCGAATTTAAAATCATAATCTATACTTATTTGTAAATATTTTAAGATATATTTTTATTCTTATTAAATCATTCCATTTTTTACATTTTTTAATTTATTTTTTATTTGTAATTTTTTATTTCTTTTAAACACTATTTCTCAAATTTAATTTAAATCAAATTTTGAATATTAATATATTATAATAGATTTAAAAAATATATATTTTTAATAAACTAAAATTTAAAATTATTATAGTTTTAATTAATTTAAATTTAAATATAAATTTATAAATAAATTATTTTTTGAAATGGTACACAGCTAAAAAAAATATATATCATTCATTTTTTTAAGTAAAATTTCATGTCCGAATTTTATGTATGAAAAAAAATTTCATTAAAAATATTAGTTCTGTTTTGTTATGGATATTCCCTATTTAAATAGGATTGAGTTATATAAAATATAATTGTAATCTAAAAATATTAATTTTTTAAATTTTAATTATAATATATTATATTAATAAATATTATATATCATAATTTTAATAATTTATTTTAAATTACACTAAAGTAATATTTATTATTAATAAATTGGTAGATTTTATTTTAATTAGAAAATTCATATCTTTAATATAAAAAGTTTTTTAATAATATATTTTAACTAAATAAAAATAAAATAATTAGTTAATTTTGTAAGAAAATTTATTATATTTGTATTTGACATGGTATCAATTTTATAATTATTAATATTTTTTAAATCCTACTTCTATTAATGTTTAAAATTTTAATTATTAATTAAAAGTTATTTTTCTGCCTTTACTTTTAATATATTTTAATAAATTCTAGTTGTTGTAAAGTATTGGTTTTTTTATTATTTAATGTTACGGTATTTCGTTTAATTATTGAATATGTTATTTAAATTATTTGTAATAAAATATTAAAAATTATAAATTATAAAGATAAAATAAATACTCTTTCCAAATAATTCTATTTAAAATTTATTTATAAAAAATAAAAATAAATATTAATTTTAAAAAAATAAAATTTATTTATTTAAAAGTACAGTTTTCTTAAAAATAAAAATATATGGTAAATAGTAAAATTATAAAATAAATAAAATTATCAAATCTTCATTTTTTATAATATACAATAATTAAAATAATGATAAATTTTTTATATTATCTTATTTTTATTTAAAATAAATATATATAGAAATTAAAATAAATTAAAATTTTATTATCCTACTTTTGATATAATAATTTTATTTTTAAAAATAAAGTATTAGATTTAAAATAAATTAGAAACTTATAATATTTATATTTTATTTAAATAATTATATTTTTATTTATCATTTTATTTTTAATATATAATTTAACAATTATTGTTATCAAACACTTTAAAATCAATAAACAAATTTTTCATATTTTCACTTCTAATTAATTTTTTAACTTTTAATTAACTTATTCATCAAGATAAAAATAAGTTAAATTGCTTAAAAAAAATCTGGATTTGATTTATTTAAAATTTAATTTTTCTTAATTTATTTAATAAATATTTAAATTTAAGTTTATTAAAAAATTTAAATAAAAAAATTATGTTTATAAAAAGTTGTATAACCTATTCATAGAAATTTATTTATTTTTATATATTATATATTTATATTTATATAATATTATTATTTTTGTATAATTTGTTAAAGATTAAAATTTTTAATTTTAAGGCAAAAATAATTCTAATTAACTTTTTTTATAATAAAATTATAAACAGCTTGTTTAAATAATTTCTATATATATATATATATAAATTTAAATTTATTTAATAATCTTTTTATCTTATAAATTTTATATTTTAAATTTTTAAATAAATTTATAAATTAAATAAATTTTAAATTAAAATAACTTTTAAAAAATTATAATAAATTTTAAAAATTTTAAATAAATTAAACTTAAATAATAAAATTATAACTCAAATTATTTTCATATTTTTTTATTAATTTTATTACACTCATCCAAAAATAAACAAAATTTACACATACATCAATCAATAATTGAAGAACGTAACTACCCGTATATGGAGCAACAAGAATATGCTGACAAGTGGATAAAAAGAGGATAAATCATAAGATAGCTGTGCTGATGAGTGGAGTCCACTCAAATTGGACCCATGCCATTGCATGTTTCCCAATTAGATTGAGACATAACACATCCAAACAAAATTAATGCTTTAATTTTCCATATTTAACACATCCAAAGAAAGTTAATGTTCTTCCATATTTGAAGAATTCCCAGCATCATAACCTAAGGATAAAAATTGGAAAGAGAAATCATAATTATACTCTTATTTAATATATTTATTGGAGGTCATATTGCAAGTACTATATTACCCTCAGAAATGTTAAACCCGCGCTCACATTATCCACATTCAAATACATTTAGATATAAATTATCTATTATTTTTAAAATTTTAAAAAACATTTACATTCAGATACATTGAGATATAAACTGTGTATTTATTTTTTTTTCAGTTCTGAAAAGCCGTTAATTAAAGATATGAAAGAAGGTGTGTATTGTTTCTATGTGTACATATCACCTTCTATTACTCTTATTTTTGTTTGGATAAACAAAAAGATCGGAAGAAAGGAAAAAATATAAATAAAAAATAAAATAAAATATTTTTATTTTTAAAATTAAATTTTTTTTATTAAAATTTTTTTAATTAAATGAAAAACATGTCATTATTTAAGTTTGCTTTGCTCTTTAATTTAATTTTTTATTCAAATAAAATAATTTTGTTACTTACTCCAATGGTTTTTCCTATTTACTGAAAAAATTTGATGATATAACTTTAAAATTGTGTGGCATCTACAATCCTTTTAAAAAAAATAAATTTTTGAAAAAATTTTCAGTGTCTTGGAAAGATTTTTTTGGAAAATGCTAGGTTTCTTTTACTTTTTTACATTGTCTAAAATCCTAACTACTTTTGTAAAATAAATTTTTTTTTAATATATACTAAAAAATATAAAATAAAAATTTATATGTAGTAAATTTTTATTAAAAATTATAAGATCCAATATATTAATAACATCAAATACTATAATTTTTAATAAAATTTTATTATCTATTAATTTTTTTATTGTGTATCTTTAAATACATTTTAAAAGAATCGTAAATTAAATCATACAAGCATTGATTTTTTTTCATTTTTAAAAATTACATATTTATTATACATATATTTTTTTATAAAAATATTTTTTCCTGAAAAATAAACAAAAACTCTTCACATCAATACTTCTAAACTTAAATTTCTGAATGAAAAACAAAATAATTTTTACTTTTATGCCACTTTTGAATCACTTTTTATTTTTTTTTCTTTTTCTATTTTTTTTTTTGTTTTATCTGACTTTTTTACAAGCATAAGTGTATTAACTTTTGGGTCAAAGTGCTTAGTATGTCCTCTCAATCAGTCGAAGGTATACTCTTGACATTACAAGTAAAATCTATTTAGAATCATAATCTACTTTCATTTCAACCAATCATTTTTTTTTATAAATTTGAACTATCCTATTTTAATTCGAATCATGCACTTGTTTTAACGTAAAAATTATATATGTAGTATTTGCTGGAACACTAGTGAAATGTAGGACCAATAAAAATTCTAGCAAGAAATGGAGAAATATATCAACAACTAGCAACATAACAAAAACATTGAAATACCAGAATCCTTCGTACAATTCAGTGGAAGGAGAGAAGAAAAAAAAATACATAAAAAATGTGCCTAATAGCCATAGGAGTCATCAAGAACACAGAAGTAAAAATTACATTACTAACATATGTATATAGAAACTTAGCTGATTTTGAGATAAGCACGTAACTATTTCCACACGAGTAATTTAATTCCTAATTTGCAATGTATCATCATAAGCAAAATGGACAGTGCTTCTTGATTTGTTGCAATTACAATTTCATCTTAAGCACCAATTTCTGACAAACCAAATAAGCATAACTTTTTTTTTTTACAAAATTTTATAAAATAATCATAGTTATAGATATATATTTATAATTAATAATTGGATTGATTAAAATCATATTTTATGTAAAAATTATTAATAATGTAATATTAGATGGAACTTATATTATTGTAAGTTAATATTTTTTTCATGTATTTATATATATATATATATAATTTTTGTTGAAAATATAATAAAATTAATATATTAAAAATATTAACCGTGTGAAAAAAAAATGCATAATAATGTACAAATAAATAAATATACCAACACTAACAAACTAATTAATTATTTAATTTATCATTTATCTAGTTTTAATAAACATTAGTTATACTTTGATCGTTAAAAAACAAGCAGTGAATTCAAATTTTTATCGTAAAAGTAAAAAAAATATTATTATAATTATTTTTAAAGACCAATCAGATATGTGCCTGATTTAAGAGCATTTCATACAGTGATTGTTTTTCTAAAATTAATGAGTCATAAATTGCACTTAAATTTAAGAAAAATTTAACATCTTTTCAGATGATAAAAAAATTTATTTTATATTATTTTTATGGAAAATTATTTATTTAATTTTGATACGTATTCTTTGTTTATTGGTTGCTCATTTAATTTTGTTATACCTACTCATTGTTTCGTTGTCGTTGTGAAACGACGTATAAGTACATCGATGGCTCATTTGTCGTTACTCGTTATTGACTTGGTGAGACGTTACTTTCTTCCAAGGACAAAAAAAAAATATTGATTTGAAGGATCCGGAAATAATAAATTTTTTATTAAAAATAAATATTTATTAGAGTAAAAATATTAAAATATAATAAATATTATTTCGTAAAAATATAATTTTAATATATTTAAAATTACTGCTAAAAAGTTGAAGTTAATAAAATTGAAAAATATCAATAATTAAGAATAGTGTTACTTAAATATCTTTTAGAGTATTTATATTTTAAGAAATAAAATAAAATAAACGATATGATGTGATAAAAAATAATAAAAATATTAAATAATTGTTAATATTTTTAGAATGTTTGTAAATTATTATTGAATAAATAAATAAATAGTGTCCTTACTCTATATGATTATTGGAAGAATATTTATTAGTTTATCTTACATATTTTTAACTATTTAAAATTTTGAATTTTAATTTTAATTTATTAAGTAATTTTTTTATTTTAAAATGAAAAATTATATAATTTCTAAAATTTTGTGATGGTTTCTAATGAAAAAAATTAATAACATTGAAAATATTTACAAAATTTGAGCAATTTTTTTTTTATGTTTGTTAAGTTGGATAACTCTTAAGCAAGGTGATTTACTGCATATTGTTTTCAATAAATTGTTTCCTCTTTGACTAAGATTGTGTTAGTTGTTTCGACAATTAGATGGAGAATTTTTTTTTAGTGTAATTTTAGAGAAGAAAAAAATGCTTATGTTTCATGACAATGTTTATGGTTGAGAAAATTTCTCTATGTTAGGATTTAAACGATCTGATTATCAGTATGAATTGATGGTAAGCACATGCTAATAAAATCAAGATTGAGTTTTATGCCAAAGGATAAAACAATATTTACCTTTAATAGATTTAGAGACGCTTGAAATCTTGAATCGGGAAAATTGATGAATCTGTATGTATAAAGATTAGATAAAAAATAAATAAATAAATATATATATATATATATATATATGATAAAATATGGATATGTGTTGTTAAAAAAAATTATTTTTTATTAAAAAAAATAATTAAAACCTTTTTTTATTTATTAAAAGATAGATGTGTCAATTTAGTTTATTCAATTCAACTTAATACATTTAAATTAGGGTCAAAATAGGATACAAGTATACAAAATCCACATATGTAAAGTTTATAAAGTTAAAAACATATTAAACTATAGGAGTTAGGATCAATGGGTTTAATTTCTTTTTTTTAAAAATTTTTTTCTTAAATTTTTTTTTATTAAAAAAAATTTCTCTACTTTTTTCTCTCTCTTAATAAAATAGGAATAAAATTTAAAAATGAGTAAAAAAAGTTAGAAAAAAGAAGAGAAATGAAAAAAAATTTAGAGATAATGATAAATATATTTAGAAAAATTAAAGAAAAAAAAAGATAAAAAAAATATAAAATATTTGAGTAAAGTTGAGAGAGGAAGAGAAAAAAATAAGAGAGAGAGAGAAAAAACAAAAATTATAGAGATAAATAAAAAAATGTTTAGAAAAAGATAAAAAATCTATAAAAAATATAAATAAATTAAAAAATATTTTAGTATAATAAAAATATTAAAGAAAAAATTTTTAAGAGAGATAAAAATTAAAAAAAATGAGAGAAAAAATTAAGAGAGAGGAAGAAATTTTAGAAAAAAAAAATCTAAATATAAGAAAACATCGTATGAGTTAACTTATACACATTTTACTTTATGTGGGTTGAAGTTTAAAAAATTTTACTTTTAGATGAGTTACAAAATATATAAGTTAGTTCATACCTATTTTACTTAATTTGAGGGTTACAGGAGCTAGGACTTAAAAAGTTCTACTTCTAAATTAGCTACAAAATAGAGAGTTATAACATAAGGTTAGATGAGTTAGTTCATATTCATTATACTTAATTTGAGGGTTATGTGAATTATGATCCACAGAGTCTTATTTTTAAACGAGTTATAAAATAAATAATTATAAGATTGGAGTCGGGTGATATCTCACATTCATCTCACTTAATTTGAGAGTTACGTGTGTTACAATTTGAAAATTTTACTTTTAGACAAGTTACAAAATAGAAAAAAATAAAATATGATTAGATGGATTGGCTCATGGGCTACCTCATACTAAGTCTACTTTAATTAAGAGTTGGGTGGGTTAAAACTTTTAAAAAAATCCTACTTATAAGTGAACTACATAACCTAGGATTAGAGTTTAATACCAAATGGGTTAGGTCACGGACCATGAGTCAATTTGACACCTTTACTTAGAGAAATAATTCGAAAAAAAAAATTTAAGAATGAAATTTTTAGTTTAATTAAAATATAATATCTGTGTATTTTTCTATTAATGAAACAATTTTTTTATTCCAATTATATTAATACACTATTGGCATTCTTTGACTACTAATATTGTGGTATGAATAAAATAATTTTATTTTTTTTTTCAAAAAAATCGAACAACTAGAACAAGTGAAACATGTATTTGAATATATGGTAGTTAGTATCGCATGAATCATATGAAACGATTCATGATACACTACAAATTAAACCAAAATGATAGGAATAAGAAGTGGTATCGAAAGTGTGCCAAAATCATAGCTGAATTGCCCTAAGTTGAATCACATCGGTAAATTGTAACTATCGCTGCGCGACAGGAGTGTTTGGAGGAATAAGGTCGTTCACCCAAAGCAAGTCATGTCTTGCATAACTTAGTTTTTAAAAATCTTGAAAAAATATTTTCCTAACTTTTTTTAGATACATGAGCAATGTTTTTGGGCTTTTAAAAATTGGATATGCATGTTTGGTTAGACTTTGGGTTGACGACTTTTCTATTTTTAAAAAGGGTTCTACACTTTTAAATTCTAATTATAAATTATTAAAAAGTAATTCTATATACTTTTTCTATTTCTATTTCATTTAATCAGACTCAGTAAGCATAACATCTTAAGCTTTGGGTTAGCCATGCTTTATTTTTTTTATTTAAATTATGGTCTCATTCTTTTATTTTTTTATTATATCTAATTCTATATTTGGCTCTTTCCTTTAATTCATAAAAATTATATTACATGTTGTTGTTTTAATTTTCTATTTTTTTATTTTTCTTTGATTTTATTTTATTATAGCTTAATCGATTTTTTATTTTTTTCTTTGTTGTTGTTTTAAATTTTAGGAAAAAAAAATGGGTCAAACAAAAAATAAAAAGATTGATATTACATGGAATTATTATAAAACTGTTGGATCACATAGGTTGTGTGTTAAATGTAAATTTTGTGCATACTTTTTGGGGTAGTATTGCAAGGATGAAGCATCATCTTGCTGGAACATAAGAGAATGTTAGTATCTGCCCATACGTTCTAGACGATGTAAAAGAGATGATGAAAAAGCTAATAAAAGATACACAAAAGGCCAAAGAGGCTACTAGCGAAGAATGTTTACAAGAAGTAGCTGGTACCCAAGATGTTAGGACAAGAGGAACCTCAACAACTATGAAGTAAAAAACAATGGATGAGATCTTGAAAGATAGAGATTTAGTGATCCAAGATATTTGTAGATGCATCTATGGTAATGGTTTACAGTTTCATTTGGTAAGAAGTCCCTTATTTGTCCAAATGCTTAAATCAATTGGTGATTATGGAAAAGATTTAAAACCTCCAAGTTATCATGAAGTAAGAGTATCTTACTTGAAAAAAGAAGTTGATAACGTACAAAAAAATTTGGAGAAGTATAAGATGGAATAGGAAAAATAGGGATGCACCTTGATGTGTGATGGTTGGATGGATGGAAAAGGAAGGTCATTCACCAATTTTTTAGTTAATAGTCGAAGTGGAACCATTTTCTTAAAATCTATTAACATAAGTGACGTGATTAAGGATTCTAACAAAATGTTTGAATTA
Source organism: Canavalia ensiformis (assembly GCA_026541065.1). Classification (NCBI taxonomy): domain Eukaryota; kingdom Viridiplantae; phylum Streptophyta; class Magnoliopsida; order Fabales; family Fabaceae; genus Canavalia; species Canavalia ensiformis. Next base: position 40,592 of record JAMKYM010000863.1, on the reverse strand, counting down.
TTGGATTCCATGATAGAAGAAATTGGGAAGGATAATGTAGTTCAAGTTGTGATGGTGCTTCTAGTCTTATGGCAGCAGGAAATATGTTAGAGGAGAAGAGAACCAAATTATTTTGATTCCCATGTGCGGCTCATTGTCTTGACTTGATTCTTAAAGATATTGGGCAGCTTCCAATATTTCATAATACAATTGCAAATACGAAAAAAATCACCACATTTATTTATAGACCTATGTAGAAAGTATTATGAAGGAAGAAAATTAGTTAGACCAGCAGTTACACAGTTTGCTATAGTTTTTCTTACCCTACAATATATAATGCAACAAAAGAATGTTCTACGATCTATGTTTAGTTCGGAGGAGTGGGTCATTTGTAATCAAGCTAGTAAAAATAAGGCTAAAAAAGTTATGAATACAATATTAAGTGATTCTCGATTTTGAAAATCCTTCCAATATTGTGTGAAATGTGTGACTCCACTCATAAAAGTTTTAAGACTTGTAGATGAAAACTCAAAACATGTCATGCCATATATTTGTGAGACTATGGATAGAGCTAAATGAAAAATAGTTGCCAACTTCAAGAATGAAGAGTCAAGGTATAAAAAAGTATGGAAAATTATTGATTTCCGTTGGAATTTACAATTACATAGGCCTCTTCATGTAGCTACCTACTATCTTAATCCAAAATAAGTATATATAAATATATATATATATATATTATTTTATTATTCTATAGACTGTAATAATTATAAATTAATGACTTAATTATATTGTTAATTTTTATTATTTTACTAGGTTTCATTATGATAAAAATTTCAATCCACAATAGTGAAGTTTTATTTGAATTATGTGAAACCATTGAGAGAATGAGCTCGAAAAGAATGACTAGAGTTATGATTGACCAACCACTTGATAAGTTCAAGACAGTCAAGGGACTATTTGAAAAAAAAAATGGTAATAGACACTAGAGAAAGGAAACAACAGTAAATTTTATTATATTAAATTTTATGATTTTGTAAAGAGTAAGTGTGCGATAACCAGGTCTAATACATATTATTTTGAATTTTTTTTCTAATAACTCTTTGGTAGAAAGTTACGGTGGAGAAGGCAGAGAATTACAAAAGTTAACTATGAAAGTTTTGAGTCTAATTTGTAGTGCAATTGGGTGTGAAAGAAATTGGAGTATATTTGATCAAATTCACATTAAAAGAAGAAATTGTTTAAAGCAACAAAGATTGAATACTTAAGTATAATCTTCAACTTGAGATGAGAAAAAAATCTAAATAAGAGAAGAGAAATACTTATAATCCTATTTGTCTATCTAATATTGAATCGAATGACGAGTGGATTATAAAGAAAAAGAATTCTTTCTTACCAATAGATATCTCGTGGATGGATATACATGAGTCCTTTACTATTGAAGAAGGAGTTCCAAGTAAAAAGAAGAAAAGAGGTATTTGTTAAAAAAAAAAAACATCTACTATTATTTATTAATATTTGATAATAGATTATCCTACTTATTAATTATTGTCTTTTATCTATAAGTTTAAAAAATTTAAATATTAAGAATGATAAGAGAAAATCTATCATAAAAAAATGAGATTCATGAAAATGAAATTGAAGAAATAATTATAAATAAAAAAAAAGAAGAACATTTATTAGGAGAATGAGAAGGATAAATTAAATAATATTGATCATGAAGACAATACCTAACATACATATTTAATTTATAAAATTTAACATCTTATTAATTTTCTTTAAGGATTAATTAAACTTATATTTATAAATTATGATTTTAATTTAATCTTTAATAATTTAATTTAAAATTTATTTATAATAATTATTCACTTATTTAAATTATGTATATTAATTTTATTTAATAATTATATATTTTACAATTCACTGTACAATTCGATTTACAATTTAAAAAATAAAATTTTCAATTTACATTCAAATCTTGATTTAATAACCAGGATGTATGTCCACTGTGCACACGTATGCTTATGTTTTTCCTATACCTCTCCGTGATTTAGTGTAATAGAGTCCTACCATCAATATTGAACAATCAATCACCCTTTGAGCAGTTCCATGGCACAATTCCTGATCTCAACCATTTGAGGGTATTTGGCTCCTTACTCTACTGCGCCTTAACTTTGGGTTCGATCAGACATAAAAGTTGGACCCGTAGACTTGTAAGTGATCCTTCCTCAGTTACAAGAAAGGAACCAAAAGGTTCAATGTTGGTTGATACTTTCACACACAAGATCTTAGTGTCTTGCAACATTTCGTTCCATGAGACATTATATGGATACAGGAAATCTATACTCAACCCCTTTGAACTCTTATATGAGCTAATAGCACCTACATCAACTTGATGTAAACATTGCCTTTCTCCAACGGTAACCTTGAGGAAGACCTATACATGTTTGTTCCTGTGGATGGAGTTACTTCTAAACGACCTAACCAAGTTTGTATGGGTTGAAATGGTTGTGCCAAAAAAATGTTAAATATCTTAACGTTATTTTAATAAAAAAAATTGAATTAGTGTTTATACGGTTTAGTAAGAAAAAAGAGTTTTAGAAATAAAAAGTATGGATATAGTTATGGAGTATACCTTATTATGATGTGATTGTAATTTGTAGACATGATAAATTTTAGATATTGCAAAGTACGATAAAATTAAAATGTATTGATAGTTTATGTTATAGATTATCATACTAATAAGAATATATAACTTTAATCAATTTTTAAGATAATTTTTAATTGGTAGGCATTGTAAATTTTGTTAACTGAAAATATATTAAATTAAATTTATAATTAAAATTTAATATATAAAAATAAAGTGATATTAATATAAGAGCATATTTAAAATTAAAACAAACGCATTCACATTTTAAAAAACTCTTAAATTTTGGAGAAAGTATTATATATTCTTGGAGTAAGATAAAAGCTTGTGATCAAATAACGAGATGTTTTAATTTTTAATAATAGTAAGTTTCCACTTATTTACATATTTATCATTTTATTTTTACAAATAAATGGTTGAACTAATAAAGATATAGTTGATTTCTTAACACAAAATTGTTCTAAATTAATGTTTTACGGATAAATAAATAATTTTAGAATTTATTTAGACTATACTAACTGCATAAAAATTTACAAATTATTAAAATAAATTTACTTATTTTAATAATTTCTTTATCACTCATTCGACGTAAAATAACATCCTGATATACTCTTAACAAACCAAACTACTATGGCCAACGCTAGAACTTTTCGGTTTTTTTAATTAACATTAACAAAATGCCTTAATAAAATCACGTATTTAATAACAAATTTTTTTTACCAAAAATTAATTTTACAGGTAAATTTTTTATACAATTTAACTATATATATATATATATATATATATTCTTATATAAAATTTAATTTTACCGTATAATCCAATAAAATTTATTAAAATGTAAATAAAATATTATGTTAAAATAAAGTTAAATAATAAAATCTTAAATAACATCTAAATTATTTTATAAAATTTTAAAATTTAACAGTTAAATTAATAATTTTTATTTGATAAAAACTTATTAAAGATGTTATTTTATTAAATTTGAATGGTGTGTTATATAATTCTGTCCCTCACAAATAATAATTAAATAAAAAATTTATTGATCAAACTATTTTTAAATATTTATTTCTAGAATTTTAATTTATATTAATAAATTATCTTTTATTAGTTAATTACTTTTATTTTTAATATATATTTTTTTTTAAAATGCGCGTGCGTAATACTTGATAATAAATTATAAAATAATGTCATGACAATGAAAGAAAAGAAATATCATTGTGGCAGCCCAATTTAATGGTGAGATTGGGACCCGGAACATAATAGCCTGTAGCATAATTAAGCCACGAAGAAAGCGGACGGATTATCCGGTTTCATTTAGTAAATAAATCTATTTAATTGTTTAAATTGAACAAATGTAAATATAAGTTAGGATACAACATATGAATTAATTGATTTATATATATATATATATATATATGAGAAGAGATAAAATCATTTTATAAATAATTTAGTTAGAATTATTTTATTCAATAATTTTTATAAATAATTTTATTAATTTAATTATTAAATTAATAAATTATATTATATAAATTATTTTTATAAATTTTTATAAAATTTTAAAAAAATTATATTTTAAAGAATAAATTTAAATTAATAAATGATATAACATCACTGTTAATTTAATTTAATTTAATATTTTTTTTTATAAATATAATTTATTGATTTAATAATTAAATTGATAAATTTAATTATTTATAAAAATTATTAATTAAAATAATTTTAATTAAAATTATTTCTAAGATGGGACTTAAATTTTTTAAAATACTAATTTTTCTAACAATTTTAAGTTCAGTTTAAAGTATTTCACATAGATCGCATATATGTGGGGTTTTATATTACTTTCTTTGTTTTGTAATTTGGAGAGTACTTTACAACTCTTTTGCATATATGAATTTTTTATTATATTTTTTTTTTTTCAACATATAATTTTAACATTAAATTAATTTTATATTTATGAATTTTTTATATGTTAACATATTTATTTTCAAATTTTAATTATTTATGATATTAAATTAGTCATTATTTATTTTTAGTTTAAATTTAATTTTATTTCCTCACTTACCTATAATTTTAAATTATTTAATTATAAATAAATATATATAAATATATATATATATATATATATTAAAGTAAAACATTTTATTTTGAGATAAACTGAAGCTTAATATACTCACTCTAAAAGATATTTATTCTTTCCTTTACAGTTTCAAATTGATTTTTAAAATTAATTATTCCTAATTTTATAATTTTATATATCCTGCTAAATATTTTTTTATCGTAAATTATATATATACAATAGAACAATTAAAAATATCAGGTCACAAATTAAGTAAAATGACATTTAATTTTTTAAAAAAATAAAATTTAATAACCTAATCATTAAACATGTAATGTTATAATAGGGATAAGCATATAAAAGTTAATAAATTAGATATTTGTAAATGAATTTTAATTAAAATATAGGGGAATATAAAAAATATATTATAAAAGAATATTTTTTAGCAACGAATCTAATTTTTATTATATTTTTTATAATAAATTTTTATTTATCAAAAATTATCTATTATTATATAATATTCTAATGATGATTTAAATAGTATAACTGTTAAATTTTAATATATTTTATGTATGTTTATATAACTATTATAAATTATTTATAAAAAAATTTATTTTTTAATAAAATTTTATATTATTATCCAATCATATATTAACATATTCATATTATTAATTTTTTAATAATTACTTTAAAAGATATATTTACTGTAAAAAAATTTACATTGACAATACATCAAAATCTAACCATTTATACGTACATAATTAAATATTAAATTAAACTTTAATACACTATTAATATAGATATTTTCATACCGTTAACCAGTTGAAAGTTGGGGTAAATAAACATATCTTTTTAATAATTATTACAAAATTATACAATTTTTAGTAATATAATCATTCATGATTGGATAATTGTTAAAAAAATTTACAATGTGAGTATATTCTAATTAAATTATCAAATAATATGTATTTACTTATATTATTAAATAATTTTTTATTAAATTTTATGTTTAACATTATGTAATTTAATTCATTTAAATTTAATTTTTCAATAACAATACAAATTTTATACAATTCAGCTATAATAATGCATGATGTCTATGCTAGTTATTGCATTATTTGTCAAAGCAATAATTTATTATAAAAGATTTTAAATCTTCTCATATTAGTAAAAATATGATAATTTTGTATTATGAGAAAGAAATATGCAAAATAACAATAATAGAATCCAATTATAACATTCACAAATTTTATTTTAAAATTAGTGCTTTAAAATACTTTTTTAAAAATTCAAAGTAAAAAATTATAATATTTAACATTTTAATACATTTTATTAAAATGTTTTATTAATTAATTTCTTAACCAAAATATTTAAAGCAATTGTTAACAATATTTTAGAATATTCATTAAATTGGATCATCCTTATGAATCGAATTAAATCAATTAAAACTGATTCATAATACAGTCAAGTGTATCTTGACTTGAATCAACTAATTAAAATCGATATATATCAGAGAGAAAGAAAAAGAAAGAGAGTACATTCTGCCAAAATATATGGTATAATAAAAATGAGAATACTAAATAAATACAAATTATGTTATCATAAATAAATTATCAAAATTAAAAATTAATTAATGATTAAATGATATTTTACCAATTTATATATTTTTTTAACCTTGAACATTTAAATAAGATCTAATAATTTACTTGAATTGTTTTTATTTTTCATTATAACTAAAAATTAAATATTCTAACATGATATATATTACGAATATATGTATGTGTATATGTTTCAAAAGAATTTTACATTAACAACTAATTAAAAATCGTTGTAAGTATCACTCTTTATTTTATTAGTACAAAATTTAACAATCTTTAACTAAATAATGCATAATTCATGGTAGCGTAATTTTTTTTAACAGTGTTAATATATTCCAATTATAATATAATTAAAAATTAATTATAATATATATTTTTTACACTGCAGGTTTTTTTTTCTTTCAGTTTTTAAAATTTAAATTTAATTTTTTTCAACTGTATTGATAAAAGCAACGATTTTTTTAACTTGAGTTTTTGGTGACGATTTTTGTAAGAATTTTTATTTGAATAAAAATAATTAAGACCTAGTACATGTATTACAATTTCAGCAAAAATCAAGATAAAAAACGATTTGAAAGTTAAAATTGGAGATGATTTTATATGACATGTTCTTAAGTTTTTGGGATTAATTAAGACCAATTTCACAAAATAATGGAAAATTAATTGATATTATACATAGAATATAAGTTGAATAGTTAAATTGGAGAAAGATGTCAAAAGTTATTTGTAAATCGTATGTGTATATGGGTTAACAGACCTCCATCAGTTCGGTTTGTATTGTTTCATTATTAAATAGTTTGACTGCATTATTCTACAAAATAAATGAATAAAAAATATGATCCGTGTTTGATTCGGGACCGTCTATTTAAATTATTTAATTATTAAATATATCAAAATAATTAATAATTATTTAAAAAAACAAAAAATTAAGCTATGAATTGACCTATTAACATCCAGCTCAATTAATCTGCAAGTTAAATATCCTGAGTAAAAAATTTCTATATTTAAACTGACCAACTAATCATCTTCTATGGTAGTAATTGTTACATTTTAAAGGAAAAGTATAAGAAAAAAGAGGGAACAGTTAAAATCAAAATATTAATATTGAAATTAGCCACGCTAAAAAATAAAGTACGAAATAATTGTGTTAAAAAATTATTGTTATGTTGATCACTTATCAAGAAAAGTGTGATAAAAAATTGATTATTTGAACATATTAAAAAAATATAAGAAAACATTACTAAAATAGGTAAAAAAAACTAAAATAATTCGAAAAAAAATTATTAAAATATAATAAATAATATCCATATAATTTGATTTTTAACTGAATTTAATAATATCGTTATTGTTGTAATTAAATTGAAGTAAATTGTATATATTGTATAAGACAATTTTTATGTTTTATGATCATTTTTACTTCCATAATATTATTATATTTTTAATTAAAATATTTATTAATATATTTGTTAATTTTCTTTGTTTTTTCACCTTTTATCTTTTTTATGATATTATTTGACATATTTAGATATATCCATCCAAAAATAAATTTAACTGTGTAAAGAAAAAATATAAATAATTGAAATTACTGTTTTACTTCAAATTAATGCGAGAGTAAAGTTCTGAATGGACAAGTTATACTCATTAAAGCATTGCTTTCTTCCTTTCAACCACGTGCAAAAAATAAGGAAGGAGGAAAAGAAAAACGGTGCTGGTATATTTATGGGTATATATATATTTAAAAAAAAATATATATATATATATATATATAATATAATATAATAAAAATAAAATAATTTAAAATTCATTAATAACAAATATCAAATTTTAATATTTATATTACTTTAATAATTTTATATATAATATAAAATTTATCAATTTAATCATTAATTTATAAATTATTATAAAATAAAAATTGATAAATATTTTATTTTAATAATTTATATATTATTTATATATATATAAATAGTTAATAATATTTTTAAAATTTAATATACTAATTATAAAAGGCATAAATATTAAAAATTCATACCAGGTGTAAACGGATTATATATATATATATATATATATATATATATATATATATATTGAAAAGAAAAGGTAGGATCCACGTAAAATAAATGCAGCAGGTAAGTCTTGTTTGTTTTTGTGAAAAGAAAGCCGTTGAGGGTTGCTCATACCTTTGTCCTTTCTTTAACTGCATCTATAAAGAGCTAGCGAGCGAGAAAGAATTCAAACAAACAAAACACACACACACACAAATGGCCGTTTCCACCGTTTGTAACAAGGTTCTTGCCTCCTACGACTGCCGTTGTTCGGATTCTCAGCTTCCAAGGTTCCAGAACCTTCTTCACCCCAATGGAACGGTGTCGTTTCGCCACCTCTCGAGGAGGTTTATTCCGAAACGCCACCTCAGCGCCCGCCGCCGCCATAACGTTGGCGTCGTAGCCTCCTTGTGGCCCAACCCCCCCGCATCCGCCCCTCCTCCACCGCAACCGGAGGAATCACAGGAGGAGGCTAACGGGGCCGTAGAGGCTAACGGAGCCTTAGAGGCTAACGGAGCCTTAGAGGCTAACGGAGCCGTAGAGTTTAACGGTTCCGTTGACGCTCCTTCTTCCTATTCATTTTTGCAACATGATGGAAGCAAAGCTGTTCATGCTGGTACTTAATTTGTCTCTTTTATCACTTCACACTTTTTCTTAACTTATTTCCTAACCGGTGATTTTGGCAAATGACCAAATATTATATTGGATAAAACTTTCAATTAATATTTTAATTCTTATCATTTAATTAAAAGTAAAGTTTTATTTTAACAAATAATTAATCTAAATATATTTATGATATAAAATTTTTATTTTTATACTATTATTGAATTATAGATTATAGTATTATTAAAATTTATCAATTTTTATAATTTATTTTAAAATTATGCATATTGTATTTTAATTAATTAATAAAATTTTATATTACACTTGTATTAAATTAAACTTTTTTAATAATTTACATAATGATACTTTTCTCTCTTTCGGCGATGGGATGGATGATTCATGAATCATATCATATATGCCTCAAAATAAGGACCATTTTCTTAATAACGAGGACCATTTGATATTACATCAAATATGTTTATAATATAAATAAAGAGTGTTTATGATTTGAGTGGGATCGATTTTAAAATGAAAATCATCTAATTTAATCATAAAAAATTTTATAATTTAATTTGAATCAGTTTAAAAACAATATTAAAAATAAATTATTATAGTATTATGGGCATGAGACAAATTAAGACAACTCAAAAAAAATTCCAAAGTTACCCTTAAAACAAATAAGATATAATTTCTAAAACTTAAATTCTCATAATTATCAAACCGAGATCAATTAATAAGACGAGTTTTAAAATGGGACAAATTATAATTAAATACGTGCTAAGAAAGGTTCTAAACATGATTTTTTTTTTCTTTTAACAAGAAAAATGATAATGATATATCATAGTGACATCTTAAATTTAAGACATATAAATTTAAAATTTACGTAATAAGACGTCACATTCAAGTACAATTTGTTATTCGAAGCATGTTTACAATATTAAATGTATTATTAAATTATAAGATTACACAATTTGTTATTTAAAAGAATAATGCATACATATATAATTCTTATAAAATTTGGGGGAAAGGATCGGACCTAAGCATGGCCCTATAAATTCGATGCCGATCTCTTAATTTATTTAAATACCAAACTAATTTAATTAATTAATCTAATTATTTAATTTTACAACAAATTCGATTCAAAATCAATTATTACTAGTTTTTAGTTTTCAAAATAATATCCAATCCAATTTATTTTAATTTTCAATCCTTCAAATTTATATATTTTAGTTAACATATTTTTCTGTTAAAATCTTATCTGATTTAAAATTAGCTTATACTTTAAAAAAATTAATAAATTGATAAAAAATTTATATAAATAATTGATTAAAAAGATTTACAAATTTAAAATTATAAGATCAAAAGATCATTAAATAGATTATATATATTAATATTATGTAAATAAAATATATTAAAATAAATATTATACAAATATAATATATTAAAATAAATATAAATATATTTTTAAATATATTAAATAAGTTTTTTTATAAATTTAAACTTGATTTGTTTATTTAAATTTTTTCTAATAAATTTGAACATATTTATTTATTAAACAAATCGAATCAAATTAAACTTTAAATAAATTAAATTATAAATTACTGTTAAATGATCTTAATCATTTTTATTATTATCTATTATTTTGATTTGTACAAACTATTTTTAAGATTTTATTTATATTTATTATTATTTAATTTTATTATTATAATTGAGATAAAGAGATTATGAGAAAATATAGGATAAATTTCACCACATGCAATGTTAAATATTAATCATAGCACCAAAAACAAAAAATTGTTAACTGTTAATCCGGGACCGTACTTGAATCCGAGTCTAAAATGGTCTTTATGTAAGGAGATAGGAGAAGTTGGTATTATGTTCATATTTTCCTTTTTTTTTATTAGCTTTCGGCAATAATGTCCTTTTATGTAATCCATATTTTTAATAAAAACAATAAAATTTATTTTCATCGGATAAGGACTATTAAGTAAAATGTTAATAATCTCAGCTTAATTATTGACTTAATTGAACCATTGAGTCATTAGTTCAATCTAATGTTTTGTAAATTAGATTGATCATTAAATTGGTGAAAATAATTGTTTATGATTTAATTTAACTGTAATTGAAGCGGAATGGTTAAATATATATATTTTTAATAAATAAAAAATTATAAAAATTAACTAAAATTTAAAATAGTATAAAAAATATATTACATATCATATAAATAAAAATAATTAATTTATATATATATAATCTTTATTTATTTGAAATAATGTTTTGGAATAAGAAACTTAAAAACAGAAAATATCAATTATTTGAATAGACTTGTTTCATACTTTCATATATTGTCGTGGTTATTTTTTAAGTACCATTTATTACCCGATTTTAACTGGCTTTATTTAATTCTCGGTTGGTTTGCCCTTTTTTTTGACAGACCTATTTCTTGAATTTTTCAGATCGGTGAATTAATTATTGGTTTCTAGTCAAACCAATTGACCCAATTTTATAGTTGATCGAATCTCATATAATAATAATAATAATAATAATAATAATAATAATAATAATAATAATAATAATAATAATAATAATAATAATAATAATAATAATAATAATAATAATAATAATAATAATAATAATAATAATAATAATAATAATAATAATAATAATAATAATTAAAAAAATATTATTTAAGTTAATTTTTAGGTTTTTGATTCAAGTTTCATCCATTAAATATTTACTAATTTACTTGAACTTTTATTTTAATTCTAATAACTTTGGTTAGATAAGGTTTGCAGGCATGCAAATAAAAATTGAACTTTTAGATATCCATCAGTTTTATCCTAATTTTTTAAAAATAAAATTTACATTGATAAAGTTTAAGAGAATTTGAATTAAAATCTAAATTACATAAATAAAATTTAATTTAAAAACATACATATCTATTGCACTTTCATTTTCATTTTCATTTTCAACCTATTTCAATAATTGTAATAATATTTTAATAATTATATTATATTTATTATTATTATTTTTATATTCTTAAATCTATTTTATATTATTTAAATTAAAATATATATAATATATTTTATTTTAAAAATATATAGATAAATTAAGTTTTAAAAATTAGGATATAGATATCCAATAGAGTTACTTAAATTCAATACGGTTGAAATTTAATTTTAACTTTTTATCCTATTTTTTCTTAATCCATATCTAAACTTGATATGATCTCGTGAGATTGGAAAATAAAATAAAAAATAAAACCTACTCCGACTTGCCTCTTTTGTTATGGTTAGATAAGGTTCATAAAATTTACTTGTCCAGCGTGTAAATAAAATTATATATATATATTATTTAGTTGAAAGTATATTATAACTTTAATATAGTAAAACTTAAAATAGTTGAAAGTATATTATAACTTTAATATAGTAAATTATATCTTTCGGTGACAAATTTCTATCGTGAAAGTCACTGTATAATCGATTTAATTAAAAAAATTAAAATTAAAATAATTCATATAAAATTTTAATTCAAACCTTTTCGTTTTCTAAACCCTACATGAAAAAATTCTTTCGGTGATTCGACATATTTGTAGCAAACGAATTAATGGAGATATTTCATTTTCATCAAAAAATAAAAATCTTTGAGTGTCACATCATTGGTAATTATATAAATTAAATGGTTATATTTGTTAACTGAGGTGATTGAATTTTTGTTTTGAATTGTTGATATGCAGCTGAGAGATTAGGTCGAGGCATTGCCACTGATGCAATTACAACTCCTGTGGTCAATACTTCTGTCTATTTCTATAAGAAAACCGCTGATCTTCTTGATTGGAAGGTACAATCTTCTTAATGCCATTTCATAATGATTTTTGGTTAATTATGCTTTTAATTTTTTCAGTTTAATTTATGTGTAATTTTAATTTTTTAAATTGTTTTTAATAATTTTGGTCCTTTTATTTTTAGAATTTAGTACATTTGATTTTTTATTTTTAAAATTATTTAAATTATTATTTTTATCTATTTTTTGAAAAACTTATAATAGTGTTAAATTATAAAATAATTTTAAATATTTATAAATAAAAAATTGTTAAAATTATAAAAATTTGAAGGATTTCATAAACTTGGAAACAAAGTTTTGGAGAAAAAAATAATTTTTTTTATTATGTTAACTCAAATTTAATATTTTGATTAATGCATTTTCGGTATAAAAATTTAATTATTTTAATTTGTAAAGTTTTAAATAAAAAATAAGGATTATAAAATTTTAAAAAAATAAACGACGGATCAAATTTACTAAAATTTGAGTAGAAAAACTAAAATTGTAAAAAAAAAATAAAGAATTAAAATTATAATTAGAGGAAAAAGTACAGGTAAGCAAAAACATTGAAAAATGAGCGTAAAAAATGTGAAAAGAGAAAAACCTAATAAAATATGATTTTAAATATTTTTTAAAATATATAGTGTAATTTATTAATTTTTAAAAATCAAAACACTTCTCTTAAATATTGATAAATTTTAAAAATTATTTTATTTTTGAATAAATTGGCTAATCATAAAGATATATATTAAAAGTCTATTTCAAAGAAGAAAAAATATAATGCTAACATCTCCCATGTGAAAATGGCTAAAAAATTATAATATAGGTTGTAGCGTAAATGTTGTAGATTATAGCAGAGTTCAATATTTATAAAAAATTTTTAGTATAAATGAGATGTATCTTTTATAATTTTATTTGAACTAAAAAATATTTATAATATAATGCATAGTTCTTTCTTTTATTTTATTTTATTTTTAAATTCTTTCTAGGAGAAACGCACGTTCAGTTATGAATATGGAAGATATGGAAGTCCAACAACTGCGGTTTTAGAAGAGAAGATGAGGTTTGTGTTTGATTTCATTAAACCTAAATTCTCATTAATAATTATTTGATGGGTAACGCTTTAGATATTTTGTAAAACAAGTAATTGACGTGTGAAGCTGTGACACGTTTGGATTATTTTTTTAAAATAATAATCGCTTATTTTTAAACATTTTCTTAGAAAATTAATAATTATTTGTTTAAATTAAGCTAAACCAAAAGGTACACTTATAAAATTGACAGCACCCAAAAAGTATAGACATTGACAGGGATGGAAAAGTACGATAAATACTGAGTTATAAACCAGGATAACATGTACTGTAAGAGATAAAATTAATATAACATTAATAAAAGAACAAAATTTAAAATAAAAATAAAATATTTTTAAAAAATAATTTCAATCATTATAAACATAATAAAGTACTGTTATTTATTTAAAGTAAATTATGCCAATCCTGTTTTTATTTTATACGTGTTATATAAAAAGTTTCTATTTATAAAATTTATATAAAATCTTTCTTATTTTATAAATATACCGTACATGAACCTAAAAAAATTATTTTTGTATAAAATTAAAAAATATCATTGTTATATATAATTTTCCTTAGTACATCAAATTCTTTTTATCTTTTTTAATATTATACAGATCATCTTTTATTTTACAATTAAATCTCTTTATGATAATAAAGATATGAAATTAATAAATAATTAAAAAATAAAAAAATTTAATATAATATTTAATAATATGAGAAAGGGAATAATGAAATAAATTATAATTTTACATCTTCAAATCAACTAGAATTATGTTAAATTTATTGTAATAAAATATTCAATAATAATTTAATCTAATAAATTAGTAATAGTTAATTAATGAATAAACTGTGATTTCATTTTTATTATTTAATTCTTAAAAATATATTTTAAAAAATAGTTCTATATCATCTTGTTAATAATTCATATGATTAAGTTGTTTTTTGTCTTTTTAATATCTTATTGTAACAAATTTAAAAATAAATATTATTATTTCAAAATATGACATTTTAATTATTTTTAGATTATTTTAATAATATCTCAATTTTTTAGCATTTAAACATTTCATAATTTAAAATTATTATTATCATAGAGAGATATTTAATTTTTTAAATATTTATAAAATAGAACTAGGTTTATGTAATTTTTTTTTGGTAAAGATAAAAAGGAAAATAGCAAACAAATAAATTAGGAAAAATTATATGACACCTTGAGATTCATAAAAAAAACATGTGTTATTCTTTCTGGTTTTTATTTTACACAAATATTTTTTAATTTATATAATTACATAACACATAACACCAATACTTAATTATATAACTCTACATAAATTTGTGTTTAAGTTTTATAATATCATATACATATATATATACATATATATATATATATATATATATATATATATATATATATATATATATATATATATATATATATAAGACTTGCTTCTATCATGAATCTTCAATCTTTAAGGATGTGAATGTAATTTTCTTTTTAACTAACCCGGGGAAGTAGCTACATTAACTATCTAAGTGCTGAATCCCTGGCTTCCTTCAGAATATGATGAATTTCTCTACCTTACAACTCCTTCTGATCAAGGATACAATATGATCCATTTCATCTTTATACTCATAGAATTCAGAAGATTTTTATTTATACAACAAGAGCACATTGAATTATCTATGAGGCCTCGTTGAACACATAACTGATTTTCTCTGTTATTTTGACTTGCCAAATCCATCTTCAACTTCTATTAGCATCTCTAGTTGTATGCAAAGGAAGATGGATATGAAAATAAGAGTACAAAACACACCATATAATCAAGCACACACTAATGACCAGGAAACCAAAGTCCTTCAATGTTTCTTCCAGAAAACTCCAATTCACCTTATCATAACCTTTATTGAGAACCTTTTAAAATCTATAGATTCCTTTTGCAGCCTTTGATTTGTGAAAATAGTGCATAATCTCCTAAGCAATAATTGTTTTGTCCATTGTGCCTCTTCCTAGATTAAAACTACTTTGAGAGGTCAATTAGATCATATAAGAAGGGCCTCAGTCTATTCACCAACACTTTAGTGATGACTTTATACACCACATTACAAAGGTTAATAATGCAAAAATGCTTCACAAGGGTATGAGATTCAATCTTAGGTGTAAGAACTACTAAAGTTTACACTAAGTTTTGGGGTCCATAGCCATTTCAACAAGGTTTCAATATGTTTGAAGAAGATTGGTTGAAAGCCATCAGCACCAAGAGCATTTCTTATCTTATTTGTTCTTGATAAGTTTGTAATCTCATACCATGTATCCTCTCCTACTTCTTAGGAAACAGCCTTGAAACTCAGGCCATCTCTGTATCTATATATACTATTCTACCATGGAAAACAGAGAAGTGTTCTCACACTAAGTCTTTATATCTTGATCAAGTCTTGTGTGTTCCAAACAATCAAACCAATCTTCTCTCTGCTCCAAAACTATGGCAATCTAAATTAGGCCATCCACCATCCAAAACAATAAAGCATCTTACACACAATCATCATATTCCAACACAATTTCCTTCATCCCTTGAATGCAGCTCATGTCATTGTGATAAGAGTCACAACCTTCGTTTCTCAAATCAGTCTATGCACAAATGTTAAGTCCATAGATGGTTTCATTTATGAAACCTAAAGCTTAACCTCAACTTGGTTTGCACCTCAAAAAACCTTCCAATCTAAAACTTCAAGCCTATAGTGATGAAAAATTCTGTTTCTTAGATGTCAAAGACACAATGTAAAGTGGCTAGGTGAACTTGGCATATCAACCATAGTTCCTCATTTGTTCTATGAAAATATAGGTTCCATTTACCTATGCTCTAATCCATTGATCCCCCACCAAACGAGAGGGAGCAGGAAAGGGTACATATAGAACATCATTATTGCCTAAAGTTTTCATTCATGTGGGGTTTGAAGAGTTTTGTGAACCGTGGAGGGAAGCTATGACAGTGAAGCTTCTAGAGACTACCAGTAACTTTAAAATTTGTTATAGATGTACCTGATTTTCATCGTAAACTCATCCATTAATTTTTTTTAATCATCAGATATATCTGTATTTTACTTTTCAACTATACTTCCTCATTTGGTTGAAGTGTAATATGTTTGTGAACTAAGACAATTGCTCGTATAGGTTTTTTTTAACAATTCTAATTATTATATATTTTAAATGTATTTTCATTTTAATAAATTTTATTTTTTATATTTTCTGTTTATTAGATCATATATTTGGATAAAAAGAGAAATTAAAATAATTTACCTAATCATTGTATTTGGATTTGATATAAAAGCTTTATGAAATAGAAATAAATTAAATATAAAGGTAACTAAAGTATAAAGTGTTTAATATATATAAAGATCTTCATATGTTATAGTTGGGTATATAGGTGAATCTAACTTGTAATAATCAACTTTTAAATAGATTGGGTTGGAGTTGTCCTCAGATTGGTAAAAATCTTGATTGGCATGTAAATTAACAGGGATCGGTTTATTCTATTTAACTATTAAAATAATTATAAATAAATTTTTTTTATAAAAAATAAGAAAAATAATAAATAAATATAACAATAATATCTAATTTTTTTTAAAAAAAATGACACATGAATTAATCTATTAATCTGCATGCATAACTCACTTAACCTATAAATTAAACAAGCTAGACAAAAAAAAATCATTTAAATAAATCAATATTTTATTAATTTTAACTCATAAACCTTCCCAGCTTCATTTTACATATCCAGCTCTAATTCTAAGAATATTTTTATCTCAATACATTTTTTTATATTTCTCTTTCTATCATATTATATATATTATTTTCTTCCTATCTTTCTTTTCTTTTTATCTTCTTTCACCTACTTTTAAATGTACAATAACATTTACTAATGTCTAACACATAAATATTCTTTTAAAATATTTTTGGTTTCTTGATGATGAATATCAAATGATACAAAGTTTAAAGAAAAGAGGGATTTTTCTTGATCAAACAACAACTAAGAATTTCTTTGAGTTGAATCTTCTGATGTTATTCTTAAGAATATTGAATGAGGTTTGATGATTTCTTTCTAATGCAGTGCACTAGAGGGTGCTGAATCAACTTTGTTCCTGGCATCTGGAATGTGTACTGCAACACTCATGATGATGGCACTCATTCCTTCTGGTGGACATCTTGTGACCACTACTGATTGCTATAGGAGGACCAGAATATTCATCTCCAAAATGCTTCCAAAGATGGGAATTACGGTCTCATTTTATGCCTCTTTTATTTTTAATTTTGATAGAATTAGTTTTAATTATAATTTTAAAAATTGGATTAGTTTTATGATATTTTAACTTAAGTGAACTAAGAAGAATATTTTTATATAATAAAGTAAATTATTTTTAGAAATAAAATTTTAAAAGACGTATAATATAATATTGGAAAATTATTGTATAAATACACAAAAACCATCACTTTGTTTTTATCGGTGATGGGTATTATTGTAAATTATCAAATCACATTGGATTCCTGAGAAACTAAAGCTACCTGTGGGATGCACAAATATTTTTATGGAAGGAAAAAAAAAAAAAAGAGAACAAAAAACTCAATTTTGGAATTTATTAGAAAAATGAAGCAATTAATATCTTTCATGCATAGGTTTATGGCATTTTGTAATTTCTCTAACAAATATAAATTCATTACAAACTTCTCTAAGCAGGCAACGATAATTGATCCGGCTGATGTTGAAGCCTTGAAATCTGCATTAGAACAAAACAATGTTAGTGTGGGAAAGAGTAAATGGTTTCTTTTTATGGAGTTTCTCTTTCATATTTTCCTTTTGGAATTAATAAGCAGTGTTGAGTTCTAATAACACAATAAAAATGCAGGTTTCACTATACTTTGCTGAGACTCCAACTAATCCATTTCAAAGATGTGTTGACATTAAGTTGGTTTCAGAGCTTTGCCACAAAAAAGGGACTTTGGTTTGCATTGATAGTACATTTGCCACTCCTATAAACCAAAAGGCTCTTTCCCTTGGAGCTGATCTTGTGGTGCACTCTGCTACAAAGTATATTGCTGGACATAATGATGTAAGTACCTTTGCTTTTTTAAATCTTGTTTCATACAAATGTTTGGATGAGCCTCCAAATGTGATTTAAAATCTCTCTTTAATTTTAGTTTTTTTTTTTACTTACTTTCAAAATTTAATAAATTTAGTTTTTTATTAACTTTATTTAAAGAAAATTTTGAAACTACTATTTTTTTTTCAAATTTTTTAAAATGATTATATTGATATTATAACATCAAATAATTTTATAATTTAAAATAAAAAAAATATGTAAACATTTGAATAATTTATAAAATGTGAGATTAAAGTTTGAAGAGGAAAAAATTTGATATTTTTCTTTTATTTTGAGTAAATTTAACATTTTCATTGGTGAATTTTGAATAGAAAATAATTTAATTTATTTGTTTGTAGAAATTTTTAAAGAAATGTGAGAATTATAAAATTTTAGATGAAAAATTGATCGATGATCAAATCTACTAAATTTTGAAAATAAATGGATTAAAAATTAAAAATAAAAATTACAAATAAATCAAATTAGAAGAAACAGAATTGAGTCAAAAGTTTATGCATTATTGTTTTAAATTAGAATTTTTCGTACACTTAAAATCCTTATATTAAATGCAAAATATTATAGGAATTTATGTTGAAATAATAATTTTATATAGATATATTGTTTTTCAGTATGCAATAATAAAAATAATGAGATTTAAATTTATAATCTCATAAATTATCTTAACTCTTTTACTAAAACAATCCAAATATCTTAGAAACATATTATTTAGTTAGAGAAAATAATATTGAGGGGAGGGGAGAAAATTCTTGAAATTAGTTTGATCAAAATTTTGAAAAGGGAGGGCAGAGGAATGGAGGAAAAATAATGTAGTTTACTAAAATACCCTTTTTCTTGTTTTCAA
Source organism: Canavalia ensiformis (assembly GCA_026541065.1). Lineage (NCBI taxonomy): Eukaryota > Viridiplantae > Streptophyta > Magnoliopsida > Fabales > Fabaceae > Canavalia > Canavalia ensiformis. The sequence goes on along the minus strand of JAMKYM010000863.1, from coordinate 20,783 downwards.
AAACCAAAAATATACTTCAATATCATTCTTAAATGAAAATATTTTTAGGAAGTGGGAACTCTTTTAATCTTTATTAAGTCATACGTCTTCTTTTACATTAAATATTTAATTCTTATATTCCTTTAATTTAATTTTAATTTTAATTTTAATATAACAAATTTGAAGGTATATTTCTATTTTAAATAAATTACATTTTAAAATTATTGTAATATATTATAATTTTAAGTATTAATTTGAATTTAATTTTTAAATTTTAATATATCATATCAATGTTATCTATGATAAGTTTAATAATTTGTTTTATTTTTAGTTTCAGAAGATTTGTCTTTTTAATTTATTGTTAATATAATATTTATTATAAATCATAAAACATTTATTATTTTCATTAATTTTTTATTTATGATTTTATTTAAAATTATAAATATCTGTATGTGCAATATGCTGGTTGTGTTTTGAAAGTAACAGTTAAAGGATTATTTGGGAGAAAGTTTTTGAAAGGTGGGAAAGGGAAATTTTTTAATTTTATATTAAAATAATTACATATTATTTATGGAAATAAATACATATTTAATATATTAAATTTATGTTAATTTATTATTTTATTTTTATTTTAAAAAATTATTAAATTAAACTTTTTTATTTATAATAAAAAAATTATCCTTGCTTTCCTTCTTTCTAAAGCCTTTTCTAACCAAATAATTTATAAAAATAAATTTACTTTAAAAGCTTTCACTTTCTCTCATAAATCAAATAAAAAGATGGTTCTTTTTTCTTTCTCTTCTCTCCCGTCCTCTTAACCAAAATATATGAGAACTAAATTTTTTTTCTCTCTTCTCTTCTCTCTATTAAAAACTGTCCTCTTCCTTCTTCTTCTTGAACCCAAATAGTTCATAAATTTTATCACAAACTTTCTCTTAAAATAGAAGTTTTTTTAAAATCATTTCTTCTTAAAACTCAATTTTAAATAAATTCAAGATAATCAAAAATTTAGTTTGCAAATGCTCACCCAAATACACACATAGTCTTCCTTTCACTAATCCATTATCAATCATAATAGTTTCCCCCTTTGTTTTAGGTCTTGGCTGGCTGCATAAGTGGTTCAGAGAAGTTGATTTCACAAATACGTAGTTGGCATTTCATTTTGGGTGGCACACTTAGCCCGGTAATCATTTCTATGCTTTGGTTCATACATGATGGTATCAACCAAGTTCTTTATGTGGAGGATGTTATGAATGATTTTTGTGCTAACACAATGCAAAAATATAATTTCATGATCAGAGTTCTGCATACCTAGTCATTAGAGGCTTGAAAACACTACATCTTCGTGTACAACAACAAAATTCGACAGCTTTGAGGATCGCAAAATTATTGGAGGCACATCCTAAGGTACCATAACATAGCCACTCAAATATTCAATGTCTTATCTCTTCTCCCTAATTACTTATATTTGTCCTTCGGCTAGAATTGAAGTATATTTTTAGAGTAAATTATTTCAACATTTTCTCTATTTTGTATTTTTATACTATTTTTTAATTTTAAAATTTACAAAAAAAATTATTTTATTTTATAAATATGTTATACTTAAATATTAAATTTAATTTTTAATCTCTATTTAAAATTGAAAAAAATATATCTGTTATATAAATCCCTTCTACATTACCTAAAATCTATTTTATTTTATAAATATAGTACAACTAAATCCTTATGTCTATTATAGTAAAAATTTAAAATTACTAAATTTTTAGACAAAAAATTTAAAATAATATTAGAGGAACATAAAAGAATGAATAATAAAATAAATTATCATTTCGTGTTCAAAATAAAATATATTTTTTATATTTTTGTATTAAAACATTTATTAAAATCTTAATCACAAAGATTATTAACAACATGGAATAGAAATAATTTTTAAAATTAATTTTTAGGAATAATACAAAATAAAATCATATTTTATTGATATAATTAATAATAAATAACATGTTTAAGTTTATAATAATTTTTTTATACAATAACTTTGAAATAATCATTTTTATTGATAATTTTGTTACTAATAATTTGTTTTATTATTTAATTTATTCTATTATTTTAAAATTTATATTTTTTAAACATTATTAGTAATTTTAAATTTTTATAAAATAGAAGGAAGTTTGTATAATGTTTAAAAAATAAAAGCAATTTTTTATTTTTTTTTCACAAATTTGTAATAATGATATTTTTATCATTTTAATTTAAAATAAAAATCTTAATTATAAGTGTATTATATTTATAAAATAGAAAAATATTTGTATAAATTTTAAAAATAAAAAGAACATTTTATGTAAGAAATATATAATAGAAGGGAGATAAAGCAATTTAGTTATATTTTAATAGGTTTCACATGTCCTTATTCATCAAATTTATTTATATTGGTTGTATTGGACTTCATGGTAACGTTTCCTTGCATGTACATGTCTATATTAGTAGCATTAAGGACAAATGGTAGAAGTACCAACACGCTTGAAAGATGGAAACTAGCATGTTTTGAAGTTTCGATGTCAATACATAAATGGATTTTTTTTGCTTAGTTTTGTTATGATCTTGTATTATAGCATCATCATTATTTAAATCTGGGATAGTTGCTGAGGCTTTTATAATTTTTTTTTTGTTGAAGTTAATTTACGTTTTCTCATAGCCTCTTCCTTTTGTTTTCTTTGGCTTTGCTTTACTTTGTTAATAAAAATGAATCATTTGTTCATGTATTTTCCTTTTTGTGTTAATGTCTATATGTGGTAAAATATGGGATGCATTTTAGATGATAGTATGAAATTAGGACAGTTTGAGATTGTGTTAAAGTTTTGTTCATCAACGTGCCATTTAACATTTTAAAATTTGAATAACAATGCTTTCTCCTTTTAATTTGTCAATTTTGAAGAAATTTTATATTCCTATTATTGATTTGTCATTTTAAAGTTCAACTTAAAATAGTGTTTGTTGCTATTTTCCCAACCAAACCCTTATCAAGAAAGAGAAATAAAGATGTTGGAGATATTAGTTAGAGTAATAAAAAGGAGACACATGAAATGATTAAGAAAAAATAATAATTTTATGTGTGTGAGGGAATATTAATTTATTACCTATCTATATAACCTTAAACAAAAAATTAAATTGAGTGGAGAGGGAGTAATGTTTTATTATGAAAGATTTTAAAATGAAAATTCCTAGCTTCGCATCCTATGTGAAGTGTGGCTTTAATTGAATGATATTATTGGCAGGTGACACGTGTTCATTACCCAGGCTTGCCAAGTCATCCCGAATATGAGATTGCCAAGAGGCAAATGACAGGTTTTGGTGGTGTTGTCTGTTTTGAGGTAAGGTTTTATTATTCCAATAGTTTTCATTTGCGCATATGTTATTAGTGTTACTATTTGTACAATTTTGATAGTTTTGTTGCCAATGATTTAGATTGAAGGGGATATAATGCCAGCTATGAAATTTGTTGATGCACTAAAAATTCCATACATTGCTCCATCCTTTGGCGGTGTTGAAAGTGTTGTGAATCAACCAGCTATCATGTCTTACTGGTACTTTGCTCAATTTCCTTGTTATATATATATGCGTGATTTATCACTACTCATTGGTGATTCTGTATGATTTATTATGGCAACTATATATTGATATTAGTCTTTTGAATTCTTGAAGGGATCTTCCTAGATCAGAAAGGGCGAAGTATAGAATTCATGACAACTTGGTTCGCCTCTGCGTTGGAGTTGAAGACTTTGAAGATTTAAGGGATGATGTAGTGCAAGCTTTGGAATCAATATAGGCTTAAGAGTCACATATCTTTTATTATTATTGTTATTTCTGTCTCCTTTTGTTATCATGTATGCGAAATCAACTGAATTTTGATAGTGAAATGTTGTGTTTAAACTTTTAAGTTTTAGGGAGGATCTATAATTTGTATGTTATGATGAATTGTTTAAATTTTTCATTATGTCAAAAAATATTTTATATTATTTTATAACATTTTTAAATATAGTATATTTTGATATTGTAATAAATAAATAAATATATTAAAGTACTTTGTAAGCATTGCAAAAAGTTATTTTTTAAAGTATTTTAATTTAAAAATGTTGTATTAAATTAAAAGAAGTGATATATTTTATTACATTTTATATGTAAAATGATGTATATTTTATAATATTTTAAGTAATTAGATATTATTTATTTTACCATACTTTTTTCTATTGTAAAATATTTTTAATTTATTTTAATTTTATTATTTTTCTATTTATTAATTTTAATAACTTCAATTATATATTATAGATATTTTTAACCAATTTATGAAAACAATAATATTTTATAAATGATTTATATATTAGTTGTTTTAGAATTAATGTAAAAAAGATTAATAACATTTTTTAAATAAAATTAATATATTTTATATTTATTTTTTATATAATAAATATAAAAATATTTTTTTATATGAGTTGCTTTACAACTAATATAAAAAATATTTTTTATATTGATATTATTAACCATATAAAAAATATTTTTATATTAATTATTTTAACAAGTAAGAAAATCAAATTTTAAATTTAGGTTTTCATTTTTTCTATGCTCAATGTGTCAATTATTTTTTGTTCCACCATCATTCTTCTTTGTGCTCCCAATTGAACTGTTAAAAAAAATTTAAGATATTTTTATATTACTTCCTTATGCTTTATTGATATGCTTTCAAAATTTTCATTCTTCATTATTTATTTTTTATCTCGAAGCAAGAGAATAGAATTAATTTTGATTTTCTACTTCTCTAGCTTTGATTTTTGTGTAATAAGAGAGAGCATATATATATATATATATATATATATATATATATATATATATATATATATATTTATTTGTAGATCTTGATTTTTGAATTATACCACATTTAAAAACATGAAAAACATAAATTTACTACATCAGTTATAGTTACAATTAATGTAAAAAGTATGAGTTTTTATATCAATTTTAGGTATAAGCAATTGTAAAATATATTTTTTATTCGGTTATAAATATTATGAAAAGTTTAATTTTTTATAACATTTGTTTTTATCTTTGCCTAATCAACCAATATCATAAGCTTATTTAATCAATGTAATAATCTTTTTTCATCGATAAATAATCCCACTAACTATATTTAATTTGAATTTTGACAATTTAATTTGATATCTTAAAATTGAAATGATAAAAATAATAATAAATGTGTATAAATAATTGTTATGATTATATAAATCTTTTAAAAATAACAATTATTCATAATATCTTTTTATATAGGATCAAATTATTTGATTTCTATGTATAAAATTTAAATAATATATTATTTTAATTTTAATGCTACTAATGATTAGCATTTATATTTTTTATAAAATAATATTAATTTATTTATAAAAATTATATTTATTTAAATTTATTTCAAAAACTAATTATAAAAAACTTTATTAAATAGACATTATAAGATATTTTAAAAATAATTTATTCTTACTTAAAAATATGTTAAAAATGTTAACTAATATATTAAAAATATCATTATCTAATGATAAAACATGTTAAAAATGTTAGTTAATATATTAAAAATGATCATTATCTAATGATAATGTTAGATAAGGAGATAAGATTACGAACTTTTTTTCTTTTGAGTTGGAAACAACAATTTAAAACTTTAGCATCTTAAATAAATATGTACAAAATAAATTATCATAATGTTATATTGAAAATAAAAAATTAAAATTAAAAAATATGAATGACATACAATTAATAAAGCATAAAATACCTAATGAATATATAAATAACAAAGAAATCTGCTCATGACGAAGAAATTCATTAAATTCTTGACAATCAAAATAAACAACAAACATTTAATAAATTTTTATAATTATAAAATTTATTAATCTAATTTTTAGTTTAAAATTTTCATAATTATAAAATTTTATACAAAATAAAAAGTAAAAAATATTTTATTATATAATTTTATTTTAACATGTAATGTATTATTAGAATATAAATGAATATTATTTATTGAATAATATTTTTATAAATATTTAAATTATTAAAATTTAATATATATAATTATAAAAATATTTTTATATAATTTAATAATTGAATAAGTAAATATCACATTTTATAAAAATTTATTAAGTAATATAAGCGCTTCTCAATGAAAGATGCTTACCCAATTCTATAGGTTAACAATTATTGTTTAACTTGTTGCTAGGCTGAAGGCATTGTTTATTTAAACAAAAACTTAGTTAAGCAATTAGTTCTTGAGAAAAAATTCTAAGAACGAGGTAATTTTTTAAACATATTTAGTAAATTTTATAGAGTTGCATTATTGGAGAAGAAAGTTGATTTAATTATATAAAATAAAAAAATGACGTGTGAAAGATAGAATTTACAAAATAGTAGGTTTAAAAAACTTTGAAGATTTACTTTTTTAAAGATAATTAAGTGTTATACCTTGCATAAACGAATTGTAATTATATAGTTTAAATTTATTTATTCCAATTCTAAATGTAAATAGTATGCTAATTAATAATTTTTTATATAAGGCAAGATTAATCAACTTAAATATTCAACCATATAATAATATTTTTATAATTATATATATTAAATTTTAAATAATTTAAATATTTATAGGTAGGGTTGGAAATGAATTAAATCAATGCAAAAATAATTAAAGATTTGATTTTATGATTAGCTTATTAAAATTAATTGAAAAACTAAATATGATAAATTAAATTATGTATAATTTATTTTGTTTAGTTTACGATTAACTTGTTATTTATTTATATATATATAATTAAATTTATTTAATTAATTTAAATTTATTTTATTTTATATAAAACAAATTAAATATGTAATATAATTATAGTATATATATATATATAATTATATAAAGTTATATTTATCATTTAAACAATCTTTTATTTTAAAATTAATAAAAAAAGTATAAATTTTTTTAACATGCAAACTAATTCCTTGATCTATTAATTAGTAATAATAATTTAAATATTAATATTTTTTATATAAATTATAATTATAATTATATTTTATTAATTAAACGATTATTTTATATAAATACAATTAAATAATTATTTATATTTTTTACATTAACTATTTATTTATGTGATTCAAGTTAATAAAATAAACTTAATCATTTACAAATTTAAATTGAACAAGTTAAATTAAAAAATAAAATTTATACTAAACTTAAATTAAATTTTAGTTAAATTTTTATCAAATTGAATTGGATTGAATCAAATTTGATTTATTTTAATTTATTTTTAATCTAATCTATGAATATCTTATTTAACATAAGATATTTATTTATATTTTATTATATTATAATTTAAATTAAACTATATGTAAAATATTTATTAATTTTTATTTTATAAATATAATTCTGATAAAAAATTATTAATTATAATTTAAATTTTAAAAATTTAAATATTTTATTATTATTGTAATATATATTTTATAGATTCTATCTCATTTTAATTTGCATCATCCATTTTCCTAGAGAGGGGCAACGTGCTGATAAGTGGAACAAAAGACGATTCATGATAATGAGTGGAGTCCACTAAAATTGCCCTCACAGCATTACATGCATCCGATTAGATGGAGACACAACAGTGACAACTCATAAAGCATATTACATTCCATATTTGAAGGACTCCTGGGCCAGTTCTCACAACTAAATCATAAAACAGCACTGATTTTAATGATAATAATTCAAAATTAAATGAAACTGTATAAAATTATAATAGAAAATATGTTTTTTATTTTTATTTTAATCGATGTTTAATAGTTTCAATCGGATTAACATTTTGAAAATAATTTGATTCGATTTAAACAACAGTGATTTTTTTTTTTTGGGTTTTGAAGGGCGAATTATATTTCCTTGTCCAATCCACTGATTTTTCCTATGCGGTGAAAAAAGGTTTTTTTTTTACTGTAATTTTAAATTCGTGTGACCTTTTAGAAAAAAAGAAATTATATTTACCATATTTGTGTTTAAGTAAAATTACATATGATATATTTTTATTTTTATTTTTTATAGAAATTATCTTTTGATCAATGTTGATTTTTTATTATATAATATAAAAAGTGATAAAATTTGAATTAAAAAAAATTAATTTGATTCTAACCTTTTATTATTCTAAAATCAAAGAGAAGATAAATTTTATTTCAAAACTTAAATTATTATTTTTTATTATTACAAACATTATCTCTGTTTTTTAAACAATTATAGATCACCTTTAATCGGTATTTTAAAATAACATTTTTTCATGTTGTTATTACTATACGGTTTAATTATTTTTTTTTACGTATTATACACTATAAAAAAATTTATTTTTAAATATATTAAAATTAAACATAAAGATTATAAATTGTAAATAAATAAAATTTAAAAATAATATAATAAAATTATCAATAAATTAAATTATACTTTCATATATTAAAAAAATATCCTAATTTTATTATGCTGAATTTTTTTTAAAATAAATTAATCACATAAACTGTTATTAATTTTTGGGGAAAATGATTCATCTTTTTCTTTTTTTATCTAATAAAATTTTTAATAATTTTTTTTCTATCTAATAATTCACGTGGTTTTTTTTTATTGAATTTATGTTCTATTATTTTAAAATAATTTTATTATTTTTAAGATGAACTATAATTTATTTTATTATTTATATTTTTTATCTGAATATTTTTATCTTTTAACTATTTAATAGTTTTAATTTTAAAATTTTAATTGTAATGTATTTTGAATTTTATATTAATTTTTTGTTAGTATTTAATATGTTAAAATTATCATATGGATAATTTTTTAAATATAATAAAAAATAAAAGTATAAATTTAAAATATAATATTTTTGTTGAATAAAAAATATTTCAATTTTAAAAAATGTTAAATTCAATTATTTTACGTTGATGTCCGTAAGTGGTCTATTTTAGTATTATTTTTAAAAATATTATTTACTAAATTAATTTTTTATTCTTTATTTTAATAAAAAATAAACAATTTTTATATAAATATAAATTGATATTAAGATGAAGATATATTATATTAAAAAATTAATATAAAATATTAATATTTATTATAATATATATCAAAAACATAAATATAAAATATAATTTAAATTTCATGTAAAATATAAAAATATTTTTTTAAAAAAAATTCATTAAAATCTATATGTTAACTATGTGTCTTTGATTATTTTAATGATATTACATTTTAAAGGTAAGTTGTGATATTTCTTTTAAACAATTAAAGATGATTTGTATAGATTTAAAACAAAGTAAGGTTATTTTATGCAATTTCATCTAAATATAAGGGTAATTAATATAATTTTTTTAAAATTATTACTTTTAACTTTTTAATTTTAGCAAAAGATAAATCGTAAGATGGAAATTTTTTTCAAAAATATTTGTTATTTTATTTTAAAAATTGTAAAAATATAATTATTTTTAAAGTAAATTAAATCATATATACAGTAAATAATTTTTTATAATTACAATTATATATATTTATTATAAATTTTAAATATATATTTTCAATAACATATTTTACTTTAAAAAAAATTATAAATCAAGAAACTCTTAATTAACATTCATACGTTTTAAACATTACAATATTATGTTAATCTAATGACAAAGGATAAAAAATTAGAATAATTTTACATTAGATTTAAATTTCATAATTTTTACTTATACAAACTACGATCATCCATTATATTAGCATTGTAAGTCATTATTTTATTTTTGTTTATCTATTTTTTTGTTTTTATTTTGATTGGGTATTTTGCAAGTATAATTCACATTACTTTTTAGTAAGGATTCTTAGCTAATTAAGTTTATTCTTTACATTTTCATTTTGTTTGGTTGAAGGGGATTTGAAAGGAGAGCTAAAGGAGTTTTTATAACTACTTCGCTTGATTCAAATTTTTAGAAAAGGAAGAAAATAAAATTAGGAAGTTAAAATCCTCTCATTTAATTTTATTTTTATCTAAAAAAAAAAATTTTAATTTTTAACTAAAATATCCTTCTAAATTTACAATATTTTAAAAATAAAAAAAATTATTTTAAAATTTCTGTCCTCTTAAATGAAATAAAAAGAAAATTATTTTTCATTCTTTTTTATCTTTAAATAAAATTTATTTAAATAAAAGTTATATAGAGCCCCATCTGATGGTGTTGGGTGGAGTGGGAGCTCCTGTAGAGTTGTAGTTATAAACTTATAAGCTTGATTTGATTTTCTTTCCATCCTTTAACCAGTTGACACATTCTGATGATTGATAAAAAAAAATAATCAAGATGACTTATCGTGTGTTTTTTAACGATAATAATGAAATTTGAATTGTTTGCTAATCAATAGTTTTGTTAATAAATAGTGATTTAATGTAAAGAATAAATTTAATATCAGTTTAGCTGGAAAAAATATTCTTAACAAATATATTTTTTGTCTGTTCTTTCATATTTTGTTTGAATAATGAAAATAGCAATTTAGGAGCAAGAAAAACCTAAAATAAAAAGATGAAAGTAAAGAGGTTGATGGATGTGGATATGATGTTTAGCGGTTCAGGTGTGAAAAAATAAAAAAATATTTGACTCATGGAGTTTGGTTTGTCTGATTGGTGAGTTTTGTAAAAGTTAAAGCTTTACTATATTTCTGCTTTTTATATATTTTTAAATTAATATAAAATTTTACAATAAAATCTCCCCTCATTTTTTTGTACCTTTAAAAATGATTTTTTATAGACTTTGTGAGAATTAGTTTGATATTTTCTATAAGATCTTGTGCCAAGAACCTGAATCATGATCTCAGATTTAAAGTTCAATTACTTCCGACAGCTTTATTACAATCAAACAAGAAATTGATTACCGATAATCAATGATGTAACTCAAAAACCGTTTTTGTTATAATTCTAATTGTCTAAGAAATAGAAAGCTCCTTTGATAATATCAAATAATATTATTTTGATAAATTTGAAACACAAGAGTGCGATTCTTTTGTGGATCATCGGTTTATAAGTAATCTGATAATACTGATTATGTGTAAGATCTTAAAAAATTTAAAATAATAAAAAAAACAATAAGTTATAGCTGAATAAAACTTTGACTGAAATGCACCTTTGATAGCATTTTTAATAATTTTTTTAGCAGATAGTCAGGTTTTTAAAAAGTTAAATATTTATATGTCCAATTTTTTTAAAATACAATTTTATTTTAAAAAAATTATATTAAAAATATATTATGAACATTTTTCATTCGCAGTGTCTATATGAGTTAATGACAATGAATGTGTATGCGAAAATTGAGATTGAATATAATATATATATATATATATAACAGCAATATATATATATATATAATAATAATATCTTAATAATAATATATAGAAAGATATTTCATTTACAAGAATATAATGTAGTATTGATCTTTTAATCAATTTTTATTATTTAGCAAATATGAATTTAATAAACGAATAGATTCATAATACTTTAGTGCTTTAACTCTGGACAATAAATAATGTTTTTATATTTATAAAATATGAATAAAGCTTCGTAATTAGACAATCATTTCTAGGTCTAAGTAAAAACATATTTTCGAAAATTAAAGAAACGTATAATAATTAATAAATTTGACATCATCAAATATCTAGAGATAATTCTTGTAAGAATTACACACTTAAATCTAGTTTAGGATGGTAATAATAGAAATATGTTTAATTAGTTTAATAAAAAATTATAACATAGAATAGTAATATTATACATTTATTTTTTCATCATTTATTATAGATTAGTTTTAACAAGTGAATTGATAATAATGATTTATGCTAAGTTCTAACATTAGATTTTATATTTAAAGATTATTAATTTGGATCTTCCTAAAACTTTTGCTCAATTCTTATATTGTTTAAGACAGAAAATTAGATGAGGATAAATTTGTATACAATTTGTTTCAGGAGTTTTGTAAAAAAGAATTCCTAACTTCTGTTGTATTCGTAGAAGAGACGCATTCTGATATTGCGATAGGGAGTATTCAGACGCATTACTATGAATGTCCACGCAAATTACCTAAATAATTTTAAACAATGCTAGGGAATGATAATAGATGTGATGTACAGTCGGATATGAAGAAGTAGCTTAATCCTCTCTTCTGTACAAATGTTTTCTCAATATAAGCTCTGGATCAACGACCAGTTGATATATCTTTGATATATGAATATAATGGATCGATGATCCTGATACGTTATTTGTTTCTCTTTACTGAAATAAATATCTTTTATATAAAATAATTTTGATTGGTCCAATGTTTTTGTTAAGTTGGAGATTCAGTTTGCTTCAAATAAAATCTATCAGTACAAATTAAATATTACATTAATGTAATCTTGATTTTTATTTCAGAAAATATCTTTTATTGGTTTTTTTTATTCTTAAACAAGTTTTTTAAAAATTCAGAATGGTTTTAGGAATAATTGTTTCTTCAGGCTTTAATAGGACAAGTCTAGTTTTGTTAGTATTTTAGTGTAGATAATTTTCTTAATTTAGTCTCAATAGATAAAATTGTATTGAAATTTTCTCTTTTAACATCTTGCTTTGAAATAAATCCATAGTTAAAATTGAAATAATGATTTAAATTAGGGTTCTTGTTGATGATTTACATGATAAATTAAAAATAAGTTGTGATTGTAACATATTTAAATAAAACTTAAATTTACCGTCTCGATCATTTTAGATAGCGGAAGGTTGTTGTGTGAGATTGAGTCTAATACTGCTAGAATTCATATCAAATAATTTGCAAGGGACTACAGTTGTATGACTTTATAAAATTTTACTAATACAATTTAATATATATATATGAAACTCTTTATCTCTGACATTTAAATTCAAGCTTTATTTGTTGAGTTGAAAAAGAGACATTCACCTCGTTAGTGCCGTACTGTAACTGCTACTGTGCACTGTTCCGGAAGTGTTTGTAAGGAGAAATATCTTAAATAGCAGAAGAGATTATAGGCAATGACTAAGGTCAAAAATTATTATTAACTTCACGAAAATTAGCCTATCTAAAATAAATTAACTAGTTAATAAGGATTACTTGTAATGCATTAAGATGTACAAATTATTAGATTAGATTTATAAATTTATAATTAATTAAAATAATAAGTTTATTAATATTATATGTTTTATTATTTTAGTTTTATATTTTTGATTTTTAATTATTAAGAATGATAAAACATGAAGCGAGTTTTGCGATTTATTTTGATAATTATATGTAAGTTGATGAAGTTTGCGTTTATTTCAAGATTTCGACATATTTACAATTATAACATTATTGCATTTTTAAATAGTTGCTGTTTTTTAGTTAAAGTTTTATTTCAAATTTTAATAAATTTAATGTGTTTTTGAAGAATAATGTTTATCTTAGATTTATAATTTAAGATTTTTTGTTGAAGTTAATTGTTTTTATAAATAACAAGGATTTCTCAATAAATTGTTTAATAACTAAATAGACTATATTAATTTAAATAAATAATATAAACAAATAATATTTTATAAAAAATATTTACAACCTTTATATTTATAATAGATTATATTAATATTATAATCTTTTTCATATTTTTATTATTGATTTTAAATTATGTGTACACATATTAATTGTGTTTATATCATTAATACTAAATTTCATCATGATTAATAATATAGATTTAGGATCATTGAATATTAAAATGTTGTGTTGTTTTTACAAATATTTTAAATATAATTATCCACCTGAATGTATTTATTATAATGATAATTTATATTTTGTATTAATGATTATAATGTTACTGATTTAAAGTGTTTACTTGATATATTATTTTTAAATGATCTTTCTATTAAATTTTAAAGTGTAAACGCCATATAAATAAAGCTTTTAACATATTATAGTTAATGTTTGCATCTAAAATGGGATGAATAATTATGGGATAAGATACTAAATATTTTTTAACCTTGGATATCTTTACTATTCATCAATATAATTTTTTTTAATAAAAAATGTGCTAACATTAATTATAATAGAATTCATCTCAAAAAAATTGATAAATAAATCCATAAAGTAATAATGACATAAATAGTAATAATAAGTTTATTTATTAAAAGTAGTAAAATACCAACCTTTGGCGTATAAGTCATGGGACGATATTGAAGATATGGATTCATTTTTCCTCTTATTGCATCATTGATTTATATGAATGCATGTAGTTGTAAACAGGTTTCATCAATGATTCATTATTAGATATTATATGATAATATTAAGAATAAATGATGTAAATTAGAAGAATTAAATGATATAAAGATGATAATGATTTTAATTTTATTGAACTGGACATGTATCATTCATCATTAGCTATTGGATTGTCAACAAGCGAAAGGTCAAATCTTTGAGTTTCATCTTTGACAATACTATCATTAACAAAGTCATTTATAAATGTTATGACATTTTAATCAGTGTGAACTTCAAAATAATATTCTTTGTTGGTGGATGTATGAGGAGTGTTTTATTTTCTATTGGGCGTCTCTCTTGTTTTAAATGCGACAGGAATATACAGACATACTCTACAATACTCTACTACTTTCATTATCTTATGGTTGGAGATCTTATATATTTTGATTAGAGATCTTCACCTAGTTTCTGATAAACTGAATATCTCTTACTATCGAAGGAAAAGTTTTAGCATCAAATAGGATGTTCGTTCAATGTCTCTTTCATCCTAATTTATCTCTTTAAAAATGAAATTTTATGGACGCTGAAACCATTAATAAGGATAAAATTGTGTTTTAATTAATTTAATTTTAACAAATAAAAATAATAATAATAAAGGAATAAATGAATAATAAATAAACAAATACATAATATTAGTAAGGAGAGGAATGAAAAAGGAGGAAAAAAGGATAAGGAAAAGGAGGAAAAAGTAGCTGATGTAAACAATGATAATATGACAATGTCAAGGGCGAAGAGGGATATGCTGAAAAAGTTGTGTTACAGTTGGTTTGGGTTGGTTGGAGTTCAGAGGTTCTGATGGAAGGTTCAGTTTAGAAGATCAAATTGAATCACCTATAAATAAATAAGAGCAGACTTGAGGAAGAGGTTAGGAGGTGCTTTTTAAAAAAAGAAGAAGACAAAAAAGCGTGGCTTCCTGAGTTTTCAGGTTGGTCTCGTTAGGGGAGGCTCCTTTGACTGGGAGAAGCATGGCACTTTAGTCTCAGGTTTTGCTTTCATCTTCCTTACGGAGGAACTTCTGTTATCTAGGTTTAGAGCAAGTGCATTTCATCCTGAGAAGGAGGAGGACTGTAGTGGGTGAAGAAGCTCGACATTAAACGAAGAAGAAGTTCTCTCTCTCACAATCATCGATTCAGAGTTCAAGAGCAACACTGAACTTTGGTGAGGTTTTTATGGAGAGAAGAAGTATTTTCTTGGTAGGTTAGCTTTTGGACGTGGGAAGCGAGATGAGCTTAGACCGTTTCTCTAAAGAGGAAAATTTTACTAATACTTGGGTCTGCACCTATAAATCTGTTAAGCAAGAGATTGGCCTCAGTTTGCTTTAGTTTCTTTAGCATGTGATTCATTGTTATCTAATATCTTCATGAGTTCATAGATCGAATAGTTTTTAAGAATGAGAATGAGGTACCACATCATTAACTATTGCATTCATACTTCATTTCTATTACTTCATTATAATGCAGTTGGGTGCTGAACTTATTAAATTAATCAAGAAGATAAATTAATTAGAAAATAATCGTTTGTTTTAAATCTAAAAAATTGAAAAATAACAAGAAAGAATAAAAAAGAAAAGAGAGTTTCCAGGTTGGAAGGATTTGGTTAGAAGTTAGGTAAAGATTAATTAATGTGGTTAAGTTGGTTAGAAGGAAGAAAATATATTAAAGATAGAAAATGATAAGAAAGCTAAGAGGAAAATTGAAACAAAAATGAAGTCTTACTAAATTTTCTTTATGACACAAGTACAATCTATCATCATGGGACTTTCAGTTTTCGACGAGAAACTATTCAACCTAAGTTTCAGAGGATTCAGCATGGAAGAAGAAGGAGGAAAAGATACTTCAATTATTAAAGGTTTTGAATTACCTCAAGAAATTATCAAGACTCTTGGCACCTTACCAATCAGTTCAGCACCTCCTTGGCACCCATGGAACCAGTTATTCATCACCTTCCAAGGTGCTATCAAGTGACATTCAATAGCGACATCAATGGAGGTTAGATCCATTTTATTTAAACAATTACTTTCACCAAACAATATTAGGTTCAGGAGTTAATATTTGTCTCTGTTTTCATTTTCATTTTTTATCAGTAAAATGATCTCCGATTTTGATGATTTTTATTTCGTTCTCTTCGTATTTCTCTCTAGTTTTTGAAATAATATTATTTGTCTAATTTGGATCTGAAATGAAATCTCTAATATTGGGATTTTTAGCTATTGTTTGGAATCACGGTGTGCAAATGAACCTAGCTTGTTTGATTGCGTCACATAACTTGCTCATTTCTAGTTTGATTTTTGTCAAATTTATTTTGTTTCATTTCATGGTTTTTATCTTTAATTTTTTGATTTGGTTTTTAAGTGTATACCAAAAACTTCTTTCCGAAAAAAATTCTAAGATTTGAATTCAAGTCACAGCTTCAAATTTTCAAGTTAATTTAGTCTCTTTTCATTTTCATTTTTGATCAGTCATCAGTCTTGATTTTTGGTTCTTTTATTTTTTTATCTTCATATTTCTATGTAGTTTCTGGAATGATATTATTTGTCTAATTTGAATGTAAAATGAGTTTAACATTAGCATGATTATCTTTTGACGTATGTTAGGTCTTTGGTGTACAAATGAACCTAGCTTGTTTGATTTGTGCATACCTTACTCATTTCTGGTTTGATTTTTGTCAAACTTGTTTTGTTTGATTTCTATGGGTTCGCATATTTCAATTATTCAGTTTGATTTTTAAATCTCTGAAAAAATATTTTTGAAAAATTCTGAATTTGAATTCAAATTTTGGTGTTTACAAAATCTCTTGTATCTTTGAAGTTCTTCTAGTCTTGTTTTACAATAACCTGTTTTAGTGTCTAACTACCAATATGTGGATCCTTCTATATGTATTTCTTTCTAATTTGTTTGTGTTGTGTTTGTATATCCTCCTTTAAAAGTTTTAGAGTGCATAACCATGTGCATGCATCTTGTATTGAAGTTTAGCTTAATTGATGCATGATTAAGTCATTAAACCTAAAAGAAGTTAAATCATATACTTGAATCAAATAAAAAACACTTGATTCTTACCATTGAACCTTATGACCTAAGCTGGGTTGGGACAATTGAATAAAGAATATCAATGGAGGTTGAATCCGGATTTTATTTTAGGCTAAATTTCTTTCCACTGGATTTCGAGTTTCATCACTTCCTCTTTATTTTCAATTTCTCCTAAAATTGTACAATACAGTTCTGCGAACAAAAGTAGCATTCTCTACTATTAGTATTCTAATTCTTACAAATTTAAACGAACTGTGGCGGCTGAATTTACAACGCGTTTGTTTCAGATCAGGTAAACATAAAGCAGTGATATTTTAATATTTCTTCAATTGTGAAAGCGGATTCAGCGCCTCGCGAGGCAAACGTTATCTCAAAATTTGTGTATCTAATTCGATAAATTCAACAAGCAGTTTAAATTTTACTAAACGCTTGGAAATTTGTTTCTAAATGTTTGGGCTTTTCAATTCCTCCTAGTACGTACTAGCGAATTCAATAATGGTAACGTTTAACTATCTTTGTTTGTGATAATTTGTGAAAATTAAAATCTGTTTAAATGGGTTTGAATTTTATAAACAATATGTTTCAAAATATCATGACTTTCTTGAAAATCATCTTCATTTTATTTTCTTTCAATTACTCTGCTGCAGAATTTCTGCTACGAGCAAAGTAGCATTCTCTATTGTTTAGACATTTCTGGTTTCTTCTTGCGTTCAAATAATAGATATTTGATTTGATTTTAACATCTGTTCTTAAAAAATGTCTGTTCAATTCCTTACTAGTGTGCGTAGATTTAATACGAGCAAGTAGCATTCTTTACTATTCGTGTTCTAATTAAATTGCAAATTCGCTCATAACACTGTTGGTTTGAATTTTACAAGCATGTCTGTTTCTAAAATATCATAACTTCCTAAATGTGTTTTGATGTTCAATTTTACAATTAGTAACTTGGTTCTTTCAATCTTATTTGAAATATGTGACTCTCTCTTTTGTTTAGTGTTTTAGTGCGATACAAATCTAACCTTTTCTGTTTCAAGCGGTTTGAGGTATGAAACACATCTAACTAACGAAGACAATGCTGGAGCACTATTCTCCTAAAGCGTACAGCAATTCCACGATACAAACAAGTAGCATTCTCTACTGTTTAGTGTTTCCCTAAATTATTCATTGTATTTCTGTTTCAACGGTTTCCAATTCAGTTGCCAAGAAAAGTCTTGCAACTCCTACTTCTTTGTTTAGTGAACGACTTACCAATTGTGAATGTTCTCTATTCTTGGAAGAAGTGGTGTTTAACTTGTTTTAGTGATTCTGGTCAAGTCACAAATTGAAACTTTTATATTTCTGACGGTTTTTGACTTTTTGAAAAACGAGATTTCGAAAAATCAACATTTTCACCAATTTGTCCAAAAAACGTGGCTGCCTAAAGTTAGAAAGTGGCTCGTTTTCAGGGATCAAGTATCTGCTGTGAACTATGACATGACCACCAGAATTTATTACATCAGAATATCAATGTAGTAGAGGCAGGATCTGGGATTCTCTTTATCGGATAGCAGCACCACCTCATCACTAATACGTTCTTTAAAGGGTCAATGAACGCTCAAATACAAAAACGGGATATAGTGTGATTTTCTCAATAGACGGTAGGCGGCGATAAAATATATCCTTTTCATTTTCCTTCTCGATGATGTGACTAAATCTGGGTTCCGACACCTCAGTGTCAGTTCTGGATGATGTTGCTCTCAGCCATGATTGCCAACAAGCTCCATTCAAACTGAACAGGCACTGATTCATGATCGTGACACCTACAAGCTGATGATTCTGGATTATGGCATGTGGCTGTTGTATCTTTATAGTAAACCTCAGTTAGATCAATAATCTGCTCGTCATATTTCATTTATGTTTGTTCGCTGGAAGAACTGCCGGATCGTCTGATCTGAAAGTACGTAGAACTATTTACTGCCGTTCTGTTGTGGGTTCTTGTAAAAACGTTTTATTCTTGTTAGTCTGATCGACTCTTTGATTCAGCGCACTGACATCTGTGAACCAGACTGATGATCAGTTCTGTAAAACCATGACAATAATAAGTACAACGAAATCGAAAGATTATTGGCGATGATCATCTCGACAAGATGAAGCTTCGACAATAGATGTACATCAGAATCAAGATGAAACTAACATTTGGTATCGTCAAAGAATCAGATAGAAGGCTGATGTAGCGATCTGGATGTGATGGTGAAAGACTTTGAAAATAGTTAAATAATAAAGTCTTGCGCGATTTTTGATTAAGAATACCACACTACAGAAAGATCTTGTTTACCCAGCATAAATGGCTTGTAGATACTCAGCTGATCAAGAGGATTCTTGGAGAAGAAGATACTTTAATCTGAAGAAAGCCGCATTCTTGATGTGCCTGATCTGAGCGCAGATTCGACTGAACAAGACAAAATGATTTCACCAAATTATGAATCGTTTTGTGAGATAAATATATATTACTAAGATTGAAACAATAATGACATTGCACATTCTAATAATTTTATACCCCATTAGAAATTAGTATTGGAAAATTGAAAGCACTAATGTATTTGAACGCGATGGATTTGTTGTTCTTGGAAATCTTTAGTTCTGTTAAATTCTTCTTCTTTACTTTTTCGACAACATAACTTATTCAATTAATTAGTAGGATACGATTGTGGAAATTAAAGTTCAGCAAGTAATCTAATTCTAAATCGCTGATGTGCATATGTTTTGTAGGTTCAGGTACAAATTTGACTCTGTTTTCATATTAAATCATAGGTGTATATAAACTCTAGATCACTAATGTGTCTTTAGTTTCCTAAAGAGAAGGGAGGAATGCAAGTAACAAACTTCCCTGCAACACAATCATGGCTTGAAATAGTAAGAATTTTCTCTTTCCAATTGGCAGTTTCACTCTAATTAAACAAAAACTTGACCAATGATAATTTCTATATCACTCTAATTACTGAATTTGAGGTTAGATGTGAAGCTGATTGGATAGAACACCTACCTTGGATCATTTACTGGGCAGATGTATCAGGCGTCTCAAGTCTTCTTTAGATAGTAAAGGCAGTAATAGAAGCATGCTTGTAGCATCCACAATTTATGGGAGGTCAATCCTATAGTGCTAAAACTGCAGATTCGACTTCTATAATCATGGGATCAGGGTGCACAATAAATTTTCCTTGGCTGATTGATTGGACAAAAATTATAATGACGCAGCCACAACGTTTGCTACAACAACGAAGTTACAGAAAGCTCTCTGCAAATCTCTTGGATTGGCTGGAAAAGCTGCAGGAGTTGATTCATGTGGGTAGTTTATTGATGGTTTCTAATCCAATTGAGCTTGGAAAGAATTACTAGCATGCATCTTATTTTAGGCAACTGATCTACAAACCTATAGGAAACGAAATAGGATATACAAGGCGATCGTAGCGGATCTTTACAGACTATATC